>VWZY01007791.1:179890-222049 GCA_013399075.1 Chloroceryle aenea | reverse complement strand
AAAAAAAAAAAAAGTGTTTATACGTTTTTTCCATGGTTCATCCTTTCCTCACTCTTTGGTTATTGCTCATTCACCTGATACCACGCCAAAGCTAAGGCAGGCTAACATTTGCAGTAGTTTACTTTCACAAAGATTAGGGATGTTACTTGTTTGCTGATAGGATTACTTAGAAACTTGTAGGAAAACATCATTTGCCAGGACAGTCTGTGTCATTTCCAGATGGGCACCTTCCCATTCCATAATGGGTTATTCTAAAGCATTTAAATGGGCTATAAATTTCTTAGGTGCTCAAGTCCTACTGCTTTGGAACCGTAACCCTACCACAATTACATTAAGAGACTGGAAAAATGGAACCTTTTCCAATGTTGAAGTACAACACAGCTGAAGGAAATGCTCATAGGAAATGCCAGGTGGGCTCTACGTCTACTGGTTGAGTATCTGAGTTCCTTTTTGTTCTTCAAATCCTTTGAATGATTTCACTCTTCAAAATAGACATCTGTTCTTCACCTGTTAGATTAATCAGTAGAAAACATGTAACTAAGGAGAAGCCTAAGGTTCTTCAAACAATTGGGAAAATGGAGAGAAAAAAAAGTCCTCAATTATTTTTACACCTGGAATATCAATAATAGAGCATCAGGTTATAAAGTGGGGAAATCAAGTAGAAACTCCCAAAGTTGAAAAGCATTAGGACATTTTTAATTTATAAAAGAAACCAAACCAAACCAACGAAACCCAACCAAAACCAAAGAAAAACATATATTTTTAAATAAAACATCTGAACAGAAAAAAAAATATTCACTGTGGACTCTTCAGATGCTAAAACATTTTAAAAAGAGATATTAGCACTGTATGAAATGTGAATTGAATGTAACCTGCTGGGCCACTCATCCATATGGTGTTGCTGGCAATTACATCATATAGCTCCCTCTGTGAAATGATTGTATCATCTCTGTTGGAGGCTTATGAAATATGACATCATCCTTAGACAATGAATAACCCTGATTGTCAGACTGTTACAATGACATTATACACAAAGACAGTATACACAATGACATAAGCAAACCCCACATTCTTCACTTTTATCTAGTCATCTTCCCCCAAAATACATTAGACCAGAAATAAACATACGCTTCAGTGAGTGAAAGAAAGCAAACCAGGGTCATACTCAGCCTTTATGCAAGTTGTTTTAAATCACATTAAAATACTCATCAAGCTTGTCCTTTTTTTTTTTTACCCAAGCTGTATCAGTAAGTTTAATCAAACTTGCCAGATCTCCCTGCAAAACTTGCCTCATTTTTAAGCCTCGAATCATCAGACCTAAAATGTTATTTCTACATGCAAGACAGGCGTTTTTGCTCCTCCTGGATAAAAGATAGCAGACATCTGCTATGTCCTTACTACTACATCTCTAATTTGTTTTGAAGTTCTATTTGATGAAGTAAAAGCCCAGTTACAACACTTTAAATTATGTTAAACAACTCTGTGTTCCACTATGTTCGTGATAGCAAGGAGTTCTATGATCTTTATTGAGGCTTGATTAAGATTATGCTTAAGTCTGAATTGGTATATGCAGGAATTATTTTCGTTGTGATACAGCCATTACATAATTATTTAGATTTCTTACTTTCTTGAGCAGACAGAAAGCACAGCACACAGCACAAATGGCATTCACTAATGAATGCTCAGGGGTCAAATTCTCCCCTGGTACAAATGCCATTGAACCAGCCAGTACAAATGAAGCTTAGTTTAGGACATCTGAAGAGATTATATCCAGAATTTTGACCTGTTAACAATAAATTGGACCGTATCTCTGTGTGTCAGATAGTTCTGACCTATCTGCCTCTGATTATATAAGGCTAAAGTCCTTCTGACCCAAGTTATTAATTAATTTAATACTGGAAGCATCAGCTTACCATGCTCTATAGAGTGAGCAACTGAATAAATGAGTTGGAGAAAGGAAAGCATGAAAGACAGATAAAGTAAAAGAATAAAGAAAAAGTCAATAAATATATTAGAACACATGATTTAAATACAGAGAAGAGGGGAAAAATGAAACAAGAATTAAAAAAAAATAATTAAATAGTGAGAGGTAAATAAGCAGATGAAAGAATGAACAGTAGGGCATGATCTTGAATTTGCTATTTCATTCTCAAAAATCAGAGCTTGAAGGAGGGTTTAATAAGCAACTTATTAAATTCACTAAACAAATATGTTGCAAATTCCATGTATATTTAGGCTCATAAGAGCACAGAGTTAACTAGTGAGGGGACACAAACAGAATTAGGTATGAAAAGTTGGAGGAGTAACATGAAGTTGATGTTAAGCAATGGAAATTCCTTTTCAAACATTAACAGTTCACTCTTAGCATATGTCACATATCTAATGTATGTGTCTCAAGACTCCAAGACAGCAAGAGTGACACGCAGCAATCAACATATGCCTGGCACTTTTCAAGTACTGACATACTGAGTGAAACAGCAAGTACAAGGTGAAGAACAGCATGAGTGTATTAGCATCTTCCATTCTCCTGAAAGCTGAGCGTGAGAGACATTCTCTAGTTGCCAAAGGCAGTATCAGCTTTACACAGAGACTCTAAGGCATGCAGGATGTGCACTATGTGTGTTACTGGAGAAACACACTGTATATGCAAAACTGGATGTCTACCCAGGTACCAAAACACTTAATCGACCCTCCACCAGTACATGTTTTATTGTTCACACGTGAAATTATAGAGATGCTGGCCAAGTCATGATGCCTAATTTTACAGTCATTGTGCCAATATGCAGGTGGATGAACAATGTAAACACGCCCCCCCCTGCTCCCACTCCATCCCCCCAAAGTGTCACTAGAGGCAATCCTGAGAGCTACAGACTGGACTGGCAATTCTGGCTTCCACTGCTGTTAAAGTGATAGTGTCTATAATAGAGAATAAGATTGCTGTGAGGCCAGATGGACATGGACTGCTGCAAAAAGACTCGGCACAGCTTCTGTAAAGTGGAATTTTGCCTTGCTAATCTGTTGCTACTTGGACAGTGTCAAGAGGCACCTGGATAAAAGGAATCTGTCTGCATAATAGATTTGTTTTTTTCAGAAACCTTTGGTAAGATTCTACATCAAATATTGTGAAAGAAACTGATTTGCCATTGAAGTGGAGGAAAGAGTTTTTTATGGCCTGAAAAGTGCTTGAAGAGTAAGTGCTACACAGAGGGATTCATATTCACTTTTCTAAATGAAGAATCATCAGTGGAGTCTCCCAGAGATCATCATAGGAATGATTTTTACCAATATCTTCATCAATGTCCTGGAGAAGGCTAAGCAGTGACACTTCCTAGTCTGCAGAAAGAAAGTTCACCTCGGGCAAAGAGGTTGGCAGATGAGCTTCAGTGTAGACAGACATGAAGTAATGCATCTAGAAAAAAAGAATCTAAACCCTGTCTACATAGTGCTGACTTCAGAACAGATATTAGAACTAATAAAAGAGATTTAAAAGTAACAGAGTTGGCAGTTCTTTGAATCATTGTCTCCGTGTGCAGCAGTGTCCAAAAAACTCGGTCATCACCAGGATGAGTGCTGCAAGCACAATGGAAAGGATGTCAGTTTACTGCTATACAAAAGCTCTGCTGGGCATGGACTGAGTCCTGTGTGTCATCTTGTTCTCTGAATCTTAAAGAATGGTGTAGTGGAGCTAGAGATAGTAAAGAAAAGGATAACTAAACTAAAACTTATAAGGAGTAGAGGTTGAGACTCTTCAGTTTGGAGAGGGTAAACAGGAGAAGGGATACGGCCAAGGTTTGCTAAATAATGAAAGCACCAGACAGGATGAATGCAGAACTCGTATTTACCAAATCTCACATACTAAACTCGGATTGAAGTGTATGAGTTAAAAGAGACAAAAGAAGGTATTTTTTAATGCAAAAGATAGTATTTTGACCACATAGACTGTGGAAGCAGACAGGATTTAAAAGAGGTTAGATAAACTTGCAGACAGCACATCTGTTAAGGGGTACTAAAAGGACCAGACAGGGATGCACTCTTTAACAACTTTAATACAACAGTTGTAGATGGCAAGGGAGTATAAAGAGAAGGATCATTGAAAGAAGACTGGGTCATGTGGTCTCCCTAAAAAGTATCCTTTCTTTTTTTTTCCACTATCTGAAACAGAATACTGATCCTTCTAGACATTCTCTTGGCACCTAAAAGATAGATAGAGCTCAGAGGTAACCCGCCTTGGGAGACAGGCATCCATCTCTTACCAAGTCCCAAAGCTCCAGGTGGAGATGATTAGGTTTCATACACACTTAAGATTAAAAACTTGCCCTAGATGAAAAACTTGTAACAGATGCTGACAGAATTGAGTCATTTAAAAACACATACAGATAATGCTGGTGATGTTGAGTGGTATCAGCATAGAACTGAATGAAAGGGCAGCATGGCTTTTATACTGACACTGACCCATGCTTGTCTGACTCAGAGTACAAGTGAAACTACATTGAACCTGTCTATCAATGATGATGTGAGGTCCATCTTAGAAAGAACTAGTAGGAGCAGACCAATGCATTGAAAAGGACAAAGCTAATAATTACGAGATGACCATCAAGGTCCAGTGCTCAAGCTTGTTTCTTGCCCCATTTTTGTGTAGCCACAGACATGCATCCACTGTTGCTCGTTTGTTTCATCAGAACCACTGAGACGAGGCCAGACCAAGAATGCCTTTGCTCTAGTCACTATACTCATAACTACAAAATTATGAGAATAATTCATACTGATATATCAGAGACTACATTACAAATACCAAGGTTGGGTCCTGCTAGCAGCATCATGAAGGCAGATGGGAGCTCAGCATGGTTATATCTCCTAGTTGCATACCTGTGAACTGCATAGATTTCCTCTGCAAGCTCTAAGCTCTGTGTTGATTTTTACTGTGTTTTGTTGTAGCAGAGCTGGCAGCCTACAGGAGTTGCACTGCATTTTTGGCTGCAGCATAGGCACATCATAAAAACTGAAGCAGAAAAGCAGGTAAAAACCACTGAGATTACTCACTATGTCTGTAATTTATCGTGTACACATCCCTTTTTCCACACACACTTTAAAATGTAAATAGAAAGCAGACAATATTACTTTATAATTGCAGACAGAAGGGAAAATTTTCCCTGAAGTTCTTTGTTGGTGCTTTTGCTGGCACAGATTTGTGTCCCATTTCCTAGCAACTGATTTGCCAACAACTAGGAGCAGTCACATTTAGAAGAAAGACACTCATTTCATTTCAAGACTAATAGACATTGATTTCCAGCTTCGTTAAAAATCATTCTTATTTTATGGAATTGTAGAACTGAACATAACTGGTTTAAGCTCATGTCAGTGCCTAACTATTCAAAAGGACCTGCTGTGTTTCATTTCTACACATGTTATGTTCCCTCTTTTGACATGGCAACTGCATCAATTTACAAACTGCAGAGTTCTGTGATGTACAGAGAAAACTTTCTGTTTAATAGTAAAACAAAGAAAGCAAGCTGATGTGTATCAAAGACAAAACATTGTTTTCTGGCATGGAAAATCTCACTATATGCAGGGAAATTAAAAGGGTTTACAAGACATCCCCAGATTAGTCGGGTTGCAGAGAAAAAACCCATAGATAGGGGGCTCTGCAGGACAGGAGATAGAAGTTTCATTTTCTATCAGACACTTTCATAAATCTAACATGATCTTTTTGCACTCATGTCACAAGTACAGTAGACCTTGTCCCCCTGTTCAGATGATAAATGGTGATAGATATTCTCTTTAATGCATTTATGGACATTTGTTTCTTTAAAATACAGAATAATTTAACTGCAGATACTGTAAATAAAACTACTCTATCATATAATGAACAATCCCATTTTTACCATAGTTTATAGCAGAGTAGCCCCTCAGTCTGCTTATAATATATTTTTTTAAACCAGAAACTTTGAAACCTCTTGTACTTGCAGTTCTATTGTCCTGTATTTTATAGTATGATGTCATGAACCTTAATGATGCTCTTTACAGTTGCAGAGGGTAACTTCAAATCTAGGACACTAAATGTTTAAAATCACTTTTCAAACTGCAGCAAATGCTCTTTTGTTTAGCTAAGGCTGGTATGGCACAGTAAAGAAAAGAGCAGCAGACAGTGTCTCCCTGTTTGGTTGTTATTAGTGAGTCTCCTCTAACATTCATAGGGCTAAGCGTGCTGGCAGTGAGCCTCAGTGCCTTAAGACACAGCAGGATCAACTCTACCTCATTTAAGCACACACTCTACATGCACTCCACTTGGTACCATCATTTCATGTTACAAATCACCAGACACCTGAACTAGACCATTCCTTAAATTCTTCACTTATTTCTGTGATAACTACCTCCTTATTCCATTTTTCCTGACTTGAACTGTCCTGTGTAATTTCTGACCTCCAAAAGCATCACTTCATTATCCTCCACCAGTATTTTTGTCTGCTTCCTGCCTCTCCCCTTCCCTCCTCTTATCCAACATCACTGCATCTGTCTTTCTGCAACCATTCTAACAGCCTAACTTCTTTGTGCCTACTGAACAAACTACCTTTTTTATTGTTCTCAGCCCCTCCATCTCATTCTCCTTTGCCATAAATATTTGGTATTTCACTTACACAACTTGGTCCTTAACATATCATTCTTACATACTCTAAGCCTTCTCCTCTGCCATCCCCTCATGGATGGCTACCGCACATTTCCTATGCCTACTTTTCATCTATGGTACCCACCACATCATGTCAAATGCATAAGACCATGTTGTCATTGTCTTCTTTCATTAGTATTTCCTCTGTGGCATTCCTTCCAGTCAATGTTTAAGCTTCCCATTAATCTGCCCAATGGGCATCTCCTTCCCTTTTTGCTCTCAAAACACAACAAATCTTATTAGCTCCATAGGACCCAGGAAGATTCAAAGTATCCAGCAGGGTTGCTGAATGGTTCATCAGGTGTGACTGTGCCACACACCTACCTGAGCTGCAAGCTTATATTCTCTGTGACTGTCAAACTCTCACTCATGTCATGCACAAGCAGGGTTTCTGGGCAACAGACCAAGGTTCCCCATCTGGATATCCTTCCCACTAGTACAGACTTTTGATGAAGCAGAAAGAAATTTCTTCATTCCCTAAACAAAGCATTTGATACTACTTCACTCCTTCCGCTGAAGAAAGAAACTGCACTAGAAGGGCACAGAAGCATCTAAGGAGAAATAAACATTAGTCATCTCAGATGGTAAAAAATCAGTTCATGATACAAGACTTTTTTTGGTAACTGATCTTAAAGTAATCTATTGGTACACTTTTTTACTTATAATGTGTACTTTAAAAAGGACAGATCACTTGTGTGGCAAATTTATTTAAATGTATATAATCTGGTGTGAAACTATCTCCTCCCTCCATGTAGTTTGTATGTCTTTCATAACGTTCCATAGTAATTCTTCTGGTTTTATCTTGAAATCTTATTACTTTATCACTTAGAGATTAATCCATGTTGTTTGCCTTCCGGTAATATCTTTCCTGTCCCTTTTTCTTCTAGAAAAAATGTACTTTAAATAACACAAGTAAAACATCAGAAAGATAAGACAATCAGAGCATCCATTAAAAGGAAGGAAAAAAATCACTCAAAATGCAAAGATATATCAGTAGAACAGTCAAAAAGGAAAGAAACATTTAATGCCAAGAATACTGAGAAGAACCATGTCCACTTCACTACCTGTAGTTTGGAGATGACTGCTTATATATTACTCTATCCAGCAATTTATACGTTAAATGGCCGGGTGACAGAGTGGGGAGACATCTTAGTAAGAACTTAATGAGGTAGAAAGATTGCTTAATACATTCAAATAAATGTCTATTCAAATGAAAAAGACAAGAGAAAATCCATTTCCTGGCTGCTTAGAGAGAGGAAACAGACAATTTCGGAGGGCATGAATTTTGCTAGCATTTCTCCCTTGCAATGAACAAGTTGTAATGAAATGTTTTGATGTCTGGCTATGTTTGTAGAAACTTTTGACTGAAACACTGCTTTTATAGATAGACTTGTCCAACCACCGATTAGTTACAAGTTGTTGGTCTATCAAGCATCACCTTAAAATACCTCTTTTTTTGTTTGAAGAAAAATCCATTTTCCCACCAACATAAAAACAGTGCTCCTTTAAAACCACTTCACATTTAAAGCCATCCTTTTGAAGTATGATTTGAACAACCAGCTACTGGGGTTTTTTTGAGGTGTACAGTGCATATAAGGTTAAGAAAATCCATTCATTTGTTCAACAGACTTATGAAAACCATGCTTGGTCACAGATTACTGAGCTGATGGCCTAAACTGGGAACTATTCTAGTATTTGCTGTAAAAAGTTGTAGTTACAATTGGGTTTGCTATCCAATGTAACAAGATGCTTTCTATTAAAAAAAAAAAAAAAAGTCTTATCTCAGTGAGCTGCTGCCTTCCTGATATTGTTGCAAACAGATAGTGCAGGGAGAATTCTGGATAGGATTACATCTGCTAGCAAAACCTGTGCTGTTCTGTGTACAAACGTCCCTCATCTCAGAATAGAGAGGAAGGAGCTTTACAGATGCACATTAATTAAGCCTTGTTATTAGTCAAGCAGACTATACTACCTGGAAAGTAGAAGCTGATTTGCAACTCACGACACAGTTCGACAGAAATCAAATATCCATTTGGATGAGTTGGTATGCACATTCACTGTAGTGGAAAGACCTCTCTCCTCTGGCTTACTATGGATGTGACTTACATATGTTCAGAAATCCGCTTTTTCATATCTACTTGCTGTACAACACAGGCAAGCACAGCTATGAAAAGCACCATGAAACTTTATTTCTGATTACATTGTCTTCTTCCCCTCTAGTCTTGGGAAATATAAAATTGATCTGAGGAACAGATCAGACAGCAGTGTCTGCATAAGCAGTAGGAAGAGAAGGTGTATATGATTTCTATGTTTCTGATCTCTGTTAAACCTTTTTGACCTCAGATTTGTGAATCACAGAAATTTCCTAAGAAACTCTAGTTGCAAAAGTCATAGGGAACTATTGCTTTCTTATTTCTGACTGCTCCAGACTGGGACAGAAGAGCAGATATTGCTGATCTGTGTCAAAGGTTATACCACCCAACCTATGACTGGCATTTTTCAACCTTCAAGTTGATTACGCAAGAGACAAATGAAATAAACTTTTTTTTCAAGTCTGTAAGAAAGATTATATACAATGTAAAACTGCACACACAGCTTTTTGGGAGACTCTCTGGGTTATCCATTTTAACATCTCTGATATGTTGACCCCAGTTTGAATCAAGGTTTCTAAAAAAAGGATTCACTCCTCCTTACTTTCATCTGATTATTTGCCTTAGAAAATAACTGCTTTAAACAGGAGACTTTATACTTGTTTGGGTAAATTTTTTTCCAATTTTTAGTTTGGCCACAAGTCAAAGATAACAGCTGTATGCTTGTGGGTTCACTGAACTTTACGTGCTTGTTGGCTGCATCACCAACTAGAGGGAATAACCAATAATTAGAACATTTCAGGTCATCTTGAGAAGAACAGAGTTTTCCTCTGTTTGGAAAGGTCATCTGACCTCTTTTTTGGATGTTCCCAAACGTGAAACTGTCAGCCATAGAGCACAGAGCTCTATAAACAAATAAAAGAGCCATTATTGTTGTGAGACCAAGAAAAAACAAGACAAAGACATAAATCTGCTGATGAATATTGTGCAGATATTTTTAACTACATATAAGAACTTTAATTTTTAACTCTCTAACTCACAGCAGACCAAAGCAATATCAGCAGAATTCATTCATATATTCTTTTCACACAGGCAGCCCTGGTCATAATGATTTGCAGCACAGCATTGAAAGCCTTAGTTTCTTTTTCCTCTTTTTAAAAAAGTTGAATCAATACCAGTTTACATAAATATATGTTCCTGTTTTCCAATTGTTTCTGCAACAGCATTTATGTCTATCCGCTGACAAGAAAAACAACAATAAATGTAGTAGGATGAAAGCAGAAAGGAGAAGAAAATAAAGATAATTCAGATTAAATGGCTTTAGGTGTGTGCAAATTTTTTCTTTCTGTTAGAGGCATAAATATTTTACAGCACTTTGAGATTATTATAAAGAAAAATAAAAGGTACCAATCTTTGGAAAACCTAATTGACAAAACTTTACTTTTCTTGTTACTGAAAGATAGACCCCTCCTAATATGGAAAGGAATGAAAATTGGTTTTATGTCACATCTTTTAATCCCCAGTTTTCCTAAAGGTGTTTGTAGCAGTTACATCTAGTGCTTCATGCTGTTGATGGGTAATTTATTTGACATTGCTGGAGAATTTATGGATATTAGAGAGCATATGTATGTCTGAAGGACTGAATAAGAAGTGAACACTTGCAAGGCAACAACAGTTATCTCTTTATCACTACAAAATATGCCCAGGGATCTCTCAATTGCAATAGGTGTAGCCTTAGAGAAAGGAAATTGTTCAAACATCACTTGATACAATCAAATAATGGTACCACTGAGAAGTAAAACTCTCTACTCTGCTATTGATATGTACTGTGGGTTCAAACGCTAGAGTGAGGATCTGCAAAATGCAGAGTGATGTGGATTCCTTATACTCCATGAAATTTGCCAGTACACATGAAGATGAGGCTAAAACCAGTAAAATATGGAAATCCTCACACAGTCATATTTGTGTGCCCATCTAAGAAAAGATTAAAATTCAGTTTCTTATTCCAGGTGATCTAGTCCAGCCATTGAAACTTCAGTCTTTGACATCCCAGATAAATGCCAAACCCACTAAGCTACTAAACAGTTGAGGAAATTGAAGGGTTTTCTAGTATCTCTTGTTGGAGCTGCTACTTGCTGTATAAATAAATATCTTTCAAAACCGGTATCTGATTTTTCATCTCCTGTACCCAAAAACAATGATGAAACTAGTCTCTTTCATTCTCCCTCAATGCATTATTAATACAAAGCAGAATACCTCAAAAAGAAAAGATACATCCAGAGTAGTTGAAATGTGTGACTGTCAGGCTGCTCATCTAAGGATGAAAAGTCTGCAGATTAATTTCTTGTTCTGAGTCACAGAACAGCATTTTCATGCTGATCTCCCACCTCATCCTCAAGAGCTCAGGGCTACCAGCTCTTCTAGAGGATAAAGGTTTTTCCTGTTTTGATCATGAATTCTACCACTATTGAAATTAAGATACATATTCCTGCATTTTAAAATTACTACCTGCAAATAATTGTTTCTATGAAATAAAATTTCCCATTGGAAAAATCCTGGGCAGTTCTATTTATGACAACTACAACCTCACCGCTTTATATTTTAAACAGACTACCACTATGCTGACATATTATACATATACGTCACTTAAGTGCAGAGTTAAGTCTGTTGTTTACAAAATGATACTAAAATGCACTGTTGGGGCTATTGCATATGCATTCTGCTGTCTTGTTATTCCACAAATGCCTCTTCTATTTCTTTGTGATCCTATAGATAATACTTGAAACTGACATTGGGTATATCCTTGTGGAATAATACATAATTAGTCTTTTAAAAATATGAGGGCATAAAGGCCCTGCAAAGGCTGTAAAATGCACAGAATTGTGATAGTGATTCCCTGGAAGGCATATTCTTGGTACGTCTTTGGGACAGTTAACTCTTAGATTAACACTTGCAAAAAATTGTCTGTCTCCTGATACCTTTTTGAGGGACAAGTCTCTAACACAGTGAAGAACCGACCTTGTCTACAGAAAACTTGAGCAATGCAGTTCCTCCTAATGCCTCTGAAGTGAGCTTTCATCTTCTCTGCTGGTTTATTCTTAAAGGAATTGAAAGTGAATAAGTATTCATTAAGACTCCGGGGGAAGAGAGGAGGGAAAGTGAATCTGGATAAGAATAGGCAACATAACAAATAAATACACCTAAGGCAGCCAATTCCATTTAGAAGCATTAGCCTGCACTGTCCAGCTCTCAAACAGCACTTTCTAGGTGCCTGCTTGTCTACAAATCCTTGATAAGAGGATGGGAAAATTAGTTTTGCAGAAGTCTGTCAGTCTTTCAATAATATTTATGCCTAAGACTGCACCTCTTTTGAAAGCCCACTTGAACAGCAAGGATGAGGGACAGTTGTTCACTAACCTCTGCACAGAGCAGAAAGAGGAGAGCATGAGATTTATTGGAATTAATTTTATATCCTGAGACAAGTCTAAAAAGCTCAACCTACATAATTTAATTTGATATTGAGGTTATTGAAGAAAAGACATACAACAGGATGCTGTCAGGATATAACGCTAATTTTTATCTGATCCTGGAGTCTGTGTCTCAGGACAGTTCTTTATTATTCATGCCAGCAGCCTGTTAGCAAAACCAGAGAAAGGTTAGTGCTGTGCTGGAGATACAGCAGCTCTGTTGAGATGTTACTGACTTACAATGCAACAACTGAAAATACTGGAATAGATCTAAAGATGAATTTGAACTTAGTATACAGCAAATAATTATCACCTTTGATTCAGTCTAGATCAACACTATCAGCCATTAATTATTACCTGAGCCACATGTCTAGTCATGCTCAGCCTTTCTTGGTCCAAACTGAATGCTTAGAGGATGCATGCACAGATGAAAAAAACAACTGTCATTAAAACCATAAAGCTCCAGGTAGTGGAAAGTAAGAACTATAAATATAACTCCACTGTCACTTCTATGAAGAAAGTAGAATTATTTTCCAGTCCATCTCTTCTCGAATTTAAATATCTTGATTTTTTTTTCTGAACATTGCCTCATTTCCCAGTTGTGTAATATCCATAGAACATTTGTGGTGGTTTAACATTTTGTTATAATTGAAGAGATTTATTTTACGCACAAAATGTTGAGATGTGTCCATGACTTCTAAATCTGCTCAAAGGAATAGCTGAAATACTGTCCTCACTGAAGTCAGCACCCAAACTGCCAGGAAGAGGACCATGTTTCCACCCAGTTAGAGTGGAGCCCTGCATCTTTTAAAAGAGCAAGGTACCATATTACCAAAACAGAATATACTTCATCAGTGATTTATATTTTCTTATGATGTCTAAACGATTATCTAGGACAAAGTAAATTACTCTGGTCATTTGTAGTTAAGAAAAAACTGCAACTCATGTTGCATTTAGGATGTTAGGATGAGGACTGAAAAGGCAAACCCTTCCAATGAAGGCTGGCTTTCTTTAGTCCAGCAAGATGAAAGCTGTGAGGCAATGTCACCTGTTTCTAAAAGAGTATTGCAAAAATTGGAAGGAAAAACTATTTAAATTACAAGATGAGGCTGGCACAAAAACTAACCTTGTAAACATAATTAAGCTGTGAATTAGGCAAGGGTTTCTAACCTTCATAAAAATGAGGGTTTGAACACCCATCCAGTAGTAGTAATGAGATTAAAATTTCAGTCTCTAACATGGAACTTGAGAAATTTATAAAGTCATGTGTGAGATTGCTTTCTAAAGAAGAAGTCTTGATTTATGACCTAGGAGATTCTTTTTAGACCTATATTAAAAATTAGCATCTCATGGCTATGAAAATAAGTCCCTGAGAGATAGATTTCCTGGGTTTTTAATATTCCTGTATATTTCTGTGTGTATTTATCAATTCAAGTATTGGGACAGATTTATCAGTCCAGTAAGTATCAAAAAAGATATAGGAGTTCTGAAACTAGTATCTTTTTGTGAAGATAAAAAACAAACAAAAAACCCACAAACAAACAAACAAACCAACCCAAAACAACTCAAAAAAAACCAAACAACCCACAAGAAAGAAACAGGATGCACAATTGTTCTGTGAGCGCTGGAAAACATTCCATGCTTTAGACATCAGGGAAACATTCTGTATGGCTAAAGTACCACTCCCATTCAAATCTACTGTATGTCCCCACTTTTTGGGCTTGGGTGTATTTAACAGATTTTAAACGAGTTGCTTGGTTTTGACCAAATAAAGGTTTAGTGTAAAGCTTTGTCAGTCAAATGAAAAACTCCTGCAAACCATGAGGGCTTGCTTTTACTGATCTTACCAATGAGGGCTCATTAGATTGTGGAAAATCTCCTCACAGAAGTCATGGAAACAGGCACTAGTTTACTTCAAACTGGAGACTGATCAACTTGTAGGAAATTCAAGAATTCAACTCCTTATGCATCAGGTTCTAAAAATCAGGGATGCAGGGCCTGTGACTTGCTAAGGGACAGGGAGACACAGGGACTTTCCATTGACCCATCCCATTATTCCAGCCAGGAGCAGGGCAGCCCAGGGGCCCAGGGGCACCAGACATTGGGCAACTCCCTGAGGACAGGGACAGGCTTGGACATGGGCCCACTGATGGTCCCAGCTTGGGGGGGGTCCATAGATGGGCAGGGCATGGCTGTGAGGAGCTGGAGACCAGCCCTGCTGCAGCATCACTGAGGCTCATGGTCCTTGGGGTTGAAACAGGGCTCTAAGTCATGGGCGGGGGGGGAGAGAGGGGGAAGGCCCATGGTGTGGTCAGGGACAGGCAGAATCCCAGGCACTGACATTGTGTAATTTCCTGTACTTTTTCTGCCTGCACACATCTGAATGAACACAAAACCAGAAAGCTATGGCTGAAATTCTTTTTGTGCACCGATGCAAATAATCAACACTGAGAAATTACTGGAAAAAGCCTTTTTTACCTCTGTTGTTTACAAAAAGCAGCAGTGACTGCTAGTGTGGTGCTGTGTTTGTCCCTTGCTGCTGGAGAGCTTCTAGTTCCATCTCTATGCCTTCACTGAGAAGTGCTTTTTTATCCACAGCCTCCATAGTCTGGACTGCTAGGACCCTCTCAATTAGAAAAAATATTTACATTGTCCTGATCAGAAGATCAATGTTTGCTTAACTTGAATGAGACAGGTATTTTCTATTTGTTTCTCAGAGAAAAAAAATATTCGCATCAGTGTGTCCTCTCCAATTATGAATCATTCATTTTTCTAACATTTCCCAATTTTTATTCAAAAAAAATTTAAAAAAGCTAATGATGAAAACTTCTCTGCACTTCAGCAGGGATTCTTTTATGAGTGCTGTTTTATTTACTTGCTCCTCTTGTTTTGTCAGATTCCCTATCCTGTTTTCATATCCAGGGCATTAAGCAGCAGATCACATTTAATGGATTTTGACAGGCCTCAGTAGCTGGTACTTCCTACAGTGACAGCCCCAGAGACAAACACAAGGCTGTGACAAGGTTTAACATCTCTGTGTTTCATCACTAGAGCTCACATAATTCCTCTGCCTACTTGACATGAAATCACCTGTGTGATAAATAATATGCTTAGTTAAAAATTGAAAAGAAAAATATAAACCCCTTTCTCATTAATTCTGGAAAATGATTTCACATATCATATCCTTTACATTTTATTTGTTCATCACACAGGAAACCTGTTGTCCACACCTTACTTGAACTTTGGCATTGTACATCTCTGGATTCAAAGAAGCTAGTCAAGGATTTCTGCATCTTTTAAGTCAAGCTTTCACAGTCCCACCTCACATCAGTGCTGTACTGCGGTGTAACAGCAGTAAAAAAGTAAGCCTTTCTGAGATGCTTTATGCAGGAGACTTTGAAAGCCAACAGTAAAACTTCAAAATTAATTTCCATTTTTTGAGGAGCTTCCTTGGGGAAGGGCCAATTTCTCTGCCATTATTAACAGCCTGTCCAACCAGTGGCATGGGACATAAGGCCAAGAAGTAGCACACTCTGTTTTCTCTTAATGGAGCAGAGGGACATGGGTCAATTCCTAAAGACCTGAGCACGAGGATCTGTGGAGCATTGAAGATGATTACATGGCAACAAAGACAAAAAAAAAAGAATATGGGCATTTAATTTCTTTAATAAAAACCAAAAAATAAATTCTCCCTCTCAGAACTGTTTTATTTTTGCATGGCTAAAAGAGTCCTTCACTGTCAACTCCGAGCATTTCCCCACTATTATCTTTGTCTGCAGTAAAAATTTTTTCATTTGAAAGAGATTAAAAAACTGCTATTAGAATTTATGGTTTCCAGTTATTTAAAATGTATTATTTAATACTAACACTCTTCTGGAAGTGCAATGTAGTAGTAAAAAAGATCATATGGCTAGATCTACATGATAGCTAGAAAAAAAGTGTAAGTTGGGCACTTTTATGAAGCATAGACACCTATTTTGGCAATTGCAATGTCCAGTGAAAAGAAATGCACATCTTTTCATATAAGAGAGAAGAGAATTAAAATCCCCCAGATTGGGGACTGCACAGTAAATCAGTTCAGCCATTCAAGCAACATCATGATTCTTCAAAAATTTTATTAATATGTCATTAGCATAATGCTTTTTCTACTGCTCAGGTGAAAATTAAATTTCTGAGTGAGTTACAGCACTATTTAAAAAGAGACAGGGAGATATGCAAAGTTTCAGAAGTAAAAAGTCCACTTGAGCTAGCTGGAAATAGAAGCCTTCTGCAGATCATTAATAAAAGTAATAGTTGTTAATACATGATTGCCTCATTATAATAGTGACATTCCAATTAATTGTTTCAGCACCTTTCAAATTGAACAAATTTCCTTTTGACATTCTTTACTGTGCCCTTCATACTCTCTTGTAAAAGAGAAAAGCCACTGATCTGCTTGAAAAACAAAAAAGTAGGAACTCTGCAGGTCCTATTTTTTCATGCAAGTTAGTGAATTTCCTCTTTTGGAAGAAATCATAAGCAGTATAAATCTTATTTTCACTCAACTGAGAGCAGCCATGCTCCATTCAGCATCTGAATAGATTCCAGATTTCTGCACTTCTCTTATCGTGTTCAGTTCTTTAATAACCATTAAGTATCTGCCAGCTAGAGGAAAATCATGAGCTATGCAGCATGCATCAGAGCCATATCATTAAAGGGCTGTATTTTTACACCTATGCAATATGATTTGCTGTTCCTTTTCAGTTAGGATTTACAAATAGTTGACAAATAAAACAATAATTAAGTGTAATAAAATACAAATAATAATAATTTATTTGCCTTCCTGTTTCAGTCCAGTCCTTGTGTATATACATTTGCATGTGCAGGATGATACACTAACAGTGTTTGAAAGGCAACTCTTTAAAGTATCTTAAACATGATTTTTTCACACCATTCCCCTTGGCAGACAGTTCAAATAGATATCAGAATTGCTGGTGTGCGACATCAGCAGCCCATTTCAACATGTAGATATTTATACAGTAACCAAAGGTACCTTTGGTATTAGTTCTAGTAAAAGCTATGATTAAAAACATATGTGGTTATGAAATTTCACCCAATTTCCTAGACAGCTAATGTGAAAAATGAAAAACACACTGATGGCAGCAGCAGATGCACACCTTGCAAGACAATTTGACTACATATTATTAAATTTGCAGTAGCTTAATAGATTAAAGTACATCTCAATTTCTCCACAAAATATGAATACCAGCATATCTAGTGCTCTTCTGACATATTATCCCTCTTCCTGTTATTCCTCATCTCAACCAAATCTCCTTCTTTTCTCCTCTTACAGTATTGTAGAAGTGATCAACTAAAATGAAGATTGTTCAGAGCAGTAGTTTCATGCAAGATACCAGTGGCAAGACCTGACCATGCTTCAGGAACACATGTCCCTTCACTCTTGGATCTCTCTGCTCCAAGATACAGCCTTTTCATCCACCCTGAGTACATACATGCATATCATTGTCAGAATATTATTTTTCAGATTACAGTAAGCATGTATAAAATAGGAAAGATTGGATTCAGTCCCCTTGTGCACTAATGTAAATGACCACTGATTATTTCTCACAATCACATGATCATGGGTTATTTTTCACTGAAGTCTTGGCCTTTTCAACAGAAAAGATAGATAATGCACAAAGAGGGAGCAGATGCTATATTTTTTCTTTTATCCTTAGTATTTGATGTGTGGCCTCAGGGCCTATTTGCTGCACACTATTCAAATGCCATTCTGATGATTGAATTATTACTTTCCACATGGGTATTCCCTATGGCATCTATTATTATTGTAACTGAATACTTCAGAAATGAGCAGTTAACCATCATCCTCCACTTTACCTCTGAAAGCTCTTTATACAGCTGAGCCACTAGCAATCTTCTCAATATTGTTTAATGTCTTCATCAACGACTTGGGCAAAGGGATGGAAAACATCTTTGTCAAGTTTGCAGATGACACTAGTCAAGGTGAAACAAATGATACACTGGAAGGCAGGGCTGTGGTGTCTCCACAGCCTGAAGGAATGAGCAAACAGGAACCTCAGGAAACTCAGCAAAGGCAAATTAAATGTCCTTCATCTGGGATGGAATAAAGCCCATGTAGTATAGGCTGTGTCTGAGTGGACAGGAAGAAGCTATGCAGAATAGCACTGGAAAGCTATGCTTGTTTAGCCTGGAGAAGTGAAGGCTAAGTATCAATCCGATGTCTGCTTTCAACTTCTAAAAGGGTAGATATGGAGAAGACAGAGATAAACTCTTATGAGAAGTGCACAATCAAGGACAATAGGCAAAGTCACAGGCTGAAGCAAGGGAAATTCTGTCTGGAGAAGATGTATAAAATTCTTCACAGTCAGGTCTGTTGAGCACTGAAAAAGGTGTCCAGAAAGGCTGTTGGAAGCTCTCTCGTTTAAGATTTTCAAAACTGAGCTAGAGAAGACCCCAGGAAACCTGACCTTACTTTAAATTTAACCCTGCTTTAAACATGAATGTGGACTAGATGACCTCCTGAGTCTCCTTCCAGTATGAGTTATTTTATGATTGTATGATTTCCAAATAATTTTCCATCATCCTTCATAAAAAGGAATGTCAGCTTGTGCATTAGGGAGAGAAAAAGGAAGCTTGACTTCGTAGCCCTGTAATGAGCGCACTTCTCTGCACGGGAAGACATCTGAGTTTACTTCTCATAAAGATTGTTTCACTATGACATTACTGGGCATTTATATAAAGCTTAAAATCCTTGGACAGAACTTGCAGAAAATGAATGGGGAGCATGTGCAATAAAAAATAAAATGGAAGTAAATATATATATTAGAATACAGTTTTTAGAGCAGTTTTAATTTGGAAAAGAGCTGCTACACCTAGTAAGGCAAACAGGTTATTAGTAAGTCCTCCAAAAAGTACTTTGCTTCTTTCTGTTACAGATAATTTCTCACTAGCTGAATTCTATTCATGTCAGTTTCAAAGTCACCTGTTCTGAGAAGTTCCCAGGTTGATAAAACATTTATTAGGGTTGTACCAGAAAGATTTTTATTAACACTAGCAGTATTTAGAGAGCAATCTGTGCATAACTCTAAAGAGTAATAAATTATTTTTTTAAAGGTATGAAAGAGATGCTTTCATTACAGCAAAACCAGTCAATCTTTCAATCTTTGTCAACCTAACATAGGTGTTTAAAGTCATGCAACAATGAAATATGTTTTGTTTTCTAAGATAACTGTGAAGTGACCAACAGAAATATGTAAAGATGATATAACAATATACAAAGAATGGTGAGAACTAATCAGGGACTATATTTAAGTTGTGTCGTGAGGCCAGTCATCATAGGCCTCCAGAGAAGAAGCTTGTGAAGAAATTCTATTGAGAGATTATTGATATCATTTCACTTAGGACTCTTAACAGAGGAAAGTGCAAAGTTCTGCACCTGTAGAGGAAAAACACCAGGCATCAGTATATGTTGGGGGCTGCTCAGCTGGAAAGCAGCTTTGCAGAAAAGGAACTAGGGGCACTGGAGGACACCAAGTTGAAAATGAGCCATCAATGTGACCTTGCAGTAAAGAAGGCTGTCAGTATTGGGGGCTGCATTAGGAGTGCTGCCAGCATGTGAAGGTAGGTGATCCTTCACTTCTGTTCAGCCCCGGTGAGGGCCATACCTGGAGTACTGAGTGCAATTCTAGACTCTCCAATATAAGAGTGACATGGACATACTGGAGACAGCAAAGGGCCACAAGCATCATTAGAGACTGAAGTATCTCTTGTACCAGGAAAGGCTGAAAGAGCTGGAACTGTTTAGCCTAGTGGAGAGAAGGTTCATTGGGGATCTTATAACTGTATACAAATACCTGAGGGAATACTATACAGAAGATGGCACCAGGCTATCGTCAGTTGTGCCCAGTGACAGGACCAGAGGCAATTGGCCCAAACCAAAACACAGGAGGCTCCATCCGAACATCAGGAAACACTTGTTTTACTGTGAGGGTGACAGAGCACTGGCACAGGTTGCCCAGAGAGGTTTCAGTCTCCATCCTTGCAGATATTCAAAATCATGGTCCTGCTGGCCTGCTCTAGCTGGCCCTGTTTGAGCAGGAGTGCTGGACAAGATGACTTCTAGATGTCCCTTCCACTCTCAACCTTTCTGTGGTTTATTCTGAAATTCTGTGACATAATTAAAATGTGCCTGCATCATAAGCAAAGCTATAATTGATAATTAGTGCATTTTGGAAGTCTTTACACAACTTTATATCCCCAGTAAACAGTTCTGCTGTTTATCTGAAATGCAAGAATATTACAAAAACATATGCAAGATTTGAGCTTGGATGGATGGATGGATGGATGGATGTGAGGAGTCATATGTAGCTACCAAGTGTCAACAGAGCCAGGGCTTGGAGCTAGATGCATGTACTATGATCAGGGCAAGCTGAGAATAGCATCTGGAAAATCCAAAACCACTGGCAAGATAACATTATAGTCAAAAGTCTGCTAAAGATCAGAAGCAAGGTCTTAATGCAGAATTCAGGAGACAGGGAGAAAGAGCAAGATGAGGAAACACAGCTTCTACCAAACAGCTTTGTCAGACAGCATGGCTGATAGGTGGGTGCCCACTATGCAAGCTCACAGGCCTGTAAATCTGGAGTCTGAGCCTGACTGCTAAGGTAAAGCCTTCCACTGTGGAAACCAGTAATTGGAACAATTTTGGTGCATCTTTTGAGATCAAGAACAGTGCAATGTATGTCTGGATGAAAGAAGGTATCACAATATTCAAAAGAAATAAATTCAGCTTTATATTTTTGCAGTTGGCACCTTCAGTCTCTCAAAATAAAAAAATAAACCCACCTTAAAACTGACCTCAGCCATGCAATACCCAGTTTCCTTTCTACATTTTTTTTTCCCTAATCCACTACTTTTACCTAACTCACTGCATTTGCCAAATATGAAGACTGCCTCAACAAACATCTAGGAAGAAACTAAATTTCTGTTTCTTGTGACAGTAGTAATGGAAAATACCCCCCTAGACAAACAGAGAAGTATATCCATAATAACTATGTTTTATAATGTGTTTATGAAATATAGGAATGCAAAAAAATTGGCCTCCATCATAATGGAAAGGCAAATTTGGCCTCCAGGCTAAGTGTGTTACACAGCATACTCTGCAAATATAAAAAGAAAAATCACAAGGGATTTGGAAAAGCCCCAGGGTATCCCCTGATGGTGTGTTTTTAAATAACTTTTCAATTTCCATAACTTCAGAAGGACAGTCCAACCTGGCCTTTTATTCTGCTGAGTAGTTGGACATATTAGTCTTCACAATCTGACCTTTTATCTTCAGAGACCTGTTTCTTGCAAATATAAAGGCGTTAATAGAAATCTTCAAAGAGCTCACAAATTTCTTTTGTTTTATATTTCATAGCTCCAATACAGTTCTTAATTGCTAAAATAGATTTTTTTCCCCCTGTCTGAGGCTGTAAGCTAGCAGCATACAAGCTTTATTGCTTCTTTCAAGAAAATGTTGCTTTAGCCATTCGAAGTCAGTCAGGCTCTGCTCACAGTCCCCTGAGATTAGTATTTAACTGCCCTCAAAAGGTAGTTCAATTTATAATTTTCAAAGATGCTGTTTAAACAGGATTTTTTTTAATTTTAGATCCTTCTCTGAAGTTTATGACCAGCAGGTCCTTTCTTTCCTCCCTTTCCTCAATCCACCCCAAAGCTGGATTAGCATCATTTGTTAATGAAGTTTCAGATCTTTTCTAGGCAATATCTGATATTCCACAACCTATCATTTCTGCATTCTCCCTCTGCTTTCTCATTATGGCACTTCTTATTCTGCAGACAGGGAGATTTCAGTGCCACCCTGACAGGTTATCTAGACAGTGAGCAGGTTCAAGGGGACACTTCAAGTGGAAGAGAAATCCACTGAGAACCAAGAAGCCTTCAGGCACTGCGGGGAACTACATTAATCTTTAGTATGATGGCTTTTAGGATCAGATCAAATTAATATCCCACATATTAAAAGTGTTTTTTGTGGAGTACCATCAAAGAATGAAGATATCCATTGACTTTAGAAGGCTAGGTGGAGTTTGGGTTTCACCTTTGAAGATCCCATAAGGAACTGAACCACAGTGTTATTAGAACAAGTGTTTAATCATGGTATATATGAAAAGTAGAATGGTTCTTCACATAGGGTAGGATGTGCAGGTTCCGCAGTTTCTTTTCCTTGTGGAAAAATAAAAGCAAATATGTGGGTTTAAGTTTTAGCCCTCATCCAGTGACATCTGGAGCAAAGGTGCAGATGGAGGCACTATTGGAGGAGGGCTGGGTGTGGCAGCAGTTGCTGCCTGTGCTGCAGTGTCAGGGGACCCACCATAGGGACGTGCAAACAGCTTTTTTCTTACCACCACAGACAACCTGGGCAAGGAGAGAAACAGGAAACAGAGGACAGGAAAACAAAAGACTGCTCTTGTCTGGCCTTTTCTCACTAGCAACTTTCAGCTTGGAGGAAAGAGACTGAAGGACAAGGGAATGGAGCTGGGCCCTGGGATGCTGAGGTGTAATGTTAAGAGGATGGGTATGCCTAGGGCAAGAGGAGACTGGAACCAATTGCTCCAGTACAGGGTACATCATCACTGCTCATTAGGCAGATTTGGGTCACCTGGAAACCCTCCATGGTAGGGAGTGTGTGCAAAGAAGCCAAGTACTGGTAGAAGCCAAGATGGCTGATGTTTGTCACTGTTTAGGCTACCCAGGCAGTCCCCTAAGCATGGTTGTGGGTTTAGGTGGGCTTGAATCTCAGCTATACGACCATGTGGAGAATCTCCAAGAAGAGTCTCACTTTGAGGTCCCTGTGCTGTGGCAGGCCACTCTGGTTTGGTCTTGAATGAAAAGAAAGGTATTGAGTTCAAGGGCAATCAGACAAGATAGCAAAAATTTGGTCCTTGAGGCCATTCAGATTTTCGGGTTTTATTATTTGTAGTTCTTTTCCTAGATCTTGAGAACGTGCTGAACTCATTTCAGTTGCTGATGAATCTTTCCTTCCTTTCACATGATGCAGTACTCTTGTCTTTGTCACAGACTGCTGAAAGCACTAGACTAACGACACCAACAAGTAATGTTTATCGATATTACCTTAGGAGGGATTAATTTAAGCTTCCTCATATCACTAAATCTCCTTCTATCACATCTCAATTTAGCTATAATTGATCTCTTCTGTCGCTAAAGAGCATGTTGTAGAATAATCTATATTACATCTGTGTTAAAACATACGCCTCTTTTAGCCCCTAGCACCACCGCCCCTAGTTCTCGAAATGTCTTTGTTTAATTCACTAGAGCAGACGGTGGAAATCCTGCATTTCAGTCCAGCTATGGGACTGTTCCCTTTACCTACAAAAGCCTCAGTTCTAGCATAAAACAAACAGTAATTTGTCACATAATCAGTAACAGAGGATATATAATGCCCCCCATCATTCTGCCATATTAATTTCATGACTGCCATGGGTCAAAGTCTCAAGGGGGCTTTTTTTATGCAACTCTACTAAAAGCAATAGAGGTATTCCTACTTATGCCAGGATACATTTTATGTCTCTCAAGTTCCCTCTTGGCATGTACACACAGCAGAATTTATATAACAACATGGCTAAAAGAGCAAGCATTTTATCCTACGGAATTATCTTCAACACTAGTCCCTAATCAAGCATACTGTGTATGTTTGCAGCACTGCAAATTAAAAAGACACATACTCTATGGGAAGAGACTTGAGACCTGGAGCTCCTGAAACAAGATCCATTTCACCATACAGTTGTATAAATAACAGCAGTTGTAAATTGTCTGAACTACTGACATAAAATAGAGTTAGAAAGGTAAGGAATATTTCACAAATGTCTTCAATATTATCCAGTGCTGGCCCACATGACCACCAACAATAAATATAATAGTAATAAATCATACAATATTTCCTGAAGACTTGTTATAAAGCTGCTGCCAACCTTCAGTTCTAAACAAAATATAATCCTGCACATTGTGTTAATGTTTTATTTGGTATAAGAGCCACTTTCAGGGTACGCCACTTGGCAAGAGCTTTACTCTCATTGTCAAGAACAGCAGCCATGTGAAACCAGCATTTCTGTAACTGAAATTTGTACTTGAAAACGTCATTACTATGGTAACAACGGTTTATGGGGTTTTTTTTACAGTTTGGATTATACCATCTGCAACTTCAGGTAATATACCATTCACACTAAAATTTGTAAGGATACTAACTCTTCTGAAAATGAAGTGGGACAGCAGGGAAAGCTTCTAAATTTGAAGAGTTTGGGAGTGAATATGTTGAACCTAGAGGGTTTAGTTTGTGACTGCATAAAGAACAAATTTACTACTTTGAAAGGCTCAGTGGAATTTGCCTTCTTAAGCACGTTATATTTTAAAACTAACTTAATATTTTGTGCTAGTACAAACAGAACTATCCCTGCTGTTTATCCCTGTATCTGTAAATACTAAGCGCTTGTCCCCTAAAAAATAGCTTTGCATTTTATCCTTATTTGTTAGGATTGATGATAATCCAAGGCAGAATCTTACAACTTTAGCATAGCTGGTGAAGACAAACTTTGGGGTGTTTTAAAACACTCACGGAACATGGTTTAGCTTTATGTCCCTTCTTTAACATTTGTTTCTGTGTGCTATTGTGAGTTACCATCTTGCTCTTACTGGTGCTGGCATTCATGTGTAAGTAGGCATATTTTTGATTCAGTCGATCTCTATCGCTGCCTTGGAAAGGAAATTTTAATGATAGAATGTTTCCATTAATCTACTTTATCTCTAAACTTTTATTGTCTTTCTTGCTTGCTTTTATACTATTCTTTTTCTTTCAGGAAGAAATACCATCAAAATTACATTAGGTTTAGTTCTAAAAGATTTTGAACACCTATCATTTTAATTTAATCTGGCAGGATCTGACAATGCTTGGCACCATTTATCATGCCCATCAAAGAACAGACAGAGAAGTTTGGCAGAGCAGTTGATTGAGTTCTCTTTTGTTAATGAAAACAATGCTGCCGACAATCCATTAAAAACATCCTATTTCTTTTTAATATTCCTGTAGTTATAAGAATAAAGCCATCGGGAAAGCTGAAATTAGAAGAATTGTTTTAGTCTTCACTTGTCTCATTTGTGTTTAGAGCTATATGGCACCGAGTCCTCCTGATAATTTTTATTCTGATCAATGTGGCAGAAGATAAAAGGAGGAATGGAAATGACCCAGAAACTTGCTTTTGACATTCAAAAGCATGTGTGCCAAATCCCTGCTGTCTAAACATGTAACCTCTATTAAAACAGATTTATTTTAGGTTTTATTCCTAGTGACAATCAAATCTGGGTGTCCAGGCTTATCTACCACCCAAGTTTTCAAAAGTTACATTTTAATACTTAAAAAAAAAAAAAGTGATTTTTATATGTACAGTTTTAAAAAAGAGAATACGTTTAGGTTTTATTGATATGATAGATATGATATACTAATTTTTGAGTCATCAGGACACTTCATTTGTATTTTTAGGGGTGTTCTGTAGGCACAAAGGATGGAAACATTTTTTTCCATAGAAAAACTATTACTAGTACAGCCTGTGGAAGACACTATTTTTTTTCCATTGAAAAACTATTGCTAGTATAGTATGTGAATGAAACTTGATAAGATCAGGTCTGGATCTGAAATTTGCAGCAAAAGTATGTGCCTAGAAAGTATGTTGTTTCTTTGCATGTTTTGAATTCTCTTCACAGCATTTTAGCAAAACCAGACGGAGCAATAACTTGCCACTCCATTTACCAATGATATATTTTCCTAAATTTAATCCAAAAAGGAACAGTGCATGCTTTTAATTTGCTTCAGTGTTTAGCTTTTAATACAATGAAATCTAATTAAAGTTGTAATATGTATGCTACAGAAGAGCCTAAAGTATGTCAGCCCATTTCAAAAGAAAATTGTATGTATAGATGCCAACTGTTTGTCCTGTTTCCTTACAGCACTCCTAGTTTTTGAATCCCAGAATACACAGAGATGTTCTGCCCTGTTACTCTCTTTCTGACAGTGTTTCTTGGGGTCATAATGCAGTCTTTCCAACCGTGACGGGTACCCAAATCTAATCTGCAGCTGAGTAGTAACGTTTTCTAAAAGGATAACTCTGAACTCCTTCGACATGCCAAACAATAATCAAGATCCTCTCCTATTTTCTTTGAATCTTTGCAATTCCATAATAATTGAACAGAATAGAAGTAAATTAGAGGTTTCTTTAGCATAAACAAAACCTATGTAAATTATTCACAGAGATTTACCATTTTCAGCTGCCAAAGCCTCACTCTTACTATATTTAAGCATTTACTTTTTTTTAAATAGCAGTAAATTAGATTTTAATGTAAAGCTATTCTAAATTAAGGCTCCTTTCTCAAATACTTACTGTGAACTGGCTGCACACACCCTATCCTCTTATTCTGCAAAAAGAGTAATTTGAAAACAAAGGTAGAGTGGATAAATGAAGTCAGATTTAATTTATCTATTAAATATCATGGATGTCTACATATGCTTTTTATTCAGGTTACAAAGCATAAGCCAGCCAAGACACCATAAAAATAACACAATAACAGCACATTACAAGGAATTAAAAGGAACCACATTTGGAACTGCTAAATTAGATAAAGACACATAAATTTGATAGTTAATTTTTATTTAATTTAATCTTTTATCTTTTTTATTTTTTTTTAAATTTAGGGAGCAGTTTAAAACTTACCACTTTCTCCCAGGTTTGGGAAAAATAAATAATGATTGTTTTTTGGGTTGTAGCTGTTTGCATTTTTTTTTT
The DNA here is from genome assembly GCA_013399075.1 of Chloroceryle aenea. Lineage (NCBI taxonomy): Eukaryota > Metazoa > Chordata > Aves > Coraciiformes > Cerylidae > Chloroceryle > Chloroceryle aenea. Next base: position 194,961 of record VWZY01007791.1, on the reverse strand, counting down.
TTTTTCCTTTCCCCACCCAGTGAGCAATTGTGTTAAAATAAGAAAATATAGAGTGATTATCTTGTGACTCAGAAGGACTGTTTTATTCAGTTTCCTTTTTGTTTATTTCTGTGGCAGGCAATATTTATTATGTTTTTCACTTTAAGGTGGACTTGATTAGTTTATAAGCTATTACTGATAATATAGAAAACACCATTACAATAATAAAAAAATGTCCTGTACTGAAACAGAGAAATCTGTTCATGATAAATGTTCACACTGAGATTTTGCCATCTTGATGGGAAGGTGTACAGGATATAAGGACACATTCAAGGTGAAATATCCATGAAAAAAACACACAACTCTATTAAAATGCTGACACAAGTTGTGTCTTTGTTTTAAGGCTATGCTTAAAATAATTCTTCAGTTCTATAAAATGGAAACAAAATGAAATAATTTTGATTTATACAGAATTTCTCTTTGGCCATATGTGAACCTAAAAGCAAAATCCACCCTTCATGAATACTCTGGCTTCCCAGGACATGTTTATACCAATGTGAATTTCTCTGAAGCAAGTATTTTAGGTAGAGAATGTATCCTCCATGAGCACTAGCATTATTGTCTTGATATCTGTCCAAGTAAAGGGAACGTCTAGCACTTAGTTAGCAGTAAAACTATCTTCTGACATTCTTTACATGTTTCATCATGCATGAATAAAATAACAATATGGCTTTTCTTTTTACAGGAAGCACCCCAGCTGAGTTGCTAGTGAGTTGGTGCAAGAAACAGAAAAGGCCCTGACTCTACTCAAGCACTGCTCTGCATGAATAAAAACATCCCTGTGTTATCAATGCTATTTCCATCACAAATCCAAAACATAGCCCCATACAAAGCTAATATCACAAAAATTAACTCTATCCAGCGAAAAACAGCTCATGTATATGTTAAGGATGAGATAAATTCTGTCTTTCCCTTTTTTTTAATTACTGTTTTTATCTTGTTTTGCTTGTTTGTGTTCTCATATAGTTCTGGAGAATTCTGTTCTGCTGTATTTTAAACTTGAGTGTTATTGTTTTTTTAGTCATTCCTCTGATTATGTATACATATTTGTAATTTTAACATCTACAACAATCAGTTCTGTGTGGTTAAGGTGTTAGCAGTACTCTATTTTGATCAATTAATGTGTATTTCTTTCAGTGTGTAATTTTATAAGATATTTTTAAAGTTCAGATTAAAATGATGTAAATTAACAAGCTTTAAAACTCTTTTTTTAAAACCTTAAAGTATTTTGGAAATATCAATTTCTGAACATGGACTTCAAATTTCAAGTAGCACATTAAAAATTGAACTGAGCACAAGTTTAGGTGATGACAGGTGAAGTTTTGAAACTCAGTGACTCTGCAATGGTCTTAAGAAAACCTTACCTGAGTTTTTTGTTTAGAAGTGTTTATGCAATGCTTCTCGTCAAGGACAATTTTATAGTTACCTCAGATTCACCTTAAATGAAGAAGAAATGAAAAGTACACATTACTGGAAGGATGTGTGTTTCACATATGACCTCAGAAAAGAGAAGAATCTAGAACTAAATGTACTGCAAGTTCACAGAAACTTTTTCATACAGGCAAAATAACAAATCTGTTGCAATTATCAGAGTCCGATTTGTGAAGAAATCAGCCATCTCTAGCAGAAGTATTATTAGAATCAGAGCTAACTTTACAGAAAGCTATTATTAATTGCTGTCCAAACTGAATTTGATATGTAGAGTCTGAAATATTTGCTCAAGAAAGTACAGAGCATGTCCATCTACTAATTTGTTAAGAGTGCAATCTCCTAAACATTTGCAGAACTCTGGCAGAAAAATTATGGTTAACAGGATACAGTTCACTGGAGCTAGTAAGCACCTGCTTTACAGCACCTCCTTTACATTAATATAAAGCAATGCTTTATGATACAAATGATCAGCTCTACTGGATTCCTCACAAAATCTTTTTAGAGGCATATGTTTTAAAAAGCCATGGTTATTTAGTGATAACTATTTTGTTTCTTTTTACTATAATCAGACATGGAGGGTGTTTTTCACCTGTCTGTAGGCTGACCTCTACAGTATCAGTGGACCAGGTGCCATAGACTGTTTTTATAACCAGTAAGGACACATATGTGTACACAGGACATGCACTCTTATTTTAATTAGGTCAAATGACTCTGATGTAAACCTTAATGTGTACATTTGTCTCTTTGGAATAAAAATAAGTAAGTGTACATTTGTCTCTTCAGAATAAAACCAAGTAAGGTCATTAGCTCAAGGGCAGATCCCCCACACAGAAACTCTTAGTGTTACATGATATAATTGCACTTCACTGTTTATTTACCTTTGTTTATATATCTTTCATTCTGTTTGAGTAATATTTACACTCCCACCCCTGTACTGCTGTTACAGTCTACTGAGTTAAAAATGTGTACTAATAACAGTGGCCTCTGCTTATCTATTTTCAATGTTTTCATACTTCTCAATTTACATAATGTAGAATACATTTAGTGACTTATACAGGGCTCACCTGATTTTCAAATATACCGAAGATACATGTGAATATTTTTAATATGAAGATTTCATAATGCTAGTGACAAAGAATTAATTATTGTCCAAATGTAATCATCCCCCGTTGCCCCCTCATACTACATGTCACTGACTGAAACACATTGGTCTTCATCAAAGCCACTTTATATGGAGCAAAACACACAGGGAATTGTTACTTATTATTTACGTGTTGCTATGTGCATGGCATTTGTGGTGGGTTGACACTGATTTGATGTCAAGTGGCCACCTGTATCACTCCCCTCCTCAGCTGAACAGAGGAAACAAAATATAATGAAAGGATCATGGGTTGAGGTAAGGACAGGGAAAAATCATTCATCAATTACAGTCACAGGCAAAACAGACTCAACTTGGAGAAAAATTTAATTTATTACCAATCAAATGAATGTAGGATAATGAGAAAAATAAAAATGAAATCTTAAAAGAAGCTTCCCTCCACCCAAGCTCCAAGGGAATGGGTCTTGCAGTCAGTTCATCGCAGCTGTTTCTTCAGCTTTTTCCTTCTCAGAAGGAGGACTCCACACTCTTCTTCTCCAGCATGAGGTCCCTCCCACAAGTACGCAGTCCTCTCGGAACTTCTTTAATGTGAGTCTTTCCCATGGGCTGTAGTTCTTTGCAAGCTGCTCCAGAGTGCACCTTTTCCCTGGGGTCAGTCCTTCAGGGGCAGACTGCTCCAGCATGGCTCCCCCACAGGGTCACAAGTTCTGCCCTGCCAGGAGCCTCCTGGGGTGTGGGTTTCCCACGAGGTCACAGCCTCCCTCAGGAATCACTTCACTGCTCTGGTGTGAGGTCCTCCACAAGCTGCAGATGCATATTTGCTCCACTATGGATGTCTACAGGCTGCAGGTAGACAGCCTGTCTCACTGTGGTCTTCACCACAGGCTGCAGGGGAACCTTTCCTCTGGCACGTGGAACACCTCCTCCTCCTCCTCCTTCTTCACTGACACTGGTGTCTTCAAGGATGTTCCTTTCACATATTCTCACTCCCCTCTCCAACTGCAGTTGCTGTTGCATGGGTCTGAAGCCCACCCCTGTAGTGTCCCAGCTACCAAAACCTTCCCTTGCAAACCAAATACAGCATTATACAAAATCATAAGGATGGAATGTTTCTGTCCTAATGACCTTGCAATCTATATACATTTACAGATTAAATAATATTTTTACCTGCAACAAAATAAAATAATTCAAATATTTCACTTGCTGTTAACAATATGACACACGTCATGTATTCTGCAAGGCTAAATTTGGACTGATCAAAGTAAGATACTAGCATAGTAGTGCTACAATATGAAATAATAGCATTTTAGCATGATTTTTTTCAAACAATTTTAGCTCTTTCTCTGAATAAAACTTTAAAATTACAGTCTAAATCCAACTGAAGATGATGGTGCTACTATACATGAATTATCAAATGGGAAGTTATGAAACAGTATAACATTGCACTTTCATATTAGAAGTGGAAATGTCATGTTTCTGATTCTGTTGATGGGTCCATGCCAAATTCATGAAAATGGGAGAATTTCCAAGGTAGCAGAAGCAGCATAACAGTTGAATGAATCTGAAATTACCCTTATAGGAAAAGATCTGGAGAATTAAATAGAGAATAATCACTTTTCTCCAGGAATTGTAAACCTGTCTATAGCAAGGATGTAATTCTCTATTAAATTCTACAGACTGGATTAAACCTTGAATAGAAAGAGCCTAATTTCTTGTTAAATTTCTTAACTTTGTAGAGAATTTTTTTAATAACTATTTCATTCTGCAGAACCTATAGAAATGCATTTTCCACTTCACTAGGTCTACTGCATATGTCATTTCCTGACTTTAAAAGATAGAGAACAAAGATCATGCTTTGTGAAAAGGAACACTTATTCTTCCACTGACCAAGCCAGTCTCTCTTCTTAGTGTCAAAGGGTGAAAGGAGTAGGTGTCAAGAATGCTGAGATCTTCTGTAGAGGAAGGAAAGTGCACAGTGGTACCAAAGCCCATTATACATAATCTCCCCAAGAGAAGGCATATAGTCATAAAGAGAATTAAATCTTCTGCTATGTTCTTATGTCCACCTTGGAAACCTGGCTTAGGACCATGTATAGTATATACATGTATGTATCATGCATATACTATATATAGCTATGCTTGGCTCTAATGGAGAATGAAGATGAAAGACTTCAGTCTGCAACTATCCTGTGTCACACAAGTTCATCCTACAGTAGTGACGTACATTTTGTTATCTGGAAGGCTCTCCAGAGTCCTCTGACTGCACTGATCAGAACCAGAATAAATATCTCAATCTCTGAGGTGCCCTAGGGTATCTCAAATATCCACACAGGGCTGACAGATATGATGTAAGGCCTATGGTACACATGTGTCCTTATGAAAAAAAATGAAAGAAAACACAGAGAAGCTTAAATGGCACTGGACCTTGTGTATGGATCCATGGGTTACTACTGAGTGTAATGGAAACTTGCCTAGTACATGTGTACCTGTCTACCTATGGACACCTTTGGTCTTCTCAACCTGTAAGCTAAATCCCAGCTATTTTGTATTATTAGGCTCTGTTCAGTTGCCTAGATATAATTGTTGAGTGCCATTCAGGAGATACCTGGAATTTGGATCAGAATAAACAGAAGACCCATGATCTTCTGTTTCAGCATCTAGAAGCCCGAGGGAGTATCACAGGGTCTGTGTTTAGCTCACTGCCACAGTTACACAGCTGTACTGAAACTATATTATAGAGTTTAACTTTATTTTGTGTTTAATTTTATTTCTAGATGTGTGGAAACATTTTATAGAATATGGCAAAAGAATATCTTCAGTAAAGACTTCTGGAGTAAGTGCTGCTTGCCTAATAATAAATTAAGAGGGTTAAGGCGTTCTCTTCAGCCCTATTTTCCTAACTAAAGAAATCATTTATTTTTAATTTAAATGTTTGTGGTTTTGAAGCTGACAGTATAGATCAACCTCTGCTATCAATCCTTTGGCTAACATGTACATGGCTAAGCTAACAGTTTGACACTTTCCAACAAACTAAACCAGTCATCTTCAGACAGCTTCTCAATATTTTTCTTATCTGATCACTGCTTGCCTTTTGAAGTGTCAGTTCTTGCCAAAAATTCTATACTAGGAACGGAAATGAATCCTACCTCAACTTTCTGTGTGTGCACAAATGTTTGCAAATGTAAGGCGTCAGGCAAGTCCTACAATCAGCTTCAGAAAGCTCTGAGGAATCATTCTAATAGTGTCAGTCCAAAAGTGCGTGTCCATGTTTCAAGAAACCTGAGAAAGACAGATGATGCAAGAAGGAGGATTTCTAAATAACATGTTAGGCCAGCTGTTTTGATGCTTGGTGGTGCATTTTATTTCAGCACCAAGCATTATATAGACATGATTAAAAATAATGACAGCAAACAGATGGTCACTCTTCATGGAATTATACTGAAGACATTTGTGGATTGGGGTTTTTTGAATGTATTGAAGCAAAATAATATATTTAACAGTCATGCAGTGTCTTAAAAAGTGAAGAAATTTTAATGATGTTCTACTCAGTCGGCTTAGTAAGAATTTTTAATCTAAAAGGTGATGGAACAGAAAGACAAATGTGCTTCTAAATACTTTGGATTAGGTATAAGTTATAATATTTTAAAATGCGTAAAAAAACAGTGTAATAAAGCATGAAACTCAGCGTTTAGAACAATTATACTCTGGGGTGTTGGTGTTTTTTATTTTTATTTTGATTTTTTTTCATGAATATAAGCATATTGTTTGGTAAGGAAAAACACAGGCATATTTAAAAGCTTTAATCTCAGAAAAGCTTGATCTAGACAAAGTACATTAGCCTTAAATTGTTTTCAGGGTGAATAACCTTTATAAATACAAATATTTTTAATAGCAGTGAAGGGCAAACTGGTAACAAAGGGATACTGAAAAAGACCAGTGAACAATCCCATCGTATGCATCGATCTTACACACATCCTGTGAGCAGGTCTTTTCACTTATTTCCCTGCAATGTGTCGTTAAGACCTTATCATGAATTCCACTGTCAGGTTCAGTCCTACTGACTTTTATTTTGTGTGATTGAAGAGTGTATGCCTGGTCTCGTGATAACAATTTGTAAGTTGTAAAAGAAACTTTTTCCTGTATATTTAATCTGAATCTTGTCACTTTTCAACTGGCTTTGCTTATAGCAGATACTGCTGATATTAGGAGGCAGGACTACGAATTTGTGGTACCATAATGTCAGCCAGTGCCTGTGAAACCCCGCTGGTGTTGTCTGCAAGCACACAAAATGTGTGCTTTTTCCCCTTCAGATATGTGTCCCAGATGAAAGATGGCTGCCTATGGCAGCACTTGTAGTTATTTCTATATCTCAAGGGACGGAGACCCGCAGTGTAGAACCAGAGATTCCACCTCTTCCAAAAGCTCCTCTGAGTGGTCTGTGAAGTTCTCTGTAGTGGAAAATAGACCCTATTTTCAATTTGATTCTGCTAGAAAATGGTAATTATGGAATAGAAAATCCCAATCTTATAGTGTTGTTTTTATAGTTTTTATGTTATTAAACCACCAGTATATCAAAGCTGTCAAGTCAAGCAGTCAATCAAATGCATTATTTAAGGTGCCTAAGGAATCTTAAAACTGCCTCTATTTTAGTGTACCCTTTTGATATGAGATTATGTTATATTTTTCATGTGATTCTCTTGCTCCATTTGTTATAAAGCTAGATTTTGTTAAGACTACCTGAAAGAATCAGATTGGTAAAATTCATAAGGTTTTACCTGTAAGAACCCTATCTTGTTTACTGCAGACTGATGTGTTTGTAGTGAATTCAGCAGGGAAATGAGGAACATAAGAGTTTTTTTCTTGTGGCTAATGTAGTCAAATGTCACCCTGGACATACTTCTGTCACAACTGCCCTTAAATGAAAAATGATGTAATAAAAGTTTCTTATTCATTGCCTCTACCAGTAGAAGAATGGCATTCTTCTACTTTACTTTGAATGACTGATCTCATCTTCCTTTAAAGACCACAGGAAGGAATAGACATTACCGGATTGTCATCCCCCTGACCTGTCTTGTTCTCTGTTTTAAAAATGACTGGAGAAATCCTAAGGCCTAAAAATTACAAGTGAAATCAAAAGAAGCTGCATTTTGGTCATAAAAAAACAGGATCTAGATGTTTTGTGTGTGGCACAAAACACTAATACTGTTTTTGCTGTGTGGATGTGGCAATTTAGTTGTGAAAACAATTCCTGTATGTAGATGAAGGAGATTTTTCAAGTCTCCATACATTCTTCAGTAAACATGCTATCTGATTGGCTTGCACTGGCATCAGCTCTAGAGTCTCTGCATAAGGTGACATTCACATTAGTGCAGTACAGGAGTTGTGTGGGCAAGCCTTAAAATCTCATTTGAGTTTAGTGGTCCAGTTGGTCAATGGCATAGTCTCTATTTGAGACATATTATTTCAAATTTCTGAAACACCAGTACAATGTCCAAAAGAAAATTAAAAAGAATTATGCATGACAAATGTGATTTGAGGATACATACATAAAGACTTGAATATAAAATAACATTCAACAGTTATGAGTTTAGAGCTAAATCTCATGTCCAGTAGAAGTCCCACTGTGGATCTTTGTGAGTATTTAGTCAGCTTGCCAATTCCTCATTTCCTTCGGGTTAACTGTAGAAGGTAGGAATTTAATAATAATAAAAAGAATGTGTGTATAAGATCATAAATAACTAATAAATAATATGACTTAATCTATGTATGTCAGGAGGTTAGCAGGTCTTGACAGTTTTGAAAGCTTGAATATCTAGGGAGAGTAGAAAAGAGAGAAAGATCCTGAGCTGGTATGTATATCTTGGCTACAATGGTTACATCTATTTTTACCAGCTGAGAATTTAGTTGCTCTTCTTACTCCATGATTATACATCGTAAATTCTACAGACCACACTATACTAACTATACTATTATACATGTTGTTTATGCTGTGCCTTGGGTGGGGGGGGAAGATTTAGAAATATTTTAGTTATTTTTTAAAATATTATTATTATTATTTTTCATGCCCTTTTACTTTGAGTCAGGTTGGTTTCCTCACCATGCCCTCCATAGCATGAGATACAGAGGAAGACAAAAATGATAGCTAATAAATTTTTGAAGCCTCTTAAAGTTACCTTCTGTAAAATAGCTTTTCTATACATAATAATGTCACTGTTTTATGGCTTGATGTTGCCTGACCTTCCATTATGAGAAGCCGAGGCCCCTTTTCGATGGTGTAAAAATCACATTTATAGCCTTACATGGTTGTAAGATATTGGACCTTACATGTGTTACTTATAGAATAGAGACAATTGCCTGTTATGGGGGTCAGTATTATTTGAATGCATAGAAAGGGAAACAGGGTAAACATGATTTTAGTACTGTATGTCTGAAAAAAATATACTTCAGAAACACATTTAAAATTAAATATTAAATTTAGATGCCAAAAGTCCCAATATTTCACTACCAATATTTTACTCCACCATGTTGATTCATTACCATGGTTCTGTGTGGGAATACTGTACTAGCTAGAGTAGAAGTCATTTGGAAATAACCTTAAAGTATTTGTTCTAACAGCTATTGAGTTAGTAAAGCTTGTAATGAGATAGAGTAAAAGAAGTAGCAGACCTTGACTGGGTAGTTTTGCGAAGTGATTCATGTTTAAGGTTTCTCATAAATGACGTTTAATTTAGAAAATCCAATGGCTGGTTTTCCAGAGTCCACAAAACTATAACATCACTGTTCATCAGTAAAGTATCATGCTCCCCGTGTTTGCATTGTAAGCCTAAAATTGTGTATTTGTTATATCTGAAAACTGTGTTTCTTAAAAGTATTTCAGTGAAAGAATTGGAAATGTAAAATTTTGAATGGTTATGTGGTTATTGTTTTTTAAATGTATTTATCACCTGTGCTTATTATCCCTCATCATTAACAATTTCAGCATTGCAAACTGCTACTGATTCTAGTTTAGTCTCTTACCAGGCTCAAGCTTTACATTATTGGAATGGGAATTTTATCTTTCCCTGCAGAAATTATGCACATATTTTATCTGGTAAAAAATATGGGAATCCCATACCTTTATTGGAATTCTTCTTGCAGTTTATAAACCTGATATTTGTGTTCACAGTTCAGAGCAGATAATGAATAAATATGAAGTGGGTAGACTGAAAAAAAAAAAGGTTAGAAACTTTAGCAGTTTCTTTTATTGGGTACCTTATTTGCAACTATGAAATCTGTACTGTGCTCTTGAACCATATTAAGATGTAAGGACTTAATGTTTACCATATCTATGTGGGAAAGAGCTCATATTATATTTGAACAATCTGCATGTTGGTTTTTCAGAACATAGGTTTCCAAACTCAGTGACATTAGACTGAATCTTTTAATGCTGTTACTTTATCTTGAAAATCTTTCCCTACTTAGTAAAATCTTGTGTTTTAAAGTGCTGCTGGAGCTTCACAGGAGTTTTATCTGCAGTAAATCATCATGAAAGATCACAATATTGAGTCTCAGAGGTTTTAGATATATTAACATTCGAATAGAATCCTAAAGATCTTTCTTTACTAGCAAGAACTTGATGTAACTTGACCTTATAATAGGAAAATGGGATTTTTCTATTCAGGATTTCTAAATGCAGTATCAGTGTAGATGTGGGAAGAAAGACATCATAGTGTTTTAAACACCTCTTACAGTAACTACATTTACAGTTCTGGTAAGGAAGGTGTATTTAAGTTTTTCTTTTAGAAAATCAAAATTAAGTACTCCTATTGTTGCTGCCTCTTCGTATCTTTCGCATGTGCATTATATTAGGCTCTTCTTTTGGAAATATTGCAGAGGAATGAACACTTTGTGAGACAATCCTTGAGTGCTTCAATTCATCTAATTTAAGGAATGAAATTATTAAAAATTTCAGTTGAACACAAAAGCAGCCCAGAAACCTTGAGACAGTTGCTTAAGAATTTGGGGTTTTCTGATTGCTAAATACTACATTGATATTCTCTATTTTTTTTTTTTTAAATCCAGTGTCTTGCTCTAATATGATCAATCCTCTTGTCCCATATGAGTACTGTAATATTGTCTGGATATCTTAAAATTTATATCTTAAGTCATTATTCAGATGTAGATTTTGATAAATATAAAAAAGGAAACTCAATAAAGAGCAAAAATGGATTAGGTGGACAGACTATAAGCACAGGAGGTGGGGTAACTACAGGAGCAGCAGTGGTTCTCAGATTACAGTAGACCTAAAGAACAGTCCTCCTGCAAAGAAAAGAGAAAAGTGACTTCTATGTTAGAAGGCTAATGCTATGTCGGATACTAAAAAAAAATTATAGGATGGTATTGATAAAAATTCAAAAGCTTGCTTTGAATGTTCTCCTAGCTCAAAAGCACTCCAAAGTCTTTGGGAAGCAAAAGACTTTTGCGCACTGCTTTAATTTGTTTCTTTTCTTTTTTCTTCTGCTGTCACAAGGGCAAGAATAGCTGACTTTCAGGGTCATGGTAAATTGATTTTGTGTTGTACACTTAAAAGGAGATTTCTAAAGTTTTGGTTTACTATTACTTGTTCTGAAAGATTTCCATTTTTGTTATTGATTTTTTTTTTTCTTTCTGTGAGATGCTTTAGGAACAAATGACATAATTTCCATGGAGCAAGAGTATACTCCTGAATGTAATACCTGTGAGCATTTTGGTGTTGTACACCAAATTTAAAACAAAGCAGACCAAAACCCCAAATTCTTTAGAGAAGATCTGCAATGACTGTTATGTGTTTTTGGTGTTGGTGTTGGTGTTTGTTTTTTTTTTTGTTTTGGTTTTTGTTTTTTTGTTTTTGTTGTTTTTTTTTTTTTTTTTTTTTTTTTTTTTTTTTTTTTTTTTTTTTTGTTTTTTTTTGTTTTTTTTTGTTTTTTTTGTTAACTGTAAGAGATCTGCTGCTTTACAGGGCATAACCCTCAATATAGGAGGTGGGAGTTGGAGGGCAGAGAGCTAATCGTGGGATTAATGTAGATTTCATTTATAATCCCTTCTGTGTTTATATGCTTTTATCCACTGTTAGTGTGGAAACAGGACAAATCCCCTTTTAATTCTCATTATTAATGAAGATTTGTCCAAAGGCTTTATTGTGCCTTCACTGGAAGCCATGTGCTTGGGAAATGCATAATCTTACCGTTGCAGATGGAGTACTTAAAGGTATTATTCCTCAGGGGCTTGTAGTTCAAGATACGTGGGTGGGAAGGGATCTGTTGATACATCACATCATGTTGAATTCTCTTCTGGTACAGATAGGACCTTATCTGAATACATGAATGTGGAGAGGAGTGCTTTCCACCAGTCTCATGCTGCCATCCATCCTGGTTCCTGACCACTGTTGCAAAGTTACACTGAGCTGCACCAAGTTACTCTAAAGAGCATACAGATCCTGAGTTCAGGCATATGTAGGCTCAGTATTGTTTGAATGTGATGCCTAACATTAGCCCTGGCTTCCTTTAGCTCATCTAAGGCTTTTGTTCATAGTTAACATGGTAAGGCCTGGATTCAGAAGATAGGATGATGACTGATGTAAATGACATGAGGAAAGGGATGGATGGTACGTATAAAAAAATTACCAAAGTTAACTATTCAAGCTTTGCACTTTTTTGGCAAGAGCCAAATTCCTGAAGTATCATTTTTTTTTCAAATACTAGACAGAAATCTCTTCTACATTCATATGAGTGTTGCACAAAGACCTGTGCCATACTTTCTGTTTGGAAGTACTCGGTTCAAGGACTTACACACAACCTCTACCTTTGGAACTTCTTAGAAATACTTTTGAGCATTTTTTCTTTTTTTTGGTTCCTAGACTGTACTTTTGGAACATGCCTTACACTCTTTGAGGACTATACACATGATGAGGTCTCTAGATTGAAGGTCTGATATGAGGTGCCCAAATTTTAGCGCTGTATAAGAAAGATATCTAACATAAACTGAATGTCCTTTGTTTTTTGTTCTTTTATTGATGGTGTCAGTACAGGATTGTTTGTTTGAAACTTCTGTCTCTGAATCCTAACCAGTTCATCTTAAATGTTTTATTATCTTTGTTTCTGTTATGTTCTGTCAGACAATAGGCTGTTGGGAGCTTGTGGCTGCCCAGTGTACAACACTAATAAATGGACTATTTTCCCTCTCTGTGATTTGGGTCAGCATTGTGGAATGTGCAGACTGATGTACAAAGGGAAAATGGAAGGAAAAAAACCCAAACAAATATTCACAAGATTATAACAAGAATGACTAAAATTATGAGGGACAGAAGTCTCGCAAAGGTTTTGCTGATGAAATTACTTTCTTCACTGCATGAAAATTAAAGAGTTGGTGGACCCAAGACCCTTCAATACCCTAAACAAGGCTCTTGACACCATGGGAAGTCTATTATCTCCATAGCAACTAAAATAAGTAGTGAATATTGCCTTAACAGCCACAAAGAATAAAAAGTGTATCTAAAATTAATTTATGTCTTGGGATCAGACACTTGAGATGAGAGAACTGGTCCATAAAGTAGCCCAGAGGAGATAGTAAAAGGAAAACAGTCAATCCTTTGTTATCAAAGGAGCTGTACTTGGAGTACATGAGTTTGCATTTCGTCTTTTTTAAAAGAAGAATATTGTCAATGTGTCCATATTTACATGGATGTTTTCCCTTAACTGTCTTCTAAAAATATAATTCTGACAAAGAAGGTTTGGTAATAATTGCCTGAAAAGGCATTTACCTCATATGTTAATTATTTTGGAATTAATATATTTCTTCCTATTTCCTTCCCTGTCTAAAAAACAAACAACCAACAAACAACCAAAAACCAAACTCAGAATTTATTTCATAAATATTTCAGTAGAGTAAAGAAAAAAAGAATTAACATGCAGTCCTGGAACTCTATAAAGATTCCATTACATATATAAACTGGAAAGACAAACTCATGATATAAATCAAAACAAGGAAAAGACCATGAAACATGTGATTTCTGTGTAACAGGGCAGATAGCCTAGACATTTGTGCATATTTAGTCAACAGCAGTACCATATTTCTTCTCGGAATCCTCCCTTTCTTGACAGCTTCTTACTGCTGCAGTATACACTGGTCCTGCTGTACAAACCATTGCACTGTATATGTCTGACTGTATAAATGAGCTTTGATTCATGCTACAGGATCTATGGAGTAGCACCCCATCAGGAATGCCCCAAATCATTGGCATTTAGGAAGATCTATGTGAGATGAGGTCACTTACTATATATACACTGTTACACTAGTTCCTAAGCAACTCTCTTGACCACAGAGTACTGGGTAAAGTGAGCCTTTGGTGTGTAAGTGTATTTCTCACATTCGTATGGTAAGCATAAATAATGCCTAGAGTTCCAAAATACTTAAACCCTGCCATCTCCTGGTACAACATCTAAGTAAGTGAATTTTCAAGAGGTTTTTCTCAGGTAGTTGTGTTGTGTATTGAACCCAATGAAAATCCGTCCCTTTCCCTGAATTTTCAATAAATTTTACTCTGTGCATTATGAAAAGTGAAATTAATTTTTTTCTGAATAGTATATTTTTTTCATCACACTACCATGAAAATGTAGTATTCTGATATTTAGATTGGCAAAGTGGTAAAAACCACACCAAACTAAACCAACCAACAAACAAAAAACAAAAACAAAAACAGAAAAGAAAAAAGATTTTGAGCCATTAGAAAGACATAGCAAAAAGAGTCTGAAAAATTACACAGAGAGGGTAGAATTGCTATTATTTAAGTTCAGTAATACTTTCTACACATTTCATCTTTTGCTATGAGTTACCACCTTTATATAGTATAATACAAAGGAAAAAACTAAAAAAAGAATTTTGATCCATCTGTTTTCCACAGCTGATGACATTTTCTCAAATGCCTAAGAAGGGGTTAAAATCTAGAAGATATAACAAGACATAATAAACAAACCAAGAAAATTAGGTAACTTGGACAGAATTAATGTATTTCCTGTAAAGATAAATGAACGAGTGGAATAATTTACCAGTAAAGGCAATTGAAACAAAGATTATAAATAAAATATGAAATATAAAGTATAAATGAGGTTGGAAGAGTTAGATTTTTTTTTCCTGAGAAAGAGGAAAGTGAATGATCATAGAGGGAAAAGTGGGAAGGTGAGACTAATATATTAAAAATGGAAGGTTGCAATTTCATTCCATAAGTTATTTTTCATACTTCATTCAAGTAATTGCTGAAGATATTTTATAATATGTAATTAATAAACAGTACTCAAGATGAGCTTTTTTTTTTTAACTTGTAATTTTTGAATACCCTTCAACAAAATGGAAAATGGTCAAGGAGGGCAGCAGCACAAATAATGAGCATTAGGTATAAGCTAAGCACCCGGTACTTTACCAGAGTTATAATGTAAATATTTAAAGAGAACAGATGAATGTGAGGACTCCCAACATTAAAAAAAAAAAA
>VWZY01007791.1:166278-179507 GCA_013399075.1 Chloroceryle aenea | reverse complement strand
TTCTGGTGTTGTTTTTTTTTTTTTTTTTTTTTTCTAATTACTTTTGTAGTTAAAGAGAACAACAGCACTAGGTAAGGATATGCAGCACCATTTCAAAAAAGAGAAAATGGGGACCTAACCCTCAAATAACCTGCCTTTAGTGGGTCTGTGCCTGTGTATAAAGATACCTCTGTTCTAAATCCTGGTAGCATTAGTGCCTTGGGCAATATGTTACAGAAGACAAAGAATTTCACTTTTGCAGTCAGTGCCACAATACTGACATCAAGAACACTAACCTCAGCCAAATCTTTTAAAGCTGATGTTCTTTAGCTCAGTGTTTTCACAATGGCTTTCTCAAGGGCATATCCCTTTTAATGTTAATTTATTTCCAGTCTTTTATCTCCATAGGAGGAATCAATGCCATTTAATACTCAAACCTCCTGGAGGGGAAACAGCAGAAGCTGGGTTAGGTAAAGTCCAGAATGAACTTTCAATCAGCGTAGCGTCAAAGTGTACAAAGACTCTGAATTAATTTCTGACTCCACATAACTGGTAGCCTACAGACTGAAGATTACTTTTCTCTAGCCACCATTTCCCCAAAAGAAACATGTAATAGTCCAGTGTCTTCCCTGCTCCTGCATATTCCTGTATTTACCACCCATGTCATTCTGACTGGGACAAGTAACTGCCTGCCTCTAACTTTGCTTAGAGAATCACCCAGCATTTACATCTTTACACTTGCTGGTCTTGAGACAAGACTTTGTCTTGTTCCTGTCCAGGAAACCCTCCAAGATCTATATATTCATAATGAATATATTTATACTGTTTGAAAGGAGTATTGTAGGAGAATCTGTATTCTCTATGCTAATAGTGCTCTTGTCATGCTCACTAATCCTTTGTTTTAATGCCCCAGAAGTCTTTCCTATGCAAATCATCTCACAGGGGCACTTTAACATGTAAATCGCAATCTGCCTAACATATGAGGAATTAATGGATTTTAAATACCTTTTCTGTGGGGAAGTTATGAATGGTACTTGTTTAACATATACTACTCTGCTAGGTGCATCTCCAGTACTTAGTTGCAGTGCTGTACCAAGTCTAATACAGCATTAATAATTTTAGGAGTACAAGAGAGAAGAACCAATAATCTATGAATTCCTTTCTCTTTCATGTACCAAAATTAGTAATTCTGATAAAATGTTCAATGGTCTAGGATCTTGACTGAGAATATGATGTTATTCCTTCATTCTGAAGTAAATGCTCACTCTTATGGGAAAACATTACTGAATAGTTTTACCTGACTATAAGACATTTTACAAAACAAAACAAAAACATGTAAGACAAATATTTGTCAAAAAATTGCACGTTTTCAAATTTCTTGCAGAAAACTCGGTCTATAAAATAAGAGTGAAAAATGCAAAAGCAGAGATGAATTTTCATTCCATCTACTTCTAGGCAAATCCCAGTTGCCTGCAAAAGAACCTGAAAGAAATACTGCAGCTTTTGAACTGTTTAAAGGATTTTTGATCGGTTAATTGTTGTGTACAAAAAAGTGGTGATAGTACAAAGGCGTGACCTTTATTCATAATCTTTAAATGTTCTTGATAGTCCTAAAATAAGTCTCACCGTTTTGGTGATTTGGTGGGAGGGTTTTGTTTTGTTTTGTTTTCTAGTGTTTGAAGGTTTAGATGATATAAGGTCAAGAAGGGACTTGTTCTGACTCTGTACCTCTTAATTTCTGATGATATTAGCAGTACTGAGACTACTGCCCTTTATAGAAAATACAGTTGGGTTTTTAAGGTCAGAATATAACATGCACACAACTTTTGAGCCTATGTTTTTCATGTTTACATCTCTAAAAAAGAATATGCTGTATACTCTCCAAAAGACACAGAGAGGGTAGAGAAAATAACATCCAAAATAATACATGCCAGAGTATACCTAGAGCATCTTTAAAAGAGATACTCCAGTTATTTTTATCTCTTTTAGATTCATTTTGTGTTTGCTTATATATACCTATGAGTTGTTAAGAAAGAGCAGTGTGTAAGTGCTGTTTCTATTGTCACAGCTTTGATACCTATTCAACAGTTCATAGAGTCATGCCTGGTTTTGGTTTTATGTTTTTTTGTCTTCTAGAAATCATTATACAATGAGAATATATGTTTTTATGTGTATTAATTCTTTGTGTATATTTTAGTACAAGGAGCAGGCCAGAGGACACCTGCTTGCTGTCATGAAAATGTCTGTACCTCTTTGCTGCCAGCATGGGGTTAGAACGTATTTCTATGGAGATGAGTTCCTTACTATTTATATCTGCTGGCTCTCAAATGATTCATTAATAGTATCACCTTATGTAGCTTGGCACAACTATACCTTCTTGTGTGAACAAAGTGCTATTGCATCAATAAAAACAGAAGAAGTGTTGTTCATTATACTTTAACAAATGAGGAATTTAAAATCCATCAGATTGTCATGTGTGAGACAATAACGTGATTTACATATTAAAATGCCCTTGTGGGTGGATTACCATAGAAAATACCATTACGCGGTAGAGCTGTTTCCCCCCTTTATCAAAACCTCTTTTTAAATGTCTCTTGGAGAAACAAGTGAAGTGAAAACTGTTTTGATTATATATCTCATTTCATTTCACTTGTCTTTAGAAATCAGAGAAGTTGCAGAGCACAATAAAAACCCCCCAACAATCCAAACAGCTTAAGAGATAGGAGAAAAAAATCCTTGACAGACTGAAAGCAGTTATAGAATGAGGAGGAAACAGGTGGAACAGAGAGTAAAAGAGGAATATAGTCTGAGCCTCCCTGTATGTTAGATGAATTTGCACAAGCAGAATCAGCCTTGAGAAATTTATGTCAAAAAAAACCCAGGAATGTTTTCTCTGGGATAAACTGCTGTCATGTGTGCAAGTAGAATAAAAAAGAACCAATTTATTCTACAAACTAGTTAACTTTATGAATAGGTTTTCCTTTTTCACTTATATTTTAACAGTACAAGAACAACATGCTTGTATGGTTAGACAGAAGAGGACTACAGTATACTGAAATTAAGACTATGATTGAAAGATTTCAGTGTAGCACTCACTCTTGCATTTAGAATTTTATACGCTCCTATTTCCAGAATGATTATTTTTGCATGGTGGGTGAATGTTAACACTGACAGTTGCTGGAGTTAGAATTTCCATGTGTAAAACATATCCACATATATGGGCATATACATGGAAGTTCAGTTCTCAGAACTCTGAAGAACTGATACTAGAAAAGCATGCAGACAGGTGTTTGTACATAACAAGTCTTTCAGATACAAGCAAACAACCAATTTGAAAAATAGGGTCTGGAGATCTAAATTTCTCCATGCACTCTTATTTATTTTTTTGTGGCAAAAATATGTACACTGATGAATTTTGATTCTAAGCATGGACTACATTTTTTTTCACAAAAGAGAATGAATTGCTTTTCCTCTGATTTATGTCATCTTCCTCTGATGAAGCAATGCAATGATGCTTTATAGCACAGGATCAGTTTGAACAGTATCCCAAGCTGTAGCTTGTGGACTGCCTATGATAGTTCATCCCTCTTATTTTAATTCTCTCCTCTTAAGTCATATTAAAAAAAAAAAAGTAAAAAAGCTAATGAGATAATTTCTTAACATTTTATTTTCATGCAAATGATTGTTACTGTGTGTAATCACTAGTGAGTTCTTAGTGGTCAGCAGAAGGTGGCCCATGAGGTATATTCTATGTTTAAGCACATTCTGTGAAGAAGTTTCTGGAAACCTTATCTTTTCAGAATTAAATTGGAGCTGACAAAATGTCTCTGAGTTGGCTGTCACAAATTCCTAAAGCCTCTAGCTGCTGATTTAGAGATTTTTGTGAGATTGTATATTCTTGAGGCAAGTTTAATAAAAACATTCTGGTTTTGTATAATCAATCTTTTTGTCTGTGTGTTTGCTTTGATCCAAAACCTATTAAAGTCAATTAGAGTGACTGTGTAAACGAAGTGATGTAATGATAATGTAAGAGTCATTGTGCCGTGACTTGCATTAAGTTATAAGCCAACTTCTTGTAACTCAGCTATTTCTCTAAACCTCAGCATATTTAGACTGACCGAGTGATCACTCAATTAATGAAAATGTTATACTTTATCTGTTAATAAACGTCTGTGTGAAATAGTTTCTAATATTACATAGTTTATTCCATGTCTTTGCCTCTAAAGTTCTTTTTGTTTGTGGACTGCCAGAAGTTTATATCAAGAAGCAATAGTGACATTCTCTCACATGTTACCAAGCAAGACTTATACTGAACATATAAAATTATTATTAATACTATATTGAAAACATAGGAATGAAGGATTCTTCATTATATTACTTAGGTTTAGTACACGTAATCTCTGGCTAGTGGTGTTTAGGAAAACATGTTCCTTTTTTGATCCTCATGTTGAAGAAAGCAGTAAAATTAATTTAAATGAGTTGTTCCTATGTTTTTTAGTTGGTTGTGGTTTGTTGTTTTTTTTTGTGTGTTTTTTTTGTTTGTTTGTTTGTTTTAAATCTGACTTTGTCTTGTAGGAGAAAACAGGATGTATACGTTGATGGAGAGAGAAGAAAACAGAAGAAAAGAAGAAAGCAGATTCTGAAGATGTATGTAACTCAATTTCCTAAGAGGTTGCATGGATGACAAGACCAGTGTTACTATGTCACATTCTCTAGTCTTTGCAAAATGTTTGCTTTTTTTTGGGTTTGTTTTCATCTTTGCCAATCTGTTGAAGACAAATCTTTTTCTGTAAGTTCAGCATCGATTTCAGCATGGAATCAAAGTGCAAAGAAGGTAGAAGAGTAAATGGCAAAATTGAAACACAGAAGATTGATAGAGCAATAGAAAAAAGAGTGCTAGTAAGAAGGCTGGGTTTCCATTTCTTTTCAGAAAACATACTGAAATAAGATCTGTTACTTGGTTAGTCCTGTTAATTTATTCTAATCAAAGCATCTTTAATAACCAAGGAAGGGAAGGAAAAAAAAACACAAAAAACAAACCAGTAGTATTATTATCTTGGGGTCGTAATGTGGACTAAATTTCCCTAAAAGATAAGAGTAAGAAATAAGCTGCCAAGTATATTTTTTTTTTAGAAATGCTTTATTAGAATACTAAACCTATCTCTCAGAAATATCCATCAGCTCAATCATTCAGTAATGAAATGTGTACATTTGTCCCATTAGAACAGCACCATGGTTTGGTGCAGTCCTGTATCCTTGCCTGTGCACATGAACATGTAGTCAATAGTTCTAATTCAGTCAGTCTCCATCCTTTTTATTTGTTTGATCCATTTTTTTCCTTTATTTTATTTCAACAACAGCTTTACTACTATCATGTAATTTTCAAAAGTGGATATTGTTGTCATGATTTGCTTTAAAAAAACCAGAACCAAACAAGAGTGTTTTTATTGACTTCTGTAAAAGAAAAGTTAAGCCCAAACTTCATATACTTGAAAATTGCAAATCATTACATCTTCAAATCTTTCTATGATCTTCAACCTCAGTGCAGTTCACTTCATGCTGCTTAGGGCTTCTATTCCAATGTTTTTTAGCAGAAATTGTAGATCAGAAGTCTTGTAAACAGCTGCTAATCATCTCATATTTCAGAGAGGGAAAAGTTAATCATTTAGTCTGAGCTAGGTGCCACAATCGGTAGTCAAAACTTTTTTCTCCAGAGTATCTTCGCCCGTCCCAACAGGCTTAGGCTAGTTGATCTGAATTTCATATTTAATGGTGATTTTCAACTTTTTATAAAGATTATTTCTATTCTTTGACTCTGAAATCAAACTTCAGTTAAATGTGTAATTAATAGACAGTTAACAGATAAATGAGAAATCCTGTTCCTCAGGAAGACTTTTGACTCCTCTTTGAGCATGTATCCACCATAAAGTATCAATATTGTTGAGGCTAATATTCCCCATAATTTTCCAGCTAGGAGCTTTTTTCCCAGAGCTACAATTGGGACAGGAAAAAATTCCTCAAATTTATCAACCAGAGGTAGAGTGCTAAGGAGCCCCTCACAGCACCTATTCCTTTTCAGTGGGAATTGTGAGGTTCAGTTTCTTTAGGTTATTTTTTATATATACATTGTCAATGAGATTGTAAGATACAATTGAAAGTACTGTAAAATATTATTAGAACAAGACAGTAAACTGAATATTACTTTCAGTAATAATCTTTAAATCAAACTGAGTAAGATAGACTGCCTACTAGCAGAATTTGTACCTTTCTAATGAATGACCATCTCCTGCTTTTCTAGTACTGATGGTGTGATGACAGTAAGGGCTCACTCAGTCACTCTTTCATTAAGGATCCTGTCTGAGCAGGAGGGACTAGGGCCACAATACACATTATAATATTATTTAAAGCTGTCTTTGTAATATTACTTAACATTTGCTCATTATCAAGAAAATAAAATGAAAAGAAAGAAACAAGCAGAATATGCCAAAGTTTCAAAATCTGAGTCAGGACATTTTCTGGCAATGTAGCAAATTAGGGCTAATTACTGAACAATGCCAAAGGCTTTTCAGGAGCATGATGGAATTCTTTCCTCCCACTCTCCCATTAATTCACACTTACCTTTGTTTTAGTTGATTAAAAAAAAAAAAACAACAAAAAAAATACAGAACAGTGACCCACACCACCTCAGGAAAAATTCTTGAAGATTTTCTTCAAAACTCTTCAAAATTTTCAGTGTGTGCATAAAAGATACATGATTGTAACAGTGACATTTTTGAAAGTAACTATTGTCTTCAGTCAGATAGGACTCATTTTGTTGGGGGAGTTAACAACCTCCTTATGTTCTTCATATCTCTTTGTTTAGGAACACTGAGGCTCCTGGAAGAGAAAAGAAGGGCCAGGCCATACACCCAACAATTCTGGTTGTTTTTTATTTATGAAGGATAATCATAGGTAATCATAGGTCATAGAATACCAGGTTGTAAAGGACCTCAGAGATTATCTAGTCCAAACTTTCTTGGCAAAATCACAGTCTAAACAAGATGGCCCAGCACCTTGTTCAGCTGAATCTTGAAAGTGTTGGGGAATCCATTACTTCCCCAGAGAGCTTGTTCCAATGGCTGATTGTTCTCATTGTGAAAAATATTCCTTTTGTGTTTGGTTAGAATCTCCCCATTGTACCCATTCCCCCTCATCTTTTCCAGGTAAAAATGGAGTCTCCATCTTGTTTGCAGCCTCTCTTTAAATACTGGAACACCAGACTGGTCAACTTAGTGAGGCAGGTTTTAAACTGAATGACCTGGGAGACAAAGTCCAAAATGACAATACTCAGCCCATTACATCCAGCTGGGGAAATAGCCAAGCCAACCAGAGTGACAACAAATGCTCCTTAGCTGCCTTCCAAGAAGAAAGCCAGAAGGCCAACCACCTCAAAGCCATGTATGACTGTGGTGGTTCCTCTTGCACCCCTGCAGGGAACCTTCTTGCTTCAAGTCTCTGAAATGCCTGTACACTAGTGCACACAGCATGGGGAATAAACAGAAAGAACTAGAACTCTGGGTGCATTTGCTGTGTCACAATCTCAGAGCAATTATGAAGACATGTTGGGACAGCTCATATGACTGGAATGTTGCCATGGATGGCTATGTACTTTGCAGGAAAGACAGATCAGCAAGGCAAAGTGTTAGAGCTGCTATTTGTGAGAAAGAGCAACAGGATGTACCAAGCTCTACCAAGAAGGGATTCTTCAAATGCCTCTGCAGGAAAAGAAAGACTAGAGAAAATAGGGGCCCACTGCTGAATGAGGTGGGAGCCCTGGTGACAGAGAATACAGAGAAGGTGGAGTTACTGAGTGCCTTCATTGCTTCACTCTTCACTGCTAAGACCAGCTCTCAGGAATCCTGGTCACTTGATGTGAGAGAGAGAGTCTGGAGGAAGGAAGACACTCCCTCGGTCATGAGGATTCGGTTAGAGATAATTTTTGGGCTTCCAGAAGAGTGTTCTTGAAAAACTCCCAGGTCTTGCTACCTCCCTTATCCTCCATGGAATCTTCCCACAGAATCCCTTCCAGATAAGGTCTGAGCAAGCTGAAGTTTGCTCTTCTAAAATCTAAAACCTTTGTCCTACTACTAACCTTCAGTGTGCTCAGCAGGATCCTAATCTTCATGATGTGACTGTTGCAACCAAAGCTATCATTGAGATACTACATAGCAAGATTTCTTGTTTTGTAAGTAGCAAGTTCAACAGTGTTTCATTCCTGGTTGGCACATCTAACATTTGTATGAGGAAGCAGTTCTCTATGGATTCCAGGAACTTGACAAATGCCATTCAAGTTGCTGTACTGTACTTCCAATAAATGTCTGAGTATTTGAAATAACCCATAAGAACCAGGTTCTTCTGACCCAAAGCTTGCTTAAGTAGCCCAAGTATTGCTTCATTGGATTTATCACCTTGGTTTGGAGGTTGGTAGCAAGTGCTTACTGTAAAATCCCCCTCAGAGATGACCCCTCTAATCTTGGCCCAGAGATATTCCACAGGGTTCTATAATCATCGTAGCTGACTTCTATGCATTCCTCTTCTTTCCTGCCTTTCTTTATGAAACAGCTTATAGCCATCCTTCTTGATCCTCCAGTCATGTGACTTGTCACACCATGTCTCAGCTAATCCTATGATATAATAATTTTTTTGACTGGGTGCAGAGCTCCAGTTCTTCCTGTTTCTTCCCCAGGCTGTGTGCATTGATATACAGGTATTTGAGGTAACTAGTCTTCTGTTTCTCATCCTGGGAGGCAGCTAAGGAACATTTGTTGTTGCTCTGGTACACTTGGGTGATTGCCCAGTTAGTTGCAATGGCTTAAGTGTTGCCACTTTGGACCTCATCCCTGCGTCTGTCACTTTAAGGCCCACCTCACCAAGTTGGCCAGCCTGCTGCCAAAAATTCCCTTGACTACATCACAAGATAGGTGAAAATATAATGCTATTTTTTTCTAGTCTTTGGCATGGACACCAAAACAATTTTGTCCACATATAATATTTTCCAGGTATAGAAAACATATAACTATTAAATTTGCTTGCTCAATACAGAAGAGAGAAGCAGGAAAAAAAAAAAAAAGATATCTCCCCCGAGTTCATATATTTTTAAACATTACACTTAGTAATAAAACAAGGATTTTCATTTTACTTGTGTCCTAATCAGCTATCAAAAGTAACTCCCAAAAGCTTTTGTGTTGACAGTCAAAGTCTTCGCAGGCTGCTAAAGCTACGTATACTTCTGTAGAAGACAGGAATTATATGCCTTACAAGCCACAATTTTGTTGGTGCCAACAGGGGCTAGCTGTACAGTTGCTGTGTGAGATATCTGTAATAAAATTTTACTTACCTACAGGGACAGTTGAACCACAGGTTTCCATCCTTCTTCTGTTCCTGTTGTGTGTGTGATCTCTAGTGTATCTTTTTTTGTTGACATGAGTATAGCTTACCAAAGAAGTATATTCAGTAAGTATTTTAGAGCAGGCTAATACAGTTTCTATCTCAGTATTTCTTTAAAATTGAATTCTAGGCTTCTGAGTGACACCAAAGAAAACAAATCCATTTTGTTTCAGTGAATCAAAGAAGTGAAATACACTAATTCATATGAAACTCAAATAGTGGCAACTGAGGTTTCCCCACACTTCAAATTCCCCTTAATTTGCTTTTGAGGGAAAACTTCACAGCAGCAATTTTAGAAGATGCACAGTTGAAATGCAAAAGTAATTTCATTTGCCTATTGAAATAAAACAGCACCGATACATATTTGGGTGGAAAAGCGTAGAGGCAGATTTTAACCATACCGAGGTTATCTCACTCAAAATCTAGAATTACTTAAAAAAGCCCCAAACAAACAAACAAAACGTTCTTGTTTTCTATTTTCTGCATGGCAGCTGAAAACAAAGTCCTGCTTGGATTGTATGGATTGAACCATTTATGCCATTGAAAAGCAGTTTTAGTGTACCAAAATTCCCCCAAAACTGTCTTGGGGTGGAAGATAGGATACAGTTTGTGACTGCTCCATTAAATAGCTTGTAAAATTTCTCAGTTTTACATGAAAATCTCTACAGATAACATATTCCATACTATTTTTACTTTTAGGCATTCTAAAGATAGATGGAATGATGACTTACACATACAAACATACTTCTCATACTTTTCAAGATTAAAAACGCATTCAAGAAAATTAACATATAAAATAGCTTGACAAACTGCAGACACATAGTCACATCTGTATTACAAATTCAGTCAATTCTTAACAACACAGAACTACCACAAAAATATATAGTGGGGAGTAGGGAAAATTATTTTATCTAATTGAAAAACTGTAACAGGGAATGTAGTTTGAATGTGGTTACTTAACCTGGAATTTTCTGCTCTCTTCTGCCCAAGTTCTTACACAGCCCTCCTCAGTGTAACATGCAGTATGTCCCTGAAGACCATTAACTTATGTGACTAGTGTTAGTTAAATCTTATTCTCACTCCTTTCCTTCAACTGGGAAATTACCTGAATTTATTTATTTTTTTATCTAGAAAGATGCATATACTTATATAATTAATGCCTGAGATGTTATGGCTATTTGTGACTGAAAGTAAGATCAAGTAAACTCTTACTGGATTTGAAATGGCAGCTGCTGAAATCCATGTAAAGATCATAGTATCTGGGAATTTCTTTTGCACTTTGAGAGGGGACCACTAACAGCTTTACTCAAGCACATTGTCTTCCAGAGTAGAATTGTAGTGTTGTTTGCCTGTTTGGTTGGCTTTGGTTTTGTGTTTGTTTTGCCTGTGTGTGTATTTTTTTTAAGTCCTCTTCCCTTATGTACAGTAGCATAAGAGTTTCACTGTTCAATAACACAATACATTTCACTAGTGTTTACTTCATAGAAATAATCAAACTATGGATAATCAAAGTGTTTAGTAGAATTCATCAATACTAACAACTTTTCTGTATAGCAGAAAAAGAAAATAATAAAAAAAGGAATAGAATGACTGTATATTACTGTATTTCTTATTTTTAGGTTCATGTTAGGATGTTCTTTACACATCTAAGAGTTTTGGAGGACACTTTCATATTCAACCATATCTTCCACTCCTTTTATAAGTAACTAAAAAAAATCAAATTACTGTCATAGAATGGTTAATTGTAATAGTTTCCTTGGTATATGTGGCCAGCAGAATTTTTTTGTTTACTTCATCTTTAGATCATAGTTAGATATTTGTGACTCCATAATCAATCAGGAAATGTGAGATTAATTATTACCTTCTCTCCCATAACATGATAATTTGAGAAGCTGCTGATGAAACACTGGAAAAGAAAATGAGAAATTGGAGAGGTGTGCTGGAGGAGACAAAGAGATATCAGGCAGACCTTGAAAGAAAGACTCAAGAAATAGATTTTATGAGATAAACAGAGCAATGTGAGAAGAAAAAAGTTCTCATTAATTTCATGTTCTTCTCTCTTTCAAGATTGAGCACTTAAACAGAAATAATGCAGCTAGTTTGAGATCAGCATTTTTGTTGTGAATAGAAGTCTCAGAAAACACATCAGTGAGCACCAGAGTGTTACAGGGAAAAGGATGAAGATTCTCCCTTAGCTCAGCCTTTCAAACCATTCCAGCCTACCGTGATTGTTCTTGAAAGGATAAGAGAAGCAAGAATCCCAGCCCTATAAATCATTTAGGAAAGCCAGCTATTTTAAATTTAAAATGGAGGCAGGGGGAAGCTAAACACTTCCTGTGTTGCAGTAATTCTGTTCAACTGTTGATTTTCTGTATTCTGACTTCAGGATGAGGTCCTGCACAGTTTTGAATTTGATCATTTGATGGAATGTACTGAAGAAAGGAATTTTTTTCCTTTGCATTTAAAAAAAAAAAAAGCATGGAAATTTTTCATTACTTTAAATCTAATAAAATAATAGTGGTAAACTTAAAAGATAGAATTTCTTTAAGATCACATTTGAAATTTAAAAACTTACTTAGAAGTTTGTGTCTTAAATAGCAATTCAAAGGTCAAGTAATGTATATATCCTGAACATTGATATGATGAACATTCTGATGATATAATGTAAAATGTGGTTATCTATTCTACTGTTATCTTATAAAGCAGCTTGTGATGTCGTTCAGAACTAGTCACCTGTTTTTGTCCCTTAAACAAAAATGAATTCCAATAAATTTTAGGGTTTTATCTGGATTTTCAGTGAGCAATGCAAGATTTCTCTAATAATCAAAATATGCTAATCTATAAAAAGAAGTTAATTCATTGAGAAAGTGGCTTAATTTGTTGCTTCCTAGAGAAATATTCTAAAACCACTGTAGCAACTAGAAAATATTGATCTGAATCAGGCTCTGAGGCTGTGCAGAGAGCTGCTTTCAGCCTGTGGAAGCCTCATTGTATCAAATTTAATTCAGAACGTTCAATATGTTGGAGTGTTTTTCTAGTCATCAGTTTCATGTATCTTCTCTGTAGACATTTGAATGAATACAAAGTATGTCATTCATTTCAATTTGAGAGACATGAGAGAAAGTTGCTTCAGTGATGTTCTGTTTTATTCAAAAAACAACTGTCTGATGCAGGTTCTCATATGGCATGTATATCATCCTTCTTAAATGGATCTGAAAGTGTTATCACAGTCATTCTCTCCTCTCCCCTTCATGTTGATCTTTACAATAGACAGAAAGTCTTAACCTTTGGAATTTATTGCAATGGCTTTCTTGCCTTATCAACCCCAATGGCTTGAGCTCTCTGTATCTGCACCGAGATCTTTCCTATCTTCTTGCTTTTCTCACATTTCAAGAAGTCTGTCTAGCTGCAAAGCTCCTGCTAGAAGACATATAAATGTTTTTTGGATTTTTAATCTGTTTGAGAAAGAAGTGGCTAGTCTGTCGAGGAATTAAAATTACGTCTCAGAAGGAAATATCTCTTCTTCAGAAAACCCTATGTCTAAAAAAGATTACTATCTCTGACTTGACCCCTTCCCTCCTATCCCTTTTACTGTTTTTCTTCTTTCTTCAGCTTTCAGATTTGATTGCATTGCTAGCAGAACATTTAGCTTTATTTAAATGCAATGACAGAAACATTGTTAATCTGGTTTCCCTTCATTCGTTTCTGCACTTGCTGTCAACAGTGGTTTTATCAGCCATCAAAATCTAATTGAAATAGTAGTGCTGCGTGTAGTCATCCAATAATTATAAAATAAATAGACTGAAAATTCAAATGCATTTAAA
>VWZY01007791.1:147524-166253 GCA_013399075.1 Chloroceryle aenea | reverse complement strand
CCTGAGTAACATTAAAAAAAAAAAAAGGTAATTAAAGAGCTCCATCTATTTTTATTTTTTTAAAATGCATATTTATCTGAAGACATCAATTCAAAGCTCTAGATGTAGATTACCATGTATTGTTCCTGTATTACAAAAATAAGACTGACTGGACGGAGTTAATATGGAAATTTTTTCAAGTAAATAGCACAAAAAAGCACTTTATCATTGCACCAAAAAAATATGCTTTGCTTTCTCTTTGGAGAACTCCTGCAGTAATACACACACAACAGATAATAATAGATTATAAAAAGCAGTGCCCTTTATCATCTAAACACCAAATCTTTAGAGGCTTGCAAATAGAACAGTCTGTTCAGTGATTTTAGAAATATGACGTCAAAAGGCTCTCTTGCTCCTGAAATCCCATCGTGTTATTCTATGTATTCCACACCCTAGCTTAAAAAAATCGGGGCTCAGAATTGCCCACAGAATCCAGAGTTTTGCCTTAATGGAACAATATAGAAGTAGTGCATTTAAACTTTTGAAAGAAAGGGTAACAGAGCTCTCAAAATAAGCCCTGGTCATGAATGTGTATATATAGTGCTGTGATGGGTTGGCATAGCAACTATTTCTTAGAACAGTGTTGCTGCCTAAGTAAACAGCTAAAGCACTGAGCATGTCTCTGCTAAACTGTGTCCATCTGTAGTACAAACATGTATTGTATGTGAACAGTTTCTTCCATAGATGGGGATATTTTAGTGGTGCTCACTTATACTGCCATTGTTGTCAATGTTTTTAACATAAAACCTTGTTTTCTTACTGCTATTGTGATGTAATTGAGCAGAAGATTCTAATTTAAAAGTGTTTTGTTGTTTTGTTGTTTTTTTTTTTCCAATCCAGAACAAAGCTTGGCATAAATAGTCTCAGCCTAGGCACTTTTCTATGTCCTTGGTTTGTGTAATTTTTTAATAGCATACTTTTCAGAATGCCAACAAAAACTTAATGTGAACATAAATTAGTCATGTCAATCACTTAAATGAACAGCATACTAGATTGCACGTATCATGAAAGGCTACTCCATAATTCAGTCTTTTAATGTGTATTTGTGTCAATTTTTATTCATTGTGTTACCCTAATATATATTTTAAATGGTTATAATTTAACCTGGCTGCATTGCTTAATGGCAAAAACATGCATTTAGATGTATATCCTCTAGTCTTAAAAAAACAAAAAACAAATGCAATATTTGTTTTATTTTCTTTAAATAAAGATTCATTTATGAATAGTTTATAATGAGTTTACAAAATGATTCTTTAAAATGGTTAATCATTATAAAAAAGCCTAACTAAGTTTTGTGTGTCTTATAATCAGTTCAAACACCTATCAACATGGTTGTAATGATGTGCAACAGATGGTGCTAATATCCATAATATACTGGTAAACTACTAATAAATATCTTGTAGGTGGAAATAATCTGTTCATTAGAAGTCATTACTGATAGGTACAAGCTCTCTACTATTCCGTAGAACCTTAAAAAATGACTAACCATTTTAGTTAATAAATCTTTGCAAACTATTTATCCATTTTTAATGAATAAAAGAATGTTGCACTTAGATTCTAAGCGCCTAGTTCCCGGAGTAGAATGTTAGATTCTCTTTGATGTGGTTTCCCTCAACATTTTGCTCTGCACCTCTCTCCCTAATGAGCTTGACAGTTCATGCCATCAAGGCTTAACAACACACTCTCCTTCCACCTTCATTCTTTTTCTTTACTAGGAAACTTTTATGGGTCCTGTTTTCCTTCTGTTACTTAGAAAAATGTAATGAAAGGGAGAAAACACTCATGTCTCACCTGATAGCATGTGGGCACAGAGGATGGCAGGGAAACAAAATTACTCTGCTCCTGCTCTGATGTATTTAGATATGATAGAAGATGCAATGCCTGTTAAAATACTACACTACAGCATTGATAGTGACTATGGTATGGTCTTAGGGTGGGATTTGTCTCACTTCGCATTAGTTCTCCCAGGTATCCTTTAGTAGATTGCCTCAGTAGTCAGAGGAGAGAAATAAGTGTCTCTTAGTAGGCACATGACATCGTAAGAGACGTGTCTTACTAGGTGCAATAAGTCATCCTCTGGAAGAGCTTAGCTCTTAAGCTTCTGCTGGCTACGGAAAGAAGCTGGTAACATGTTTCAGCTGAATGTTAAATTCCAGAAAACTGAAATTAAGTGACATGAATGATGTCACTAGTATGAGATTCAGCTCAAGGTTAAAATATCTAACTTCAGTTGTGTGTAATATATCTATAGATATATAGATGTATACATCTATATAGGTATCTACATTTAGCCTGAATCTGAGGCTAAACTACAGCAGTTGCTCTGTCACCCAGTGACACACCCCCCTCCCCTCGACTGAGAAAAGAAGGGAGATTGGGAAAAGGAGAGGAGACTTATGGGTTGAAATGATAAACAGATTTAATGAAAGAGGAAAACTAATACCAATTTGAAGTATGTAAAGCTATACACAGCCCAGCAAACGTATGGTGGTCACAATAAACACAATGGCAGTCCTCAGTATCAGAATGGTAAACAAGCTCCTCTAGGATTGGGAGAAACAGAAGGAAGATGAGCTGGAGGATCCCAAACAAACAGCTCCCCTATCCTCAGAAAAAATCCCCCTTTATACTGAGTGTGACGTTTATGCTATGGGATAAACTTGTTAGCCAGCTCAGGCCAGCTGCTCCAACTGATTCAAAACTGCTAATGCCCTGGTGAGTATGGCTGGCCTATGACACTAACCCAGTGAAACCAGGACAGTGCACCAAGTATCTAAAGTTCCTTCATAGTTGGTAGGGTAGTGGCCTGTAAATACATTGGTCTGGAGACTGTGGAGTAGTTACCATCTGTAAACTAGGCAGACATATTTGGTTGACTGAACAGTCCTAAAGACTTAATTGGCTGTGTTGAATGTATTTCCAGTAACTGAAATAGGATCCTGTGTTTCTAAGTCACATGTAGATGCTTAAATTTGCAGACAACAGAATTTAGAGATTCAGAATTTTGCCAGTGCTGCCTGAACAGAACATCACAATGAAGAAATAATACGTCAGCATGCAAAAAATAAATAAATCTGTGGTCTGATTCAAAGTCGAATGGGATTTTGTGTAATTTCATTGCCTTTTATCAACTGTTGACATTATAATAAAAACCTTTAGCAGGCATGGTGTCCTATAGGCTAGCTTCTGTTGTATCAAAAGCATTACAAGCTACTCCTGAGGTCTCAAATATCTTGGCTTAGTGTAGCACTGCTGCAGAGTGTGCAATACCACTGCATTCCAGATGAACAGGACACTATTTCTATGTGGCTTCCTTGTATACCTGAAAGAATTTATTATTAGTGACTTTGACTTTATGATTCAATTGACTTTATATATAATACTGTCTTGGATTCTCAGCTCATCTGGGCAGTTCCAGTGTTCTTGGGAAACAGACAAAGCTTCTCCCACGGTGTCTGGCTGCCCTGACAGAGTGTGACAGAATGATAGATGCAAGCACTTGTAAATCTATGTCTTGTATGATTTGTTCTTAGATATGTTGTAGCCCCTACCTTGAAACTGGCACATAAGAGACTTAGCTGATGCTTCTGTCTCTCTGCATTTTCTGCATTAAAAGCAGGCTAGAGATTTCACATTCTTGTTAACTTTCTGTAGTTGTGCACTGCAAGGCTGCTCTGGATAAGAAATCAGCAATGTATTTGTCAGTATCTTTCATGCTTATACTTTGCAGTTTCAGTAGCATACACTAAAGGCTTTGTGTGACTGACGGTGTATTTTAAAAAGCACTCTCAGGTGATTTATGGGTACTTCTTACTGGGATAGTTTGTTCAAATTGTTCAAACTTCTTGCATGTTAACACTTATAAGAAGCTTCTTTTCAATTTTGACTTATTTGGATTTGGTGATGCTCATAATTCTACACATGACAAATTCAGGCTGTATCTTCTGTAAGAGTACTGCACCATGTCCCATGTCATTAGCATCACACTAACAGCACTCTCTTTATTCACATAGCTATATTGATACACCTAACTGCTATGTTTTATTGAATTAATCATCATATGACGTCTTCTTTCAAAGACTTGCACAGACAGATTGTTTTCCCCCTCCCCATAAAAGTATTTTGTAATTACTAGTAGCCTCCGAGTAATTTGTATCTCAAGCACGAACATTTCTCACTTTATGTGAGCTTTCTTAGACTTAAGGTGTTTGGAAAAAGAGGGCTGATAGATGTGACCTGTACAGCAGTGAGTATTACTCATCATGAAGTCATCTTGTACTTAAACACTTTGTGAATGATTTCCCTGATTCCTACATCATGCAAATGGAGTTATGATTCAGGTGTGTTATGCCCTCTACAATAGTGTGTCTGTCCAACATCAGCTATTATACAGTTGCACTAATTTTCATTACAGGGAGCATCCTCAGACAATTTGGATACACTTCTGTTGGGCAGAACATGGTGAGGTAGACGCTTTTGATACTCAGGAATATTTGCCAATACTTATATTTTGCAATTTGGAATTTGGCATTAGGTCTTTTTCCTGTAATTTTAAATTTTTGCTTTTGCTAAGTCAGGTAATATTTCATGTCTGTAGCTATTTGGCAGTGAGCACTTCTAATGTTTTATTTAAATAGCTTAAGTCTATACAAGTGCACTTCTTTCCTGACATTTCAATATCTGCTACATTACTTAGCCAACATGTATGCTCTGTGACATTCACAAAGATGTCTTTATCTATCATATGCTAATATGATCCTCTTTATACATGTAGTTATTCGAATGCAATGCACACTTTGAAAGGCAGGTGCTGTTTCTGCAACATTGCTTAATCTTAATGTGGAAGAAGCCATTTTAGTTTTTGGGAACATCATGGACTTTTAGCAGACAGGTACCACAGCAGTACCTGTGGGTTTGCACAGTGGGTTTGACTGCTCTAGGTGTTTGCTTGATTTTGTTGTGAGGTTTGAGTGTTTTATTACTTGCTTGTTTGTTTGTTTGTTTTTATTAGAGTATGAATCATTTTTCTCTGCCTGAACTCTACTAACGTTATGAAATTCTTTTATCTGAAAGTATTGGTCCTGTGTTAGATACTTGAAATTCCAACATTTATACTTTTCTTTGGTTTTGTGTTTGCAGTTGTTATTGAAAATAATATTATCATACTACTTTCAAACAGGTTAACCTGACTGCAGGTTTTTTTTGTTTATACAATTCTAAGGAAATCTTCTGTAGTGAACTTGCTATCCACCCTTAAATTTCCTGTGTTTTCTACTATCTTGTGTTTTGAGGTGCTGAAAGTCTGCACTATGCAAACTATTTATTTTTTTGCTTATTTCAACTGCTTAGCATGATATATGTGCAAAAAAGAAATTTAGCAGACTGATTTATCTTTGCTACAACAGTTCTATATGTGGTGATATGTAATGTGTTTCTACCACTGAGCTTTCAAGTCTTCTTTGCAAACCTTAACAATTTTTACAGTTATATTTGTTTATTTTGAATAGTTTTGGTGGGGTTTTTTCCCCTATATTCTAAATATTCACCAGTAAATTACTTAGCTGTCTGCTTCTTTAAAGCTCTGCTCTTGATTGTGCCTAGTCTTTCAGATTGCATGTACCCATTGTTTGCTGTAGAATTTCTTTGAGATTCCTGAGCACTTATATTTCAGCTGCTGTATCTTTCATATCTATTACTGATTTATCACAGGTTAATTTATTTCCTTGTGTAGTGGTTTTACCTTGACTGGGCACCAGGTGCCCACCAAGCCACTCTATCACTCCTCCCCCCTGCCTGTCAGCTGGATCGGGGGGAGAAAATATGATGAATCTTATGGGTTAAGAAAAAGTCAGTTTAATGAAAAGTAAAGCAAGGCTGTGCATGTGGAAGCAAAGGAAAAAAAAACCAAATCCATATTTATTCTCTACTTCCCATCAGCAGATGATATCTGGTCCCTTTTCCAGGAAGCAGGCCTCCATACGTATAATGCTTCCTCCAGAGGACAAGCAGATCCACCCCCCTGCCTATCTTTTATTGTATAGTTGACATCATATGGTATGGAATATCTCTTTGGTCAATTCGGGTTAGCTGTCCCAGTCATGTCCCCTCCCAAGATCTTGTCCACCCCATCCCACTGCAGAAAAGGTGAAAAACATCCTTGGTACTGAGNGATCATCTAGTCCAACCCCCCCTGCTAGAGCAGGGCCACCTAGAGTACGTCACATAGGAACATGTCCAGGCGGGTTTTGAATGTCTCCAGTGAAGGAGACTCCACGACCCCCCTGGGCAGCCTGTTCCAGGGCTCTGTCACCCTTACAGTAAAAAAATTTTTTCGAACATTCAACTTGAACCTCCTATGCTCCAATTTACACCCATGTCCCCTCCCAAGATCTTGTCCACCCCATCCCACTGCAGGAAAGGTGAAAAACATCCTTGGTACTGAGTGAGCCCTGCCCAGCAGCAGCCACAACATGGGGTGTCATCAGCACCTTTCCAGCTCTCAATGCAAAGCACAGCACTGGAAGAGCTGCTGTGGGGAAAATTAACTCCAGCTCAGTCAGACTCAGTACACCTTGTGTTGAATTGACCCCAGCTGGCAGGGAAGTCCCCACCCAGTCATTCACTCATTCTCACCCCAATGGCATGAGGGAGAGAAACAGAGGGGAAAAGTGAGATAAACTTGTGACTCAAGATAAAGAGAGTTTAATAAGTGAAGTGAAAAAAAAATAAAGTCCAGAAGAACATCAGGTGATGCAAAGACAATCCACCAGCAGTTTGGTGCCCAGTTACTCTCTGAGAAATAGTTACACTGGAAAAACTTCCTCCCTCCTCAGTTTTATTGCTGAGCATGACATTGTATCACATGCAGTATCTCTTTAGTCAGTTTGGATCAGATGTGTGCCCATCCAGCTTCTTACCCACACCTCACCTTACTTGCTTGGGGATGTCGGTGTGAGAAACAGAGATCCTGACATTGTGTAAGCACTTTTTAACAAGAAATAAAACACATACCAGCTATCCTGTCAAGTTTAGCAATATACTTTTTAATTTCAGCAGTCTTCATATTAAGTTATTGAGAAAATGCATATAACAGTTTTGTGTCCACATAAAGCTTTTTGAGAGGAATTGTTTGATTGTTTAAAATTTCACTGAAATATGTAAATTCCATTAGAGTTTAAGGCAGGCATTTTAATGTATAGAATATCTTGCCAGGCTTGTCTATTCTGAGAAATACAACAGTATCTCAGATATGGGTCCTGATGAAGCTGTTTGCTGCACTGACATTCAAATGTGGGATGACATTGTCTCCTCCCGGTTCTCCAGGGTCTTGCTTCTGTATGAAGGAAATCTGAACTTGCAGGAGGGGCACAGCATGCTTTAGTCTTGTCTTCTGGCTTGAGCAATCAAGGGAAAAGACAAAGTGGCATAGTCTTGCCTCCAATTTAGAGACAGTTTTAGTTTGCATTCTTTATAAATGGATTACATTGCGTTTTCCCCTGTGTGAGCTAGATTGCTTACTTAGAGTAAGTTCTCATTCTCTTCTTCTCAGTGACCTTTTCTTCTATTTTTATTTATTTATTTATATTTTTGTTTGTTTATTTTGTATCTGATTTGACATTTCTGTTGGAATTCATTTCTGTTACAAAGAGATCAAGGCGGAGAGAGGAAGGCAGGGAGGGAAGGGAGGAGCAGAGCAGAAAGCCGAGTGATGCTGCCGGATCTTATTTATTTCTTTAGTTAAGCTATTGTTTACTGTCAATAACCTCAACAAACGATCTGTAAGGTCCTACTAATCACAGTATAGGTCCACCCTGTCAGAAAGCTATTTATCTTAGCAAAAAGAAATATGATTCCGAGTTCTGGATTCAACAATAATAATTCAATAATCTGGACCAATCTGAATCTTGATTCAATAATAAATGGATAGAAATCTGGATCTAGATAATACAGTAATCTGGATTTGATAATAATAATTCAAAATATACTATAACTTTCTAGTCTTGCAGCTCACAGTCCCAGTCTATGCATTAACAATAATTTATCTCACTGTCTTAGGAAGGTGTTGAAAGTTTTCATTAGTGCTTGTAAATAGCATTAATATCCTTGTCTGAAAAGTGTACAGAAGCTGTACAGAAATAAAATACTTTTTCATGTATTTGTACAGCTCAGAATTTTGCATTAAGACTCTCTGTACTATACCATATGATGAAAGTTGGAATACTTTTATTGGAAAAGTAAATGCATTGGACACTGAGACCTATCAAACAACCGTCTTGCAAACAATGTGACTTCATTAATAAAAGATTTAATATGCAAGTTTCTTGCCTGTGCTTGGTGTATGGTACTGATTGTAGATTATTTTGTGATGATAGACTGCAACTGCTCTGAAGGAGGTAGTTTGATGTATGATATTGATACACTGTAGATTAAAACTCCCGCAGTTACTTCTTAATAATAACACATAAGAATTATTATGATCTATTGCAAGCAACAAACTGAAGATTCATTTCTTTGTTTCTTTCTAACAACATACAGAATACAGAAGCATAAGCAAAGAAAAAATGTGAAACCTGGGAAAAATTCCAAATTAAGAAGTCAACTTTTTAAGTTTTAGTACTATTGCTTCAGAAAATATGTTTTGATTTCACAGTCGTGGGAAACAACACTGAGGAAGAGCTTTGGTAATGACATGCCTACATACGATTCATTTAGTGTAAGTAACAGCAAGTTCAGAAGTAGAAGGTGAGATTTTGTTTCATTGCTACTGAAAGACTTAGAGAGGGGAAAAAATGTCTACCAGATTTTAATTTTTTCAGCTTTACCTCTAAACATCTGTGATCATTTCTTTCAATAGTACAAGAAGCAAGCCAGAAGTGTGTTGTAGAGTGAAGTGAAAAAAGTCCTGTAGAATTCCTGCTCTCCAAGGTTAGGCATTTCTCTGTGTAGTGTTATGTGATGGGGTTGCAGAACAGTGATGCTGCAGGCAAAAAAATAAAAGTGGTGAATGGGAAATGTTGTACAGGCTTTGTCTGAGATGGTGCAATGGTTTATATATTAGGTGTTGATGAAGACTGAACACATCTAGGGCTAGAAAGCTCAATCATAAAAAATAAAATAAAATATAATTAAAAAGACATAATTTTGTATTTGACAATGCCTTACTTGTATGCCTCAGACCTTGGATTGCAGTCCAGATTTCTCTGAGGCATCTGTACGTCATGAGATGTTTAGGAGACATGAACACCTGAAGAATACATTTACAGCAAGTAGCATAGTGTGCAGATGTTCTCTAAAGGCAATCCATAAAGAAACATGTAAGAAAGGGATGTTTATGAATGCCTTCTTATTTCTAAAGTTCAGGCATGTGAATAGTGTGTTCTTGCCAGCTAAAATGACTATTGTGCTGAGAAAATCTAAGCATAGGTTTAAAACCTTTGTTCTATATACATTACACCTTTCAGAGAAATGAGAAATTGTACTTTGTATAGAAAGGCTGCCATTTAAAGATACAGTCTGTCAAGTGCTTAGGCTACAACAGAAATGGATTTGGGCTCATGTATGTGGAAAAAGCCACAAGGACATTATTGAATGGTGTGGCACATCACAGTGACTGGAGAGTGGACTCAAGACTGCTCATAAGGACAACAGAAAAGTTTTCTTCATGTTGGTTTTGGAGATAAGCCTTGACTAGAGCACATCCTATTGGTGTACCACATCCTGCAGAGTGGAGTTGGCCCAAGGAAAAAGATCAGATACCAAAACCAGTGCTTTAAGTGTATTCAGTGATGAACTAGTGATCCCAACTTCTCAGCAGGGGTAGTTAGTTTTAAAAAGTTCTCTGCTCATAGGTTTGTAACCCTTCTAGTTGAGGAGATAACAGTGATGAGGCTATTTCCAGGTTTTCATACCACACTCATAGCTTGTTGGAGGCATGCCTCAAATGTCCTGATTTACTATTGACTGCTTCATTAGACCAGTCTATTTTCATACTGATTTTATTGTAAGCTGTTCAATGCTGCAGGGAAAAATACCATCTGTGGGGGCTTTTTTTGCTATTTTTTTTGCTAATTGTTACTTTGAGAGTGCCACAAATGTATATAGATATTGTATATATTTAGACAGATGTGTGCACTTCTGGCATAAATACATGACCACTTGTATAATCTGTGTGAAGTTTACAGTCATGAAAGTGTACAGACACATGCTCATTACAGTAATATTACCCCTTCCCCATACCTGTTAAATATATCGTTTTCAGTATGACAAAATCAGAAAATAAAGTTTGTTGGATAAAATGAAAGCAGGCTTTCATTAAGACTTTGGTTGTACCCAGAGGAAGGTGATAGAATAAGTAAGGTCTTTCTGTGTTGACCCCACAGAATCCATTATACAAACATAAACCCACAATCTTTAATCATAGCTGTAATAACAACAGCAACCTCAATAACAATAATGTGCTGGGTTTTATTTTTGTAGAGAGGAACCCTCTCAATTTTCTCTCCATTGTGTTATTGACCTGCCTGTCTTTCTGTTTAAGACCTGATGGAACCTTGGGGAGCAGTGTCTGTGGCACTGACAGAGAGCTGCAAATAGTGTTTCTGTGTACGGAGGCCTTGTCTTTTCTGGTATTTTTTGAAAGATAGGCTCTTGATCACACTAGCAGGGATCTAGTGAATTACAACTTTATGCTCAATTCCAGATACAGTAGAGCTACATTCTATAGGCTCTATTGAAAAAAAAGCTGTTACATCCCTATGTGGTGATACATTCTATGAAGAAGGGTACATATTATTAAAAGAAAGCTAAGTGATATTGCTTCTAGAAAGTCAGCATGCATGTAAGACTACAAAACTCAGGGTGAAAGATGTCATACAAAACAGTTTGTTTTTTTAGTGTACTGGAAGCGGATTTAGAAGGAATTTCTTTCATTAGTTCAGTGTATTGTTGACCAATGGCCTCTAAATTTTCCTTCCATGATGAAACAATTAATATTCTGCTAATATTTCTCCTGGTATGAATAATGAGATACTGGTATATCTGGAGATATTATTCACTGAGTGCTAGTGCTGAGGTATTCATGAAGTTATCCTAAAACAGAGTGGTAAGAAGAGATTTCTTCACTCATGTTGCATTAAAAAAAAAAAAAAAAAAAAAAAGAATAGCATGAAAAACCCTGAGATTTCTTTTAGTTATGTGCCTAAATTACAAGTTTGGAAAAATTCCTTTCAGTTTCATTCTACGTAGAATGTTTTAGGTTTTGTCCAAGTGAAATTAAAAGTTCTACAAATTTCATGTCAGGACAAAAGAAACTTTATGTCTTTAAAATTAAGGCTCTTTTCTTTTTCCAAGTATCTAGGTTTTATAAAATCAGCTTAATATTTTTTTCAGTGTAATTTTCATTTCAAAGTGGAAAAATACATTGAGGTATCTTAATTTTTCTAAATTCAACATATTCACTCAAGCAATACTTATGTGTAGTTTAACTTTGCTCATAACTCAGTATTTCACCATAAATTTTTTGCCTTGTAGGGGTTGCCTAGTCATACTTTGTACTTCCAAATTTCTCTGGAGACATGAAAATGCTGTTGTCAAAAACTGGTTAGCCTATTCATTTAGCTGGTGTGATGTCTTATTTGCCTTATTCTGATGAAACTGTTCCCTTGCTGAAAATGTATGGAACAAAATGGCAGACAGTTTTCATTATTCCCTTCTTCTCAGGAAAGCTGGAAAATGTTTCACCCATGCTGTCATCCTGTCTTATGGACAGCAATTTATTGCAAAATATTTAGATGCAAGAGGTGTTATGTGCAAGATTCATTTAACTTCTATATTAATTGTTGGCAACTCGCCATTCTTAACGCTTGT
Source organism: Chloroceryle aenea (assembly GCA_013399075.1). Lineage (NCBI taxonomy): Eukaryota > Metazoa > Chordata > Aves > Coraciiformes > Cerylidae > Chloroceryle > Chloroceryle aenea. The sequence continues at coordinate 154,349 of VWZY01007791.1, read as the reverse complement.
TTATTTGAACTTACCTTTGCATACTTATGCAAATTTTTGTTCTCTTTATTGTAAGTTTCTAATATGAAAGAGTTCTGTTTTCATTTTTTTTTATAATTAATTATCATAAAAAATAAATTGTCAAGATGTAATGGCCTCATGCTTCGTTGATGTTATCCTGCAATTTAATTATATTATAAGATGGTCAAAGGCTGATTTCACAAGCTTTTTTAGAAGGAGCTGTATTTTCAGACACCATTTTCCAACTACCAGTGAAAAAAACTTTCTCTAACCTTTTAAAAGTGAAGACAGTAAAAAATGAGATGTAACACCTCTAGATCTAGAGGTTGTAAATTGCATGCCCTAGTATGTATTGCTACATCAAACTCCTCTGCAAGTTTTTTTTGTTGTTTGTAACTAAACCCCTTACATCCGTATTTAGCTATTACTGTGTTAAGTATACTATGTTTGGCAGGAATGGGTGCAATATACATAACCACATAGTCAGCTGTAATATCCATTTGCAAAGCTGTCTCAGGGAAATGAGACTACGAGTGTAGGAGCAATAAATTTCTTCAGTTAAAATAAACAAATCTGTGCCTGATTTGCTCTCTATGTGCAGCTCCTCCTGTCATAAACGGGAGTTCTTTTTCTGACTTGGCTTTTGTTCTTTCTGTATGAAGTAAACACTGATATTTACCTTGCACATACAGTTTCTAAACATTGTGTTCTATTTTGGTACACCCAAATGGTATTACTGTTTATTTTGCAACATTTTTTTCATATGTTACCCTGTGCTCACCATGTGTGGTATCTTTAAAGAGTTTCATGTAGACCTGAGAGCTCTGACTTAGACTGGTGACAGATAATAACCATTCCTATCATTCCTATCTTAAGAGTAGGGACCACTTTCTGCAGCACCCTCTCTTGAGCAATTGTTCTGAGAATCACGGTCTCCATACTTTTCTAGTCTTCCTTTTAAAAATTATTTGATGTAACAATATCCCTCACTTGAATTGGTTTTACCTCACTTCTGTCAAATGTTCCAGAAAGAGTCTGCAGCCCTCAAATCTTTCTTACACTTGTGTTTGATTTTCAGATCTGATACCTGCAATTAAGGATTTATTTTTTTTTTATATTTAAGGAGTGGGGACCCCCTTATTCCAGCTAAGTCACGTAACTGGCAACTACATTTTAGCAGCTAGTGAATCAGTTTTGTAAAAATGCATACTTCACTTTCCAGTAGTCAATAAAAAGCAGTAGATGCCTGTGAACGCCTCCGGGGGGAGACCCTGTCTGCTGAAGTTTCACATGCTTAAATTTAACAATACATGTTAAAACAAACAGCTTATTTTCAACAAATGCTGGCTTCCTTCAAGTAAAGGTATGTCATACCATATCCAGTTAAGGTTAAAGTCTCCTTCTGTGTTTGGCTGTACTGACATGCAGGTTTCATTAATGCTTATGACTTATTAATCAATTGTGACCAGGTTGCTCTTACTGGACTGGATGCTAATCTGGAGATAATTTCCTTTTCACTGCCAAAGCACCTTTGGACTAGGGACCCTTTTCTTAAGATGATCACATTCTTAACCACATCAAGAGTAAACTCATAACCCTTTCTGACTTGTCATGTTTTCCAGGTGCTTTTGTTTCTGGAATCTGCATGAATTTTCCAGTTTTTCAGATCATATTCTTCTGCCTTTTTTTCTCCACAACCAAATATAAGCTTTATCACTCTCAGAGCTTTCTGTGCCATCAGAATTAAAGACACAGTAAATGGATGAAAGTAGGCTTTTTACTTAAAAATATCTGCCAGATTTTTTTTGATATCTAGAGTACAAAATGCTATTTAGGTTGGCTGAATCCTTCAATATTTCTCTCCTTATTTTCTTTTTACTTTTTAAAAAGACTCATTAAATTCTTTTTACCTGTATTTCAGTTAAAACTTGTGAGGTTTTTTCCCTTCAGTTATCACTGAGTGTACACATTTGGTGGTCATTCTACTCATTCTATGATCTTAGAGCAATGAGTTTAATTAGTTCTTAATTGGTTTTCATCCATTTAAACATTTTCCTTGTTCCTTGAAAGATAATATCAAACTTCTAAAATTGTTTTAGCCTCTTATACCTCTAATAAACACAGCACTGCTCTAATTTTAGTATTGTACATCAATTGTTTTAAAGTATACTTTTAAATCTGTGTACCTACAAACATGCATCTTTTATTCACTGGAAAAAATCCACTTTAAGATAATTATAAGTGATGGTTACAATCCTTTATGGAACAAGATAGTTGAAACAATAGCACCCTCCACCCAAATTCAGACATCTGTCACTGTCAAAACCATTGAGAGCATACACATGTGCCCCTAAAAATGGAAGAGTTTTGCTTGTTATGTTTTTAAAGATGTATGCATCTGTGACAGAGAGATGCAAGTCCAGAGAAGCAGATACACAAGACCAGGATCAGTTGTAAAGATCAGTTGTATTTTAAACAAATCTTGAGAATGCAGCTTGAAAAAAAGATAAAAGTAAAAGCTTTTGAGAAAAGTTTTGATTGAACAGCACAGGGTGAGACAACGCTGCTTGTGTGTGCCCGAGTGGTGCTGCAGCTGCTTGCAGCTCATTAGGCAGCATGCTGGGCCCCCCAGTAACTGGTTCACAAGTTAAGTTCACTAGTCAGAGCGACCAGCTCCTGGGTGTAAAAATGCACAGACTAGGGGGGATACCACAAATGGTGAGGCATCGGCGGGCTCTGTGGCTGTGGCTCTGTGAGCTGTCTCATTTGCTGGAACGCAGCCAACTTGTTGCACAGGAGAACAACAACCATGGTCTCCTCCCAGCAGAAGGTCGTCCATTCAACAGTTCCCAGAGTGGACATGGGAACCCAGACGGAGTTAGATCTCAAAGATGTAGCGACCCGGGCCACAGGCTGCAGGGAATGCCAAAGCCTCACCCTGGCAGCAAGGGAAGATTTTGAGAACTGCTGTGTGCGCTGCGAGCAGATGGAGGATCTCCTCTGCCAAACTGTAGAACTGCCAAAAGGCAGTTGATAGGTTGAGGAGTATCAGGGAGGCTGAGCAGGAGATAGACTGGTGGAGCCAGGCTCTGCCCCTCCTGAAACAGAAACAGGAGCACCCCTCTAGTAGCACCCAGGAAGAGAGGGCCCCTGCATCCTGCCCACATAAGACCAGAGGCAGTAACCAGGAGGAGGGGAGTGAGTGGAGGATAGTTCAAGGACGAGGCAACAGAGGACCTCCTACCTTCCTCACCTCAATCTTGATGTTTGTTTTTTTTTAATTAGGTTTTCATATTCATATCCCTGTGTAAGTTTGTATTAATACTACTTTTAATTTTCTTTTTAAGGTGATCAAAATAGGTTTTCTGTTTCAATTGATAACTGAATATACATTTACCTTCTGAAACATTATTTGTCTATTTGTGTAAATATGTATTATTCTTCTTATAAGAATATATATATTAACTATTGTATTTAGTTCATAACATAGCTATTGACTAATATGTAACTCTAAAAAAGTTGTTTGTAATTTCAGTAATCTTTTTCACTTAACACTACCATTTGGCAGTAAACTGTGCTAGAATAAATCTGTACTAAAACAAAGTCCAGCCTACATTTGTGCAATGAAATCCCTATTTAAGAGCAATATAAGACAGTTTCTTATTAATGAAGACACACAAAAAAAATTACCAGTACAAACTTGAGACACATATTGTGGTACAAAACTCTTTAAGGCACATCAACGCGTTAGGTGTTTAAAGAAGAGAACATGCAATGATGAGATCTTCAAGTTGAAATGTGTCTTCACCATAGTCTCTACTAATGTTTGTCTGGTTCTAGAATGTGGCCAGCACTCTCCACTTCTCTGTTCTGCTTACTGATGAAAGATGATGCTATCTTCCCATAGTTGATGTAGATCGTATGCATGAAGATGTCAGGAATTGCCTTTATCTGTCTATATGTTTTTATAAATTAATGTGAGTTGTGATTCTGCACAGATCTAGGCCTGTGCCAGGCTTTTGGTATGGTGCCTTATCTCCAATAGAAATTGGGTCATTTAATTTTAATGGATGCAATTTCTGCAAAGAAATATTAATAGATGTTGTTATTGGATTAAAAATACTTTTTATTGATTTTCCATTGGGATTTTTTTCCTTGTTTTCTTGTATGAGACACTCCTCTGAAATTGTATTTTATATGAGTGCAGTTCTGTATAAAATGGAAACTTATAGCATTGCAGTTTTCATAGAGCTTTGAATTCAGGCTTTAAAAGATGGTGCTTAGCATTTTCAGAGATGAAGTAGCACTGGCTGGCATTCACATGGATACCATTGTTTCTGATGGGAGAATATCATGGATGCTTTTATGAGGTTCATCTTCAAAATCTGACATTAGTAACAGCACCACATTTTTCTGTCCAAGACTTGTAAAGAAACTTCCTGCTTATGGATTTTAAGGCATGAATAGTGCTGGCTTGTGAGGGAAGGAGCTGGCAATTGCTACACACAGACACACTCACTCGCTTTCATACTTGCCTCTGCCAATACACTGTAATCTTGATTAGTGACACAGCCTGGTATTCCAATCCTTCATGTCTCCTGAGTCCAGATTTCCAGCCATGCAGATCTGTACCATATTTGGAGGTTCAGTGGGGTGTGACAAACAACTCATTTGAGACTAAAAGCACTACTCCAATTTGGATCTCTTGAGGTAAAAGGCTACTTCACTTGTAATTTATGTTATCTAGCTCACTCATGACAAAGATTTTCTGCACCAGAAATACCTTGACAGGTGTTAGTACAAAGCACCATAGTTACAATTAATGCAACAGCTTTATTAAATTTGACATTGACATGTGTATTAATAATCCTTGTACTGGCATAAGAAAATCATTCAGCTATATTTTAAAGGTTTAATTATATACGTGCATATTTGTGTTTGGTATGTCTCACACCCACAGTCAATTTTCCTTGCTTAATGTCTTCTGTCACATTGGTATTATAAAGGAGATGTTTATTATAAATGATACCTCTTTAATATATGAGTACGTAAAGATGCAGAGGGAGTTTATGACTTTTCAAGATTGTGTCTAACAAATTAAACTACAGATGAACATCAATCCTACAGATTCCTTTACCAATAAGATTATCTGAAGTGCAATATTGTATAACCTAATATTAAAATTCTGGTAGAGGAAGAAAATATTTAAGAACAGTTGAAATACTGAAATGTATAAAGTCTGAAAGAAACAAAAGACTAAAATCTTCTCTGTCAGTTCTTCCCATTAATAGTCCTGCTATCAACCTCTGCTTTTACAAAGTTTTACAAACTTTAAAAAATAGTGCTCAAAAAGCTGTGATCTTTAAGATGTGGTCTTTTACAAAATGATGCATATTTCTATTTATTTGTAAAGTGAAAAAAGTGTAACACAAATCTGAAAAGTTCTATTTCTTACATGTTACTTTTCCTATAATTGCAAGGAAAAAAGTGTTCTCCTCTACTAATGCAGTGAACATTTTCTGAATTGTTGCTTTTCTTAATATTCTTTTTCACTTTCTGTTGTTTGAATTACTTCTCATTTTGAAAAAAAAAAAAAAAGAAAGGTTTCAAATTGTTGAAAGTGTATGACATGGTAATTTTAAAATTAAAATTACCCTGCAGTAATTGTAATTTAATGTTTTGAGACAATAAATCTGTTAATTACATTTTGACCCCCTTGCTAAGTTGATGGCTTTGAGTCCAGACACAACAGTAATACAGTAGAGTCTGACCCCTTTTCTCCACAGTTAGTGCTTATAAGTAGCTTAGCCTTTCTGTAAACAAATAAAATAATTTGGAAGGTATAAGACGAAATGGAACTAAACCGAGATGAAGAATATTCACAGTTAATTTCAGAAAGAAAAAAGAATCCTCTGAGGATGCTTTTTAAAAAAAACTCTTCATTCTTTCCTTAGGGAAAAAACAATGTTTCTTGAGTTCATGTATTTTGAAACTTCTAAGGACACTAACAGATGTGCTGCACAGAAAATCTTGCAGTGCCAGAGTGGTGAACTAGATTACACTTCAGTCTTGAATTAAGCGGAATAGACTACATGCTGCTTCTGACCCATCTAATGAAGATGAACTGAGCTATTTGAGTACCTTTTGAGATGATGTTTTATCTTTTTTTTAAGTGAAAATTTGTGACTTTTTAACTTTTATGTTTTAGGTTTCATTACATACTGAGGACTTTGATGTTATGATATCTCCCTAAGACTTTCTCTCTCATTTTGTCCCTTGGTCTTCTTTTCTTTTTGTCTGGGATATATATGACCAAATGCAGATGTCTACAGCAAAGGTTTACAATGTAGATGTCTACGTTTGAAATTCAGTGACTTCCCATAGAGAAAGACACTACTAGACTATGATTTATATCATTCCAATATAAACATTTAAAACAGGTCATATAAGACACTTTAAAAATGCCTATTCCTCTCTATTGACTGTAAAAAGTGACTAGAGTGAGTAATAAAACCTACGTATCTAATAGTAGTAGTCTAAAAGTAGTATAAACATCTGTAAGTGACACGAATCCCACCTTGTTTTCTACCTTCTTATATAGTATTAACTTCTGTAAGTGCTTCTGATTCAGGCTCAATCTCTGGTTTAGGGAAGGCTGCTCCTGCTAAGTATCACTCTGCTATACAGTAGCTGGACTTTTTAAAGGAGCTGCTGCATGTTTGGGGTTCTTTTTATCAGGGTGCAGGGAGGGGTATCAGTACCATCCAGTGATGAAGGAAGTGGACAATTACAGCTCATTACATAGTTTTAATTCTTTTTTTTTTT
>VWZY01007791.1:131166-147506 GCA_013399075.1 Chloroceryle aenea | reverse complement strand
TTTTTTTTTTTTTTTGATAGAACATATACATTTTTGTCTAAACACCTTTTGATGAGATCTTTTCTTTTTGGCTTTGACTCTTTGCTTTTATTTTCAGCAATTTTTGTACTAAAACTTGTGGGATTGGAGAAAAATATCAGGGAGAGTACACAGGAGGCAGATTTACTTCTTATTTTTAAATCATTTCTCCTTGCACTCCTTTTTCTTTTTCTTGACATAGAAATAAGGTTTATAAGTCAATATCTGAAAAGATACTTTCTTACCTTCTTTAGCTAATACTACACCTAGAAGATTGGAGGCCTAAGCAATGTTCTTTCTGACAATAGCTTTCCATGTCTTTGTATGCCAGATTTCTTTTCCTGGTCTAGCAAAAGTGATCTGATCTATTATTTAAGGCTGTGTTTCTAAACAGTCCTCTTCTTGTGGCTTAGTTCTGGGGTCGGGTTATTTCCATCAGGATTCCTAATGTGCAGCAATTGTCCATGGTTATAAGTTGATTATGCCTTCTATTTTCATTAGGCAATGTAAACAGCATTGTTTCATTCTGGGATAAATGTGACAACCTGTGAAACTTCCTAGTGGAACTAAACAACTGAAGCAATCACAGTCACCAGCAAGACATTTGAAATACACACTGATAAGGAGGGATTTTCTGGGGTATTGCATTTTTAGGGGTCTGAGAGCTTGTAACAGTGAGGCAAGCAACAGATATGGTTTCAGTAGCTGGGTAACATGAAAGAGCAGAAAGGCTGAAAGGTTTATTTTTAAAGCTGAACATTACCTTACAAGAGCATGAAGCAAGGAAACAGCCTTGTTTGATTCTGCTTGTGTTCAAAGAAACTCTGCTACTTCCATTTTGTTGTAGATAGACAAGATTGAATCAAACATATCTGATGCTACCATCAATATGTTCCATGAGTATGATTTTCCCTTCCCCCCCACAGTCTCAAATTTGATCATGTCAAATAATCTAATAGTACACAAGGGAGTAGAATGGTTGGCATTGGCCCAAGTGTACAGATGAAAACAGTAATTTCCAGTTAAATACCCTTCTTTGCTTCTTTTTTCTCTCATTTTAGCTCTTGAGAGTCCTGTGGGCTTTGCTGTCATTTTGTTGTCTATCCACTCACTAGCTGCACTGGTGGCAATGTATTATTTTCAGGTCAAAGTGGCCCTCCACATGCATCAAAACTGAGAGATTATGTTTGTTCGTATTATTTTCCCTAGCTTTTGTTGTCTTTGCTAGATTATTGCTATATTTCTTATCAATGCAAAACTTGGGGCTTCTTCATGGCATACCCTGCTGAGGACAAGAGATGCAATTTCTTCAATTGTCAAACTCTTCATTACTGAAATACTTGAAAAGCCTCATTAATAATCAACAAAAAAGAAATACCCACATCCATTTTAATTATCTGTGTCATCAGTGACAGTTAAGAAAGACAAACATGCTTCGCCTCTATTATTGGCATCATTCAAGCCATGAAGCTTGAAGGAAAGCATATGCAAATAAATACATGAAACACTGAAATGTTTAGATATGGCTCTAGACTAATACGCTGTCTGAATATGAGCCAGAAATGTGCCCAGGTGGCCAAGAAAGCCAGCAACATCCTGGCTTGTATGATGATGAGCGGAATCAAACTCTACAACCTGAGACAGGTTATAAAGTAGGCATGTTTATTACAGCGTCAGGCACAAGGGGCATCACTCCTCCAAACCTGCACGCGGTACTTCAAAGCAAGCAGTTATTTATCATGAGAAGCATACATATCCATTGGCAAAGGAGGGGTTATTACAATTAATCCCAGGAACAGGTGTGGTTATTATAATTATTTCTGGGAACTCATTATCATAAATCTCCTCCCATTGACACCTGCACACTGCTGTCTGGTGGTGGTGGGCCGGGGTCTTCTGGAGGAAGGCCCACAGTCTTCCTCACAGTGTATCTTTACCTTTGGCTCAGAATGCAAGGCTCTGCTGAGCTGGCAACCGCAGAACTGGTTTGATCTAGTTTATCTCTGGAGGCTCCTCTCTGTTCCTGATTATCTCATCATTAGTCCCCCTTATCTATACAATCTGAGGTTACTCTAAGCTGTCTATCAAGGTTAGTTTCTTCTATTCAAAATTAAAAGACTACAACCCGACATTTATGAGAAGTAGTGCGGCCAGCAGGACTCGGGAAGTGATCTACCCCTGTACTCAGCATTGGTGAGGCTGTACCTTGGTGAGGCTGTACCTTGAATACTGTGTTCAGTTTTGGGTCCCTCACTACAAGAAAGTCATAGAGGTCAAAGAAGGGCAACAAAGTGGGTGAAGAGTCTAGAGGTCAAATCATATGAGGAGTGGCTGAGGGAACTGGAGTTGTTTAATTTGGAGAAAAAAGAGGTTCAGGGAAGAACTTATCACTCTCTACAATTACCTGAAAGGAGGCTGCAGCCAGGTGGGGGTCAGTCTTTTCTCACAAGTAGCAAGTAATAGGACAAGAGAAAATGGCCTCAATTTGAGTCAGGGGAGGTTTAGATATTGGGAAAACTTTCTTCACAGAAAATGGTGTTAAGCATTGGAACAGGCTGCCCAGGGGAAGTGGTGCAGTCACCATCCCTGAAGGTATTTAACGATGTGTATATGTGGCACTTAGTGACATGGTTTATTGATAGGCTTAGCAATGTTCAATGTTACCTTAATTATTTCCATAGAAGCAAAGAGAAATAGCATTCTAATAAAATTTAAAGAAGGGGTGGTAGAAATTACCTATTTCCATTTTGATCTAAAACCTGAAAATAATTTGACTACAACTGAGTGGCTGAGAAGTACACATGTGAAACCCTCATAGACCATGTATGTGTACAAGATCTGCCCGTATATTAGTAAATCCTCTAATTACTTTGGGGTTTTATTAGCAGAACACTGTCTATGAGCTACTGGACAAGCTGTCATCTGCAACATGAAAAAATGCAACTGGCAAAGGTACCAACTGCACGTATATATGTACTATGAGATGAAATTATTATGAGTGCAGAACTGTTACCACACTCCCTGCAGTCTCATTCTCACTTATTCTCCTGATATACATATGTGGTTGGCTGGAAAGTCACTTGATTACAATGTGGGAAGTGTCTAAGTTCAAAGTTAGACTTGCATCGCTGTTTTGCCTTCAGAGATTTTTTCTTCCCTACCAGTCNGAGGCTCCTCTCTGTTCCTGATTATCTCATCATTAGTCCCCCTTATCTATACAATCTGAGGTTACTCTAAGCTGTCTATCAAGGTTAGTTTCTTCTATTCAAAATTAAAAGACTACAACCCGACATTTATGAGAAGTAGTGCGGCCAGCAGGACTCGGGAAGTGATCTACCCCTGTACTCAGCATTGGTGAGGCTGTACCTTGGTGAGGCTGTACCTTGAATACTGTGTTCAGTTTTGGGTCCCTCACTACAAGAAAGTCATAGAGGTCAAAGAAGGGCAACAAAGTGGGTGAAGAGTCTAGAGGTCAAATCATATGAGGAGTGGCTGAGGGAACTGGAGTTGTTTAATTTGGAGAAAAAAGAGGTTCAGGGAAGAACTTATCACTCTCTACAATTACCTGAAAGGAGGCTGCAGCCAGGTGGGGGTCAGTCTTTTCTCACAAGTAGCAAGTAATAGGACAAGAGAAAATGGCCTCAATTTGAGTCAGGGGAGGTTTAGATATTGGGAAAACTTTCTTCACAGAAAATGGTGTTAAGCATTGGAACAGGCTGCCCAGGGGAAGTGGTGCAGTCACCATCCCTGAAGGTATTTAACGATGTGTATATGTGGCACTTAGTGACATGGTTTATTGATAGGCTTAGCAATGTTCAATGTTACCTTAATTATTTCCATAGAAGCAAAGAGAAATAGCATTCTAATAAAATTTAAAGAAGGGGTGGTAGAAATTACCTATTTCCATTTTGATCTAAAACCTGAAAATAATTTGACTACAACTGAGTGGCTGAGAAGTACACATGTGAAACCCTCATAGACCATGTATGTGTACAAGATCTGCCCGTATATTAGTAAATCCTCTAATTACTTTGGGGTTTTATTAGCAGAACACTGTCTATGAGCTACTGGACAAGCTGTCATCTGCAACATGAAAAAATGCAACTGGCAAAGGTACCAACTGCACGTATATATGTACTATGAGATGAAATTATTATGAGTGCAGAACTGTTACCACACTCCCTGCAGTCTCATTCTCACTTATTCTCCTGATATACATATGTGGTTGGCTGGAAAGTCACTTGATTACAATGTGGGAAGTGTCTAAGTTCAAAGTTAGACTTGCATCGCTGTTTTGCCTTCAGAGATTTTTTCTTCCCTACCAGTCTTTTTCTTTTTTCTTCTTTTTATTTTTTGAAATAAAATGTTATAGCTCTTTATTTCAAACAAACTTTTTCATTTCTGATTCTGATGTACAGTGTTTCCCCTGAGGATTAGAAGATGGCTGAAATAACTTGAAAACAAAACCAAATATTAAGCTTAATTTTTGTTGTTGGTTTCTCAACTGAATAAAAATAGTACACGGTTCACACAATTCGACTTGAAAGGCTTTGTGGTGAGTGTAGAGATGCATATAAATAAGCATAGAGCACATAACTCCATGCAGCAAACACTTAACTTCTCAGATGAAATACCAATAGCACTTGGGTTAATGATAGTTAGCTCACTGTGCCTGTGTGCTGTCAAGATCTTCTGAGATCTTGTGTCATGCTTTTGATTTGCTCCACCCGGGTTCATGACTTACTTTTCTGTTATCTTGTCATTTACATCACTTTTTTTCTGCATATCTGCTAGTCAATGAAACCACTTGTGCCCATGGGGAGAAACATTTATTCATTTCTTGAAATGTGTCCCATTTTATGCTTCAGCACTTGAAATCTGTCATGCTTTCAGTTTAATTTTACATAAATGTTTTAGGTTGCAGTGGTTTGTTATTTATTTTGTTGCCTCTTCTGTTCTACATGTTAATATCATACCAGTTCTTTCTTCTAACTTTCTTTTATTTTGACTTTTATTCAGGATTTTCTATTGCAATGGATGACTTAGTGGATGCTAAACCTTTTTTACAGCAGATATTTTAAGTATGAATTCTTCAAAGTGGATGTTTCTATTACAGTAGTGAGGCCTGGATTTGTGAGATGTGTTTGGAAAAGTAGTTCTTCCAACTGAATGTACTATAGCTAGCCTCAGTCTGATGCCTCAGATGAGCTAAGAAGGGGCAAGAATAGTTGTGCAACACCTAAAAGTATAGGACAAGATAGCTTCGGAAATATGGGTTTATATTATTGTGAGTCCCACTGTACTGTAAGCCAGGGAGATGTGTATTTTGCCTATCTGGAAAGCTAAACAAGTGAGATAAAAATGTGTTAGTGTTATATGGGAAAATTAAAAAAAAAAAAAAGTAAAAAAGAAAAAGTATATGATTTAACTCTTTGCAGAAAAAATTAAATTGACTACATGTATTTACAATATTTTAGCTTTCACAAACTCAACTACTTTAAGTTCCACAAATTCCTAGTTCTTTCAAAGGGATGTTGCTACTGCCTATTTTTGAGCTTTTCATAGGATTTATTATTGATAATTACTTTTAGGTAAGAAATTCAGCTCCCTTTTAACCATCCAGACTAACTGCATGAAATTAATCAACAAACAGGAATAAACCTTTGATTAAAAGTATAACAACAACAACAAAAATCCTTTATTTATTGTTCTTTTTTAATGTTCTCTGCCTTTCTAGCTCAATTTTAATCAGCTTTTCAAATATGGTCTCATCACCATTGTTGTGGTAGAGCTGGTGCAGAGTGCTATGACAGAACTCTGGTAACTGACTCCTTTTCATGTTTAATAACTGGTACTTGGTCTTGATTCATCTTTTCCTGAGACACTAGGTTCCACTGATTTAATCAGATAGTTGGGCCAGGTTGCTAGTGAGCTGTCGAATCAGCCACAAAGCTACTGATTTATTGTTACTTTTCACACTTCTTTTGTCAGATACAGCTTAGACTGGATCATCCTGATACATCCTAGACTGGATGCATTAGCTAAATCACATTGTAGCAGTCACAGTAATCTTTTGACTTGGAAGGGACCTACAGGTATGCCAGGCACTTTATGCCTTTGCATTGTGGCAGGTTTGAATGTTTAATAGGCACAGTATCTTAGATGGCTAATAGAGTGTCTGAGAATCCTTAACTATTTACCAGTACAGCATCTCTGAGAGCTAGGGAATTGCTGTTGTCCCTGTTTTACAGCTAGCGAGCTGAAATGCAGTGTTAACTGGTTTGCCCAAGGTCACACAAGAAATCTGCAGTGCAGAAAAAACCTGTTTAGTGCCTTAACCATTGTGTGATCCTCCCTCTACCAGATATAAAGAAAGAATAATATAAAACCTGAATATCAGAAGGAGTTTTTCAGGTTCTTTTGGCAGCATGCTGTTATATGCTATATATATATGATATATATAATATATACAACATATATGCTATATACATGCTTGTATGTTAACCATTGTATTAGATAAGGTTTTTCCTTTACACTTAACCTAGATGTTCTCTGCTGCAGCATAAGCCCATTAGTTCCTGTTCTGTCCTCACTGACTAACGAGAATAATTTGTCCCTATCCTCTTTATAGCAAATCTATGTATTTGTAGGCAGATCATGCCTCCCTTCAGTCTTCTTTTCTTTAGTGTGAACATGCCCAGTTCACTTACTTTTTCCCAAAGATCTTATTTTCCAAACCTTCTATTATTTTTGTTGCTCTCCTCTGAACCCTTCCCTATTTGTCCGACTTTTTGAAAATGCTGTGCCCAAAACTAAAACCAGTAACCCAACAGAGTCCTAATCAGTGCTGGGGAAAACAAAATAAAAACCTTGCTTGTTTTACATCTGATATATCTATTACCACTATTCAATATAATCTTTGTCTTTGCGACACTGTGCTGTTGTGAAATTCTGTTTAGTTTTTAATTTACAACAAAGCCAAGTGTTTTCATGTAACATTGTTCTTGCTAATATGAAATAATTTTCTTTATCCCCTGAACCTGTAAATATACTTCCCTTATTCTTTTTGATACTGTTATTGTTTGCTGCCTCTCACTAATCTGAATCAGAAGCCTTGTCGTGTACAGGTGAGTAGAGTCCACTGAGATTCTGTCAGATGGAAGGGTGTGTGAGAAAGGATGAAGAGGTGAAGTTTGGCAGAATTTCTCAAACCACTTCTGTTCACTAACATATTACTGAGTTGTGATTTCTGCTTTCAAACCCATTGTCATGTTCTCCTTTCAAATGTCACTGCTAAAGAACTAATGATTCCTCCACTTTTTAACAAAACCCATGACTCTGAGAAGCTTTGACAAATATATCTCTTGCCCTTTTCTGCATGTCCAGTAATAATTTTCAAAAAGAGATATGAATAATGCCAAAGAAACATCAGAATACTGTTGGTTTATATTGCAGGATTTGGGGGAGGAAGCTATCATGGGTCACTGATGTCTACATTTAATTATACCATTCTACACTAGCCACTGTGGACTTTTCTTTATGAAATCACATTTTACTTATTTTAGTAAGAATAATTTTTTAAATACATCAGGGACGTGTTGTATTTTAAATGCAATGTTCTATATCTATAAAATACTCCTGAAGGCCTACTTTTTTGCCTGCTTTAATTGCTGCGTTAGTTCAAGTTGTGTAATATGTCTCTGTGTTATTAACCTTTGATTAGTCACTACACAGCTGCCAGTCCTCAGTTTTCTAACTATATGTGTACTTGTGTGGTGCGCCAGTCCATATCACTCCAGCCTTGAAAGTTGCTGCATGAAATAATAGTTCCCTCTGGTGACAGATGGCATACAGTGAATTAGGTATTTCAGCATGTAGCCAGATTTTCATTATTTAGATATGTTACTTTACTCAAAATATGGAACATACAGTATTTCGGTTGTTAACCTAAATATGAAAGGACATCCTGCCCAATGCTGAATGTAAAAATCGTGAGTTCTGTTTTCAGCTAATAAAAAAAAAAAAAAAAAAAGACCTGCTAGATAATAGAAAACTAATCTCCAAGAGAGCTGCTGAATAAATGTAAACCAAACCTGTTTGAGTGACGTATTTTCTTCCATTGTTCACAAAAGGCCACAGTCTCAGACAGTGTCTAATCATACTGCACTTCAACATGATGCAACATAAGTCAGAGTAAAGGGAAAAAGCAGTTCATTAAGAACTATAAATCAAAATAATCCATATCGCACTTCAGTTGAATTAATATTCTGTTGTTCAAGGCTGCTACCTGATGTGCGTGTAGCTGGGTATTCATCAAAAGAGAGTATGTAACTTTGTTAATTATATTCTGGTAATTGCATACTCACCTTTAACACCTGAGAGGAAATAGAGATGTAATGTTTCCTTTGTCTTGAGTTAAAGTTTGCACTGTCATCATCTTACACTGTCTCCAGTAATTACCTTGTGTTTTAGTATTTTGCAAACTGTGCAGGCAGTGTGGTTTATTCATTAAGTTGGATCCGGTGTTAAGGAAGAGCAGCTACAGCATTTGCAGAGATCAAGGTGATGGGGACCACACAAGGCTGATTTAGATAGCATTTTAAGTAATTTATGATGTAGAAAGGAAGACCCATAACAGGGTATAGGCTCAGGGCCCCTCACTGGCATTGCACCAGCTTTGCTCTCAGTCCAAGTTATTCCTTTTTATCACTATCATTGGATTCAATAAAGATTATGGTTAACCTTCAGTTGCTTGGACTGACCAAGGCTGCAGAAAGTAGCGCATCACTGTTTAAACTGGAGTCTGACAACAAACATATACTGTCAGAATCTCTGGACGCTGCAATGCAGCCAGTCCAGGGCTTAAAGGGAGGAAACACAAGGCAAGATGCTGTTCCTGTTTCTCCTGTGTATAATTTACTGTGCAACTTAAACTCTGGACCTGCTTAATGGTCCTAACAAGAGAGTTTCTAGGCCAACAGCTAAATCAAACACAGTGCTCTGCATTTGCAGACAGACCTTATGATTTACAGAATATAATAAGCTGCCCCCTCACAATGTTTTTTCAAGGACATATCTTCCACAAGAGCATCCAAGTTGCTAGTCAAAGGTAAATACACACTGGTATAATGAAACTTCATGTATGGTGAGTTCTTGGTTTGGTTTGGGTTGGGTTTTTTGTTTATGTGTTTTTTTCCTTGGATTTTTTTTCTTTTTTTTTTGTTTGTTTGTTTGGCTTTTTTTGATTTTTTTTGTTGGTTGGTTCTTGTTGTGAGAAACAGTCTCCAAGTATTCCTAATTTATTAACAAAGAATTAATTCTAGACAGTTCTGGTGGCTGGACATGGTAATACTTCAGTGACTTTTCCAGTGTCACTCTACAGCAGTGATATTTCTTGTGTAGCAGTAGGGTGAGCTGCTGGCAGCTGGAAGGCAGATACAGGGAGGGACAACTTATGCTATCTCATTTGTAGTCTATTTCTTTTTAAATGAGGGTTGAATGAAGCCAAAGTTCCCTGTTTCACCCAGGCATAGCTTTTCAATGCGAAGTTCCCACTACAAGCAAAAAATCTTTTTGTGGTATATTGATTTCTTTTCAAAGTATCATAACAAATTATATGTACTTTAATTAAAAATGCTGATATACATCACAAATCCAAGGTGAAAATTAAAGTTAGCAGATTTTGTTTATATAGGCTAGTTAACCACATTTGTTTATTGAATATTGCTGTTTGAAAGAAGGAAAAAAAAGAGTGCATTTTAATCTCTCATTAAAATATGGACATTGTAAAGATAATCAGAGAAAATTCTTTAACTACAGTATTTTATGCAGGTGTGAAAATCTTTAAATAATTTATCCCCTGAATATATCATCAACTTTCATTAGGTGTAAACTTTATCTATTGTATTTACAGACTCAGTGCTCAGCTTCAGAGTTCTTTGCCCTTTCTTTACCTCCTTTCATTTCTTTTACCTCTCACTTCTTGCCTAGCATTGGGCACGATTTCCCAAAATTTACTAGTCAGTACTTACATACAGAAAAGGACTGTTGATAGTATAACTTCTCAGTGGTGTATTTACTAAGCTCCATATCCAATATTTGCTACTAAACAAATGAGTAAAACCATTTTGATGCAATTCTTCCACCCTGTTTGGTTGTAAAACAATTACATTATTTAAGGAAACTTCGGTCTATTAAAGCAGTAGTTTCCTTCTTAGATTTAAACAGTCTCAAAAGTAATTCCTTCAAAATAAAATATGTTTATATTGGCAAAATAATGAAGGTATTAATTATTTGTAATTTAGATTTAAATAAATGAAAAGGAAAAAATTCTGCAGTGGAAATTATATGTAATATGACAAAGTCCATGTTCCCTGTAGTCCTACTTTTCTGAATTCACTACCATTTTTTATGTTTATATTTCTCAGTGTACTTATTACCCTAGCCTTTGTTTCCTATGTATCACATACTAGAGAAATGTCAACAAAGTCATGTCTTTGTTCTCTCAATCACGTCTCTGATTTTCTCTTAAAATGTAGAAAAGTCTTATTGTCCACTTGAACTGTTTCAAAAAGTTGAGAAGTTTTCCTGTTGAAAGTAGAGGAAAATTTGCTTCTCCAACAGCTCCAAGACATTAAACTAGTTATGGAGGTAACCCAGAGGCATTCATCCTCTGTTAAAGGGAACTGTTCCTGTTGAGGTTACTTGTATTTTGGTGTCTGTCATTGTTTAACGCTTAATCACACTTCCTCTTTAAGATACTTTTCCTGGTGCAAAAATAACCAGTCATTACAAGTCTTTAAATCAGTTTGTTTCCGGTGTCCTGTTTCCTGTCTTCCATTGTTCCATCTCATCTCTTCCCCACACCCACATCCTCCAGTGTTCCCCCCATTACATTAATGACTTTCATGTAAATTATTCCTAGTCATTTCCCCTCAGCCTATCCCTAAGGGTATATTACCCCTATTAGAGATGTACACATTTTACAGACAGGTTTGGGAAGAATGGTTTAAACGTGGTAATAAATATTAGAAAATAATAAAAAACCCAACTTGCCTGCAGTATTTTCTTTCCATTCTAGGGAATTTTCATGGATGTATGGCAAAACAAATTGCAATCACTGGCTTTTTTTCCCCCTCGTTATGTATTTCAAATGTGATATTACTGTTGTTCTTCTTCTTCTTGTTACTAATCTTACTAGGAGAAAGAACTTGTAATATTATTCTGTGCAGTCTGAGTAACAAAGTAAAAATATTTTGTTTCTATCACAGACCTACCCATTTTATTTTACTGTTTTACTGTTTAGCATTATATATATTAAATATACAGTTTTTATGGTCAAGCAGAAAGGAAGATTTTCTTTTCCAAACATCTCTCAGCAACCACATGGAAGAGAAGACAGTACTAGCATAATTCAATGTGCTTTCACTCACTGAAAAATGTTCTTTGGACACTATGTCATGACATGTACTTTAAGTAAAGCTCTTCTCAGGTGCTTTGTCTAAAACTGTATGTCTTTGCTTCTCTTACACTAATATTTTTCGGTTTCCTTATTGTTTCAGACTACAAATATGTCACAGAAGATTCATGTTATTTATTCTTCTGGCATTCAGGGCTCATTGTGGTAAGAAGAGTTTCCATTCTGCAGACGGCAGAAGAACCAGTTCCAGGTTTCAGTGAACCTAGAGGTCATCGATGACTGTGTTGGAATACAACTAGCCAGTGATTAAGCATCAGGTTTGACAGACATAGCTGTGGCCAGACCTGTGGTTTTGACATGTGCCCTTTTCCAGCAGGGTCTGCTGCAGAGTAGTAATAACCACATGTCCCCAAGGGACTTGGAAAATTATTTTCAGTTCCCTCCTCTCCATCCCCCATTTGCATTTTATGTAAATATACCATGAAGCTGTTGATTCTATTGAGTCAGAAAAAGAAGAAAGTCACCGAGGAATATTAAATATGGACTAAAACAATATAAATGCTCTGGGATCCTTCAGTAAAATACGTCTAAACTGTACTGGAATTATCTCCTTGGATAGGAAAGACATGCAAATTTAAGATGTAGAACCTTAAAATCCTATTCTTTACAAAACTGCATATCTGAAAGGAAGCTAAGTTCTGCAGAGAAAGTGAACTTTAAGCTTAGTATGAAAACTCTCACAGTAACCATAACCTGTGTGGTATGCAGATGTCAAAGCCCTAACCACATCACCTGGACAGCACAACGAGGAACTTGCGGATCCAGTGAAAACCAAACGTACTGCAAAGCTGAAATACTGACAGAAAATCCAAGACTCTTTAAAGGTACAAACTTTAAAAGGAGAGATCTCTTTTCAGGCCAGATTTGAGTCAAAAAAGTAGGTATACTTGCAGGAACAAAGTGTGCTCAGTGTGTTACACACACCTTTCTTCCAGCTTTACTGGAAGAGGCAAGATGTATGACAACTTCTGTTGATTAGCCTTGATTAAGAATTTTCTCTTTTCAGAGAAGGACTTTACAGTTAGATTACAATACCTGAGTTAGCCTTTGTAAATTGCCTTTGTGAAAGTAAACACTTCCAGAGAGGAATTCATCGTAGGTCAGGTGAATTACATCTGGAGGTCTTTTCTCACCTTTCACTGTAAAGAAAGACTTCAATGTTTATGTTCTGTATGCTATGATGGTATGAATCCTGATCATTGCGTCTCCTACATACTTAAATAATGACAGTTGCAATATTGTTGCCTAGCATTTTGTTATAAATAACACATCTTAAAGCATTTTATGGGATCTCGAAAAACTTTATGCTGTCTGTTGGTACTTCAGGTTTCACATACAACAGTTTGGTTACATTGTCTATATTTTGTTTATTACAAAAATAAAATAAAAAATGCACTGCTCCGTATTGCAGTTTTCATATCAGTAATGGTATTTTTCAATTATATTTCTTACACTGTTGTCACCTCTTATTTTTTGATGAATCATGATTTTATTGAAATAGAAGAGGCTCTTCCTTTTACTATCAATATTTTTTCTTACATTTCAGGCTGAAAGAAGGTCCACATACACTACACAATTGTCTTTGGAAAGCTAGAGGACTCAGTTCTTATATTTAACTGTCTTTCATTGTCCTAGAGACTGTCAACTTTATCCCCTTTTCCAGTCATGCAGCTGCTGGCTAAAGCTGGTAAATCAAGGTCTGATTATCTAGGGTAATTGCATATCTAATCAGGGAAAGAAGTGTTGGATATTTTTTTTTATCAAATATGTCTTCTATCCAAAGTGACTTCAGTGTCTTGATAAATGTAATCAAAAACTTGTGTGGAAGTATTAAATTTTACATTAGCTTTACTTTTACTTTTTTAATTTAGATATTGTGGGTGGATAACATATATGCCCTGGAAAAGAGAGAATTTCCTGAATGATCTGTAATTTAGTTCCTATGGATTTCACTTGAACTGTGAAAGAGTAAAGAGTCAGCTGCAGACCTCTAATTTATGTTTGTTGCCAGACTTAGTTTCTTCTGTAAAGATAGTTTGACAGAATAACGAAGTATTCAGGGAACTAGAGTGGTCCAGGTTTCATTCTTCTTGATTTTAGACACTTAACCAAGATTTCTATACTACCATTTTCTTATTTAATGGTTCATAAAGTTTCATATTGTGATGTAAAGACTTGAACAGAATATACCGTCCACTTAAAGTTCAAATTTCTTTCCAGACATCATTTGCTCATTACGGAGTAGATAGGTAGGATGGACTTATGCTTACATATATAAAAGTTGTACATGTCTGTGAAGCGTACAATCTGACATCAGAATATTGCTTATTCTGTGATTTTTTTTTTAAGTCCCAGTTCCTTTCTAAAGCACAGCAAAAAGTCAGCAGTTGAACATCAGCATTTTTCATATATTTTCGTTTCTCTACTATTTGAGTTGTGTACTGTTATTTAGTTTCCTAGCCATCTACACAAGATTGGAAGCAATGAAAAGCACAATTTCTGATACATTTTTATTATCATATGCAAGGGCTTTTTAAAGACAGCTCATCTTTTATTTATGTCACCAAAAAAGTAGCCAGATTTCGGAAGAGTTTTGCAGCAAATGTGCTGAGGTTTAGGAATAAAAGTCTCTACGTAATGGACAAAAAGTTACAATGAGAGTCACCTGCTCACTTCAAAATAGAGTTTGGATTCACAAGACGTGTGGGGAAACCCAGACAAATTTTTCACTTCTTTTACTAACCTTGCCCTTGTTTGAAATGATATTTCCAACTATGTATTTGTGAGCTGAAAGGAGAGAAGCATGAAGTACTTTCCTGTCACATTTTCCCATGACTTCCTACTTCCAATTTTATGCACCTCATGTATCCTCGCTTAAGAAGGGACAACGCAGAAGTCCCTCCCCATTCAGAGGTACAGATTTCCAAATTATTGTTATATGTCCGCTTCTAGCACATTGAAGGGAGGAGACAGTGACTTGGGGTTTTTTTGCTTATAAGAAATACCGCATACAAATTGAATGACTAAATGTGTGTATCTATGAGAGGTCCTGTAAGACATGAGCAGTCCTTTAATAAGTATGTTTGACTGATTTTCTGCTCAGTACTGGATTTATCATTTATATGTATTTCCTATGCTTCAAAATGTTAGATTTTAAAATGTGGTGATGAAGATAAATGCTGAAATAGCATTGGCTTGAATGAAACAATGAGCACTTCTGAAATTCTGTCATATATCTCAAGCATTTCCTTTTTTTGATCAAACTTGGCATGGGATATCACATAAATTCCAAGGATAGTGCACTTATTTTTATGCATATCACCATATGCAACAGAAGTAAAAGCAGTAAAAGCTGTAGTCTACACAGACACACACAGGCACAGAGATGCATATATATTCCACTCTGTAGTTTGTCTCTGTGTACTGTAGAAAGCACAACTGAAAATCACCAGTCACTTAAAATGTCATAGTCTGGAGTATGCCTGACTTGTGCTGTCAGTATTGGAAATGAATTCAAATAATAGGTGCCATTACTGTAGCATGAAACTATTACTTAAAGTTCACAGTGCTTGACGAGATCATTTTAATCTTTATTAAAAAAAAATAAAAAATTGAATGTTTGAAAGTTCTTTCCTTCCTTAATTTAAGCAGAGGCTCAAAGTTTAACCAAAAGCATCTGGAAATAAGTTCTACTGCATTCCTTCTGGTTCAAGTTTCAAAGAATGGAAGGCAAAGCTCCCTGTGCATGGTGTTAACTAGTATCAGGGGAATGTCAATCTTGACTTGAGGTAGATTGACGTGTTATTATTCCTCCCATTCTTTCTTCTTTTTTAATGATCTGCACCTGAGCTCCGGTGTGTGTTTTGTGACACTTATTAGCAATCTACAGGTCTGAGAAAACCATTGTTTATCCATGTCTCACCTATGAAAATGTTAACAAGAAAAGACGTGCAGCAGCATCTGGTACCAGCTGAAGGTCATGGATATAGTGAACAAGCTTCTGACATCTGTCTCTCACAGTGGGCATTGCACCGTGTTTCACTGAAAGCAGCAGGCTAAGTGATCTCACAACATTAATATCAATGGGACCTGAGCGCCTGCATTCGTTTCTTGGTTCCAGAAGTGGAAGTGTGGAGCTGTTAACACACCTCATTCACATCCTAGATAAGAATGTTGAAATAGTTCCACATGGCAGATGAACAAAAGAAGTCATTAGGCTTATTCTTGTCCACATGCACTGAAGTGCCTTACAGCAACTGCCCCTGCTATTTAAATCAAGACTGAGAGACTCAAGGCTACAGATTTACTGAATTTCAATCAACCAGGATTCATCTTCCTCTTATTTTTCTTTTGCGAGGGTCCGCTGCAGAATGACTCTCATTGACTAAAACAGTTACTTTGATTTCCAACCCTGCAGTATTTTCACAATAGGCTAGTATTAATGGCATTTGCATTAGGGAAAATTGGCATACATTTTCAATTAGAAGCTTTATAGGATGGGATAGATGCATT
This sequence comes from Chloroceryle aenea, assembly GCA_013399075.1. NCBI lineage: Eukaryota > Metazoa > Chordata > Aves > Coraciiformes > Cerylidae > Chloroceryle > Chloroceryle aenea. The sequence goes on along the minus strand of VWZY01007791.1, from coordinate 131,497 downwards.
ACCTGCAACACAATTTTAAATAATCTTTCTGTCTATGAGTGAATGGCTATGAATGAAAATGTGTACTTATTTGTGAGTATTCCTGTGTATGTGAATTACCAATGGAGACAGATAGAAGCCAAAATATCTATGCAAACATCATACTACATATGTCTATATGTATACATTAGCAAACAGAAATTAGTCTTACTGAAATACTCATGAAACTGTTTTGCAGGGGTACACAGAAAAGTGGTATCTCTTTCCCCTTTCTGTCTCTCTTCACCTTCCTCTTCCCCTTTACTGTCCCTTTCCCATTCTTTTCCCCTGCAGCCTCCCCTCTTCCCCCTCC
>VWZY01007791.1:109536-131123 GCA_013399075.1 Chloroceryle aenea | reverse complement strand
GTCTCACATCCTTCTTCCTGTGTCACTTTCCTTTCCCCTTCTCCATTTCTTCCCTCCCTTCCTTTTTTTTTTTTTTTTTTTTTTGTGGCTTTTTTTTTTTTTTTTTTTTTTTTTTTTTTTTTTTTTTTTTTTTTTTTTTTTTTTTCCTGCTAGTAATGTTTTCTTTCATTTGCAAATCATTCAGAAACTTCAGCCCATGCTGGGCTGGCACAGCCACTAACAACTTCTCAAAAACTCCTTCAGTTTCTTGTACAGCACATGAAATGATGCTGTTCGGCAGACAGACAGTGGAAGTAAAGTCTTCAGTTGTTTCAATTTTTATTTGTGGCAATAGTGAGCATATTGCTGGAGGTACTAAGAAAAGGTTTACTTTCTGAAGGAGCCACATTTGTCTCAATTGCCTCTAGATGGAAAACTGTCTGTCCCAACAGTCAAGGGAAACAGTTTTCCTGATCTCCCTCTACCTTTTATTTTGAATTTTAAGTATATCTTGTGAATGATTAAACACCTTCATTCTTAACCTCATTAGTATAAGGCCCTTGCCAAGTATCCACTGAACATAGTGGAAAGACAGTCATGAATTTGAGTAGACTTTAGTTCCGACACTAATAAATGTCCCACTGGCTTATCCTTTAATAAAAGAGACAAAAAAATGATGTTAAGTACTTTTACCGAAACTAAATACCAGTTGTTTTCTGAGGTCTTTTTCTCAGCAGTTCCCATTGATACAGTCTATAGCAGGCTTTGGAATATGACATTCTTTTATTGGCTTGTTCCTTTTGAAGCAAGCTCCGAATCATTGTTTTGTTTTGTTTTGAGGGGCTCATGGGTGTTTAAAATGAACTCACAACATCCTGCAGGTTACAATTGTACTCATAAGTACAGTAGTGGGAAATAAATAAAAGAGATTAAACATTCTATAGCCAGGCTATAGTGGAACAACAGAAGAAAAAAAACCCAAAACCAAAAAACAACAAAACAAGCACCCCCCAAAAATCTGCTGCAGTCTTTCTAAATGAACAAAAAAGCATAATTGGGAAAAATCATTTTTATGTTCTCTTACATTAGATGGGGCCACTGAGTGAAACATTCTCTCATGAATTACTCCTCTAATCTGTGGAGGAAAAACAGCTACTGGGGAATTAAAGAGTCCTGGAACAGAGCCATGAGAACTAAATGGGTAAAAATGAAAACAGGCAAACATTTGAAGAGTATTCTACAGAACACAGATCTTTCAACACCTCCCCCTTTTCCATGGCTAATTCATTGTCATGGAAACTGAATTTATCAAATGTTCTTGTTCACTCATAGTGACCCAGTGAGTCGACTTACAGAGCTGGTGAAAGGTAACTCAGGCTGAAGCAATTTTTACAAATGATATGCAGCAGTTCATAAATCGGTAAATTTTGAATGGTACCATTGTGCTTCCTGAATAGTTTCCCCTAGTCTCAAAAGACTCTTTTTGTCTCCAAGCTAGAGGTGTCTGAAACCCTTACTAATAAGTTAGCATGGGAGGCATATATGAGTTCAGCTCCTTTCTTTCCCTATGCTCTCCTTTAATTTGTTTTTCTTTTTACCCTCTGACTTTATGCTATAATCCTGTTATTTGTATATTTTATTTACTTCATGCATTCCCCACAGCATTTTCTTTTGTTTATCTGTTGTCCAAGTATGCAAAAATCCTTCATCACCTCATCACAAACATCTCTTCTTATCTGTTGCTGAAGGTAGGTGTTGACTATCAAGTATAATATGCAATGACTACTATATGCAGCCTGCTTTGCCAAATCCGAAATAACCCTGGAACTCTAAGTGCTTTCATCCTGTCTCAGAAGATGGAGTTGCTTGTATTTCTTCATTGTAGAAGAAAATTGTCATATAATTATTTTGAAGGTTTTTCAGCTTCCATGTCACTGCCAAATTCCGTCAAGGTTGATTTTTACTTTATTTTATGTTAGCAATTAGTGACTTGTTGTCATGGAAACCACACTTCACATGATTCTTGAACTTAAATGGCTGGATGTGATCATACAGCAGCTCTTCCTTCTTTAGCCTCAGTAGTTAAAGTTGTGCTTTTTGTATGTGTGCATGTGATCTTGATTACAGAATCACATGAAATATCTATAAACACACAGAATAATAGCAAAGGAATACATCAATTAAAATGGAGTATTCAATAATTCATTCTTTAATTAAAGCTCTTCTTTTCCCTACTGCTGTAACCTTTCAAGTGTTAATGCAGACATAAAAGCTAATCATTTGTATGAAATATCTTTTCTAATTAGCAGTTTGTGAAACAATAATGAAGGAAAACAAAAAGTGAGGGTTTTAAATACTTTTGGGTTTATGCTTAATACAAAGAATAAAAACAAAAACACTTTAGAGAAAATGTTTTCTAGGGGATAAATCCGTGTCTGAAGTCATAGATGCTGTATATACATGTACATAAAAAAGAATTAATTCAGTTCAGCTTTTTGTTGGTAAACAGATGAAATGATTCAAGACATAAAAGTCAAAGGACATGTCCCAGTATGCTGAATAACAGACACACTTTATTTGGTCATTCATTAAATCCCTTGTATCTGTAAATCAAAATCTTAAAACTTGACTTCAGAGGCTATGTTTTTTTCAGTAGTAATCACACTGAAGGATTAGTGCATTAAATTTTTTTATATGTAAGTGATGTGTCCACCAGCTAGAAATATTCCAGAAATAGTCCTGATCATAAAGATCTGATTCTTTTAAAGAATTTTTATCATATTGCTACAATAGTAGTGGCAGAATAAGCTGAAACAGACTAATATAAAGACATGTATGACGTCTCCTGTTTCTGAGTGTAATACTTCTTGGGTGTGGTTAATCCACTTCCAAAGTATCTGAGGTTTTTATTTATATATATGTGTGCACACACATGTATGGTTGTGTGAATGTGTGTATGTATGCCCATATGTGTGTATGTTTGCATGACTTACATGACTGTAATATTTTAAATTCACAGCTTGTACTGTTTTAGTTTAATTGTCCAGACGAATGTTTCCTGTGGTGGCATGTTCAGGTCTCTCTCCATCTGAGTCTTGAAAAATGCTGAATAGCCTGTAATCATTAAGAATTCAAGGTACTTGAACCTCATAGGGAATGATAAAATCAGCCCTGAGCACATGAAATTATAAATGTCACTCTAATGACTGCTGACCAGTACACATGGTGTTTTTTGAAGTCTTTCCTGGTGCTTGAAACATGAGAACACTCAGTCTTGAACTTTTTACTGAACTTTTCAAAAGGCTGTTTGGAACTTTAGAACTAAACTACAATAGTTAATGTAGCTATCAGAGAGAAATGTAGTTCAAAGGCACAATAAGAAAAATTCTTTCCCGGGGTAATACAGCTGAATTCAGTGTTATTTTCCCCTATACCTTCGCTCATGTATTGGATACTCATTATCTGGACTCATTAAATTTACACACTAAAGACAGCTATTTGCTTTCAGTGATACAAAAGCAAATGTAGTTTGACTTCAGCAAGCATTTGCTGTGTTCAGAGTTTACCTAGAAAGAAGCAGTTCTGAAGCATTTAAGCGGAAAAGTATTCCCTCATTTATTCAGTATGGTATATTAACATCAATCATTTTATTGAATACTTCTTTCAAAGAGAAAAATGAAAAACAAATAAACAATGAAACTACAGAAAAAAACCCACCCAAACAGGTAAAATTGTCCATTTCTTATACTTGTTGTAGTAAATATATCTACTAGAAGGTAGACTAGTTATGAAATTTAACGTATTTACTGGATGCTTTTATTAATCATTAAGACAATAGGTACATATTTCACCATTTGCTGCATGTTTCAGTTCTCACTCAGGTCCTAGGATATCAAAGGAATTGTTTTTACAACTATGTAGAAAGCAGTGTGAGGCCAGAATTTGCCTCATATTTAAGATGTATTGAATTCCATCTTATCAGCCTAAGAATTGTATTTCCTGATAAATTATTAATTTGATCATTAAGCACTTTTTGAACTATTCCCTTCTTAATGTGGCAAGTTACTCTTGGTTCCTGTTTCTTCAGAATGTATCTTCAAATGCATCTTTGCAGTGCTAACTTCTAAAATTTCTTAGTAGTAGAGTCTGTAATTTAAACAACTAAAATCACAAATCTAGTTTCAATATTTTCATTAGCCCTGTGGTAGCTACAACATATATATAATCTTTCTTGAACAGTTCCAGTACATGTTGGTGTACTTCCTATTGTTTTAAAGACTTGTGTTAAATTAACACTTCTTGCTAATTGCATTTTGTTTTTGTTTTAACAAATATGTGAAAAATTATCTTTCATTTCACTAAAATGCAGAGAATGAAAAGGAACAACTTACTAATTCAAGTTGATCATAGAGTAAACCATATGAACTTGCACATATATTCCCCAGAAATATTGCTATTATTACATCAATTTTAAAGAAAATAAAAATTCAGAAGAGTATTCTTCAATATGCACAATTGGGCAAAACATGCTCCTATAGAATCAAATGGAAGTGTAATTTCAAAACAAAAAGTTATAAATCAGCTGATTTTCTTTATTGTGTGAGATTTCTTTCGGGAATTATTTCAGTCTTGTAATCTCTTTAACTTTTTTTGTACTTGGAAAGACAAAAGGATATGACAGGTTCTTTGACAGTTTCCTAACACAGATTAACCTCATTTATGGGAAAATGGGCTGTGTGTGAACATCTACTTTTGCAGTTCTTTGTAAGACAACCTCTAACTTGTTGACTTTCTGGGAAATCTGCATCCTAAATTTTAGGCACTCTGGAATAATAACATTTTATAGTATAGCATATATCTTATGACAGGCTTGCATATGGATCACCTTATAATATTTGTAGGGGAAAAGAAAGAAAAAAGACATGCTTGATATCTTTTTTTCAAGCTAATCAGAATTCTGAGCATTGCACCTTTAAACACTACTGCTTTGCGTAGGTTTTTACTGGGGTAACAGAGGGCTATTTGGCCATGCTTAATTTTTAATTCATAGAGAAAACATTAAAACTAAGCTTAATAGCAAATAAGTCATGACAGGAATTTATCACATAGAAATAATATCAGCCTAAGGGAAATGCTTAGGATTATATTTGTTTCTTTATTTCTATCAAGTCTGACAAATGAATAAATGATTGTCCTCTAGGAAGAAGGAGAAGAATACACAAGATTCTTATGTCATTGTAGTTCCCTCACAAAGTGACAGTAACCAAAGTAATTATTGGACTTTTCTTATTTTGTCAAATTTCACATTGATTGTGGCTTAGAATTCTTTTATAATTAGGGAAAGGTAATACATAAGTTCAGTGAGGATGATGAAGAATATTTATGAATCCTGTCTACTCACCTTCTAAAAGATGTATATTTCTCCTTTCAGTTGAAGGCATTTCTTCACATAGCTAAACAACAGAAGAAAATGCAAAAAGTTAGATAGAGCCCCATGTTGCCTTATAAATAGGGATTTTGATGTGTAAAACTCTTGGTGCTGATGGAAGGATCAAGAAAGTTTCATTCTAGGGGGGAGGAGGAGGGGGAGGAAATGGTATTTTCTAGTCTGAATTTTGTAATTAAAAAAGCTGTCTCTTTAAAGAGAAGTTTGCTTTATGGACTTAATAAATAAATAAAATTTAAAAGGCCATCTTCTTCTTTAGTACTCTAAACCTGGACTGAAATTTTTCACTTTAGGCTACCTTTTCTGAAAGTCTTTGCTATCAGATGTGTTTGTTCTGGATGACCTACATTTATAGTGGTAAAACCTTTCATGTATAATCATATAATCATATTTTCTGTACATGACACATATGTTAGAAATAAACTATTTTAGATACATTTCAAAGCATTAAAGTATGTTTATGGATTATCTCTTGTACTGTTAATATAAAATTAGAACCCTCGGTTACTTTAGTTCCAATTGTGTGTAAGTTTCAGAGGGAATCTTTGAAAACTCTAAATATAGCTTAAAAGTGTTTCTCTATATCTAAAATGTCATGACATTAACATCCAGTATCTTGGGATGCTCCAAAGTTAGAAACTGGGAAACTGATCCTTTCCAGTAACATGAAGTTCTAATTTCAAATCATCAAAGAAATGGACTTAACTTCTGACATTTTAGATATAAAAAATGTTTTGTATGTCCTGCTCATCCTGCAAATTAGAATTCATATTTTCTGAGGAAAATTTACTGATTTGAAGAAAAATAAAGAAAGAAGTGCTGTCCCCTCTTATATTTAATTTAAAATAATTAAAAAAAAAAAAAAACCTTGTTCTTTACAGATATTCTATAATCCTGAATTTTACAGACGGAGATCTAGGTCATAAAACCTATCATAATTAATCACAAAGTTATACAAATGATCTTATAATCCACTTCATATTTATTAAAAGTGGAAATACGTAGTTCTGTGTGAAAACAGAGTTTAAAGATGAAGATATATATGTTTTTTATAAGCAGAGAAAGGACACTTTATTTATTTCTGCTAAGAAGGAAGTTCAGTTAAAGGGCAAAATACAGATGTAGTGTGTGCTTAGCTTTTCTTTAACTCAGTGCTCATCAGTGGTGATTGTATATTCTGGGTTTTTTGGTGGTGAGCCTGAGTATGTAATTGCACATATGAATATGAAAAGAAATGTACTATTTCAGTTCTCTAAGTAAAGCATTTCATTGAGGTAGATGACAAATCAGTGTCTGAAGTAGTATGTCACAGTCAGACTACTTTTCCATTTAGAGCCTCTTGTGCAGTGACTGAAAAATGGTAGAGTGGTTCAGCTCCATTTGCTGAATAACCTGGAGGTCCTTAGGGGAAAAGGGGAAAAATCTCAGTGTCTCTGAGACTGTTGGACCTAACCTGAATTCTTGGCATGCAAGTAGCTTATTTCTCTTGCTCACAATACTTTGTGTTAAGCCTGGATTTGACTAGTGTGATGGGAATATCAGACATCTCCCCAGAGTAACATTTTGCAATATGCCAAAAATAATATGCAGTAACCTGTATGTTTATGGTGTAAATGTTTTGTTTGCATTGTATCTGACTTACTAATGTTCCAAATGATCAACACTAACAGTCATGACTCAGGAAAGACCAACAGCTTCATTACAGAAAAGCTGCAATATTTAGAGACAGAAAACTCAGAAACCATTTGAATGTATGTAACTAACAAGTGCTTCCTAGATAGTGAAGGCATGCCTGCTTCAATATAACTCAGATGTCAGCTGAACTGTTTTATTTTCCTTTTATATTTTCTCTTTTTCTATTTTCTTATTTCACATTGTCTACTTTCTAAATGTAAGTTTCTAAACTGGTTATTTTTAGTTATCTAGCTATCAGAGAAGACTCTTAGACAGATAAGAATGGATAAAATTGGATAGATTTTTTTCTGCCGATTTTCCTTCTGACAGATGTTGACCATGATCTGAAGTGGTTTTTATCCCTAACGTTGCTTTATAGAGCAATTCTGAAGTATCCCACATATATCAAGTCCATTGTTAACAATTATAATCTGTACTTTAACATTATCTATCATGGCTTATCACAGAGAATCCCTGTTATTCTCTCTAGCCAATTCAATAGCCCTGACAGTTCTGTAGTGGTGGTGATGTGTGTTTGCATGTACTTGGGGCATGGAAGCATCCTTCACTGATATTTTCTGTTCCTGGGAGGGCTTGCATAGAGAGAGAATTGATCAAATGGTCTCCTACAGGGGTGCCATTGCTGCAGGCTGGTCATTTAGGGTGGCCAACCAAAACCAAAATTGAGGCAAATAAAATAAAAAACCCACAGAGCTAGCTAGAGGCAGAAAAAAACTGTCAGTCCATTCTTTTGTTATAGCTGTGCTTCAAGCATCAGTGCTTGTAAGAAGCTCCAAAGTGGCCCTAGGACGCAGCTCTGTAATTGGAGGCAAGAAAGGCACAGATGCTAGCTTTTATTAAATATCAACAGAATTTAACAGTGCAAACAGTCCAGTGCTGAAGGAGAAGGAAGGATGAGAGGGAAATTCCTTCCCTGGGCTAATTTAATGCTTAGTGTCCTTCAGACCTACTCATCAGATCTGTCATTATATACTGTGTCTCTGACAGAGTCAGACTATCTATAAATACCTGCATAACATTATGCATTTGAGCCATGTATAAATAACCTCTTGCTCATGAGATGCTGTAGGCTATCTTCCCTGGCTCCCAGATGCTGCTACTGAAGGATTCAAGTCCCTTGTAAGTCCTAGGTGGTATCAGTCAGCCCTCCACCCACATCTTTACTTCCCTGGAGTATGTCAGAAATTATTAGATGCCAACATTCAAACAACTGAATCTTTCCCATAGTGTTAAGTGGACTCCTTAAGTTGATGAAGACATATATCAGAGATGTTGATAACTGTGCAGCACTATGTTCCTTTCTCCTGCCTCCTCTTCACATTGAAATAATGAAGGCTTATAGAAATAGGCAAAAACATTGGTCCAGAATTCTCAGCTCCTTGGTACCTTGTAGGTTTTGTTTTATTTTCTTAGTGTATTTTTTTTTTAATAATAAAAAGGAAGTGGTCAATTGAATTTAGACAGGGACATTATTGGGTCCTGGTAGTTTGCTACAGCATGGCTTCATCCAGATGCAGAATGGACTTGTTACGGCTGTTAGCCATTGGGCAGATTTACTGCAGGTCTTGAAGTTCTCTGTATTCTATCCAGTGAATACAAATGAGGTTTAAGAATATTTCTAACCTGAGATCTCAGGTGCCCTGCTCCTTCACTGCAGTAGATGAAGATAGAACAAACCAGAGTAATTTAGAAGTATCAGCCTTGTATTTTAGGTTATCTCTTTCTCCAGATTATTTAAGTAGTGCAGTGTTGTGCAGATCTTTGTCTAAGATCATACAGAGAGAACAGTAAAGTTAATTTACTTTGTCTAATGAAACAAATTACAATACTGAAAAGCATTCTTGACAACTTGTTTGGTTTCAGCTTGTCACTGCACCTGCACTGTTCTCTGTTTCTACAGACTGACCATGTACAAGCTGTCTTTACACTGAAAGATGCTACTCTGAAATATCTACTCAAAAGTCAGTACTCAGAGGTAATTGTAAAGCCGAAAGGTGTTCAGTGCTGACATCCCACTCCCTCCCTCCATTGCCTCCCCTCCAAACCCTGAAGCTACTACAGGAAAAGCTTGCTTTATAGGTAGACCCAGGAGAGTTGCTTTGCAATGTTCATGCCAAAAGACAACAATCTTTTTGCCTGAAGTTCTCTTTTATGACATCTACAGATCAACGTAAAGTACTCTGCAAATTTAATTGAAATCTCCAATAATTGTTTTAAAGCCAAATGCCATATAAAGCCTTAAGAGTTATATGCATTTTCAAATGTCTTTGTAGCCTGATTTGGGCCATTTACCTCATGAGTTACCAACTTAAGGCTAAATGTATTAATGAAACTGTGAGTCGATGTACATGTTTTTTTTTCTTTTCTGCTTTTCTTTGTTCTGATGTGAATGCTTTTGTTTTCTGCTACAGTGAACATGCTTCTTAGGTTTACTTAATTTGTACACCTGTTGGTGACAATATGAGCAAGGATGGGGGAATAACGGAGGTTAGATATGGAGAGAAATAGAATTGTGTCAAAGAAGATTAGGAAGAAGTATACAGACACAGAAAATTCAGCCTGATAGTTGTAGGAGATTTAATAGAGCAAGGAAATAAAAATTTAGCTTTCCAAAGCCATCTAAACTGGGGACAACATTCTTCTGCAATATAATGTACTGGTTCCTGCTACACAGGACTCCCCCGCACTGAGGGGCTGTGCTGTCATGTACGTAGTGTTGAAATAAAGGAATGAACTTAATGCACTACCACTTACTATAAAAGATGGGCACTTGCATCTCCTTATACAAACTGAGGGGTGAGTCTAGTCAAAACCAGCTTGAATCAGTGAAGTCACAGTGAGGTGGACCTTGTGGCATTCAGAGGATTTCAAGGAGCTGAGCACCTGCTGCCACACAAAATTAACAGACGTTTTTTCTGCAAAGATAAATTCTAAAGTGGATCTGAGGTGTTAAACATTTGATATATATATAAAAAACCCCAAAAGATTAATTTGTGGACAGAAAAAGTTTTAGGGTGGGCCAGTCCCTGCTATGGTTATATAACACCCATCAAGGGCAAAAATTTGAGTGTCAAGTACCAGAAGTTATTTGCTACATTTACATTAATAAGTAAGTCATTCCAGTGGGGAAGGATCAGTAGATCAAAGCAGGTCACGTTAGCATTTGTGTCTGCTGTACATGAAGTCTGGAATTTGCTTTGCATTGTATTTATTTGACATAATTTCCTACACTAAACATCCCTGCTATGAATATGGCTCAAAGCAGCCCAACAAACCAGTCACTGATTCACATCCTTATGTCCATCATGACCTGGGGGCACATTTAGTGAATACATGAAGTCACATTTTGTGTTTTGATTCCTGTTAAAGCAATCAACTTCGCAATGACTGAAACTACTCTGGGGGGAATCACATAGTTTGCTATAGAACAAAGCCCTAGATATAATAATAGTTTAACATTTAACAAATACATAAAAAATCATAAATCTGTTGTTGGCAATAGAGTGGATTCTTCATATATCACAAAGTGTGTCTAACTGTAACACCAACTTCAATTAATGTATTTCTAATTATACTTGAACAAATGAAAAGTCATTCAAGCTCCATTTGAAGAAATTGATAACCAGGGCTAAGAATTAAACTATACATTCATTTTTTCTTCATGAGCTTATTCCACTTTGAAACATTATATAAATAAAAATATTTATATAAAATATTGCATAAGTGTAAGCTTTAACTTGGATTAGGTTAAACAATATTTTTAGTTTCCCTATCTTCATCTGTTTGTATGTATGTTTATAGAGTTTCCACACACTTTCTTATTAGTAATTAGTTGAATTATTCATTTGAAACAAAAAGTGGGCTATGTGATGTTAGGATTGTTAAAACATAGATGTTGCTGAAAAGTGGCAATATTTTAGATTAATTATTTTTATTTACTAATTTAGCAATTTTGTTTTTCAGTGAAGTATGTTCCTGATATATTTTGCATTCTAGATCTTCTTTTGTTGTGCCATTCCCCCTTCTTCAAGCACCACTAATTCACCAATCTACAGCAATAATAAATAATGAGGAAGGAGTTTGGAAAGAGAGTTCATTTAATGTTTAAATGAACTATATTATACTCTTACTTTACATAAGCATGCATTCTTTTTTTTTTATTTTCTGGGAAGTTCCTAGGATATTTGCCTTTGTGTTTCTTCTTTCTTTCTCCTCGATAGTTCACAATTAAAATTTATTTTACTTTGAAGATCTTAAAGATGTATGACAGCTATGTGTAGGTGTACACTTCTGCAATTAACCATTATTTACACTGTTGAGGATAGCATAATATATAGACCTCATTTGGGATTATGACATTTGTGATAAAGCAAATAAAAAATAATATCAAAAAAAAAGGTTAAAGTTCAGTTCTAAATAAATGAACTCTCTAATAACAATTTTTCAAACTGATTCACAGCAAATCTTAAGACTGAGGCTGTTGCCTGTCTCTCTTGGTAAGTTTCATTTTTAGATACTGTTATGAAGATAGTTTTAACTGAAAAAAAAAAAGTGCTTAAAGGACTGTCTGAGAAGTACTGTAGATAAATAGCTACACTGCTTTGAATGGATGTATGGTTGGCACTAGCGCTATTCTTTCTGAAGGGATCTTGAAGACTCATGTTTGAAACACTTGTGTTTATAAATTATATTACCATAAGCATGCTTGTGTCTCAGGCATGCAAATTTCATTGAGTTAGGGATGCACTGAAAAATGGCTTGCAGATGGGCTTCATGCCACCCCACCACAATGGGTCTCACAAGAGCAGAGTAAAGGGGCAGAATTATCAGAGTAGAGGTCCAGAGTACTGAATCTAGTTCTGAGCTCCCCAGCACAAGCAAGACACAGACCTGTCAGAGTAGGTCCAGTAGAAGGCCATGAAAATTATCAAAGACATAGAACACCTCTCTTATGAAGTAAGGATGATTGAGTTGGGGTCATTCAGCCTAGAGAAGAGAAGGTTCCAGGTTCCTTATTGCAGCCTTTCAATACTTAAAGGGGACTTGTAAGGAAGGTGGAGAGACCCTTTTTACTAGAACCTAGCCTGTGGTGACAATGGAACAGCTGGAACAAAAGCTCAACACCCTTTGATAAAGTTTCTGGAGAACCTGCAAGCTGCCTTCTAAAGATGGGTCTGATCAGGAAGAAAAGCGACATGCTTTTAATTCAAAATTGGCTAAAGAAAACAGCTTGATCTAAGAATACTCATGATATCCACCTACAGCAGACGAGAAGGAAAGAGAGGGCTGATCACTAGGAACTGTAACTGCTTTAGGAAGGTTGATAGCACTGATAATCAAAAGTAGTTGGGCCATGGTCATAAAGCACTAAAATTCACAGTGTTTGTAACTTTGCTTTTAATTTTGAAAACTTCCTGTCCTTTTATTATATATTACTAATTGTCTTAGATGACAGTAACCTTCAAGAAATCATTATTAAAAATGAGGCTGATTCTGAACGCTCCTAAATAATGCTAATTTTGTGTTCTCTCTTACATTCATGCTTTGCCAGAATTTTAATGTTTGTGGAGCAAATTAAGAATTTCTAAACAGTGCCAGAAGCACATTGTGTTAATTCTTTGAGAGAGAAAATCCTTACAATTTTAGTATGCCTTGAGCACCACTGGTTTATGATAAGGTCTTTGTAGAAGTGCAATAAAGATGATGACTTAGTTAAAATAGTGTCAATATACTTGGTTAGGAAATGAAGACTCCAGTCTACCATACATCATGTTTAAACAAATGAATTTCCGACTCTGCCTTTAAAGCACTTCAGTGTATACATGGGTAATGTGTTATGATGGTTTTATTTTTTCTATAATTGTGTTTGAATATAGAAACATTGTTAAGATTAAGAGTCAATCCTCTCTGAAAGAGTGCTGTTCAGATAAGTGAGTGAATATACATTGGGATGAACAAAGTGTAAATACAAATGCCTCTCCTCATATAAGGCATATAAAAGTATGTTCTCCTAAATATCTTCATCCTTTGTGAAGCTAGTCAATAATACATAAAGCTGAATATATTATTAAATAATTAATCAGGATAAGTAATTTGCTGATTTTGTTTTCCGTCGCATGTTCTTTGCCTGTAGGTTTCAGCAAAGGGTTCCAATGGCACGTGGCACTAATATAGAGAAGGGACTGCATAGTTTACTATACAGTGGATACTTTTGACTGCAATAGACCATTTGAAGCATATGCAGGTGTTAAGTGCAGAGGGAGACTGTCCTGGAAAGAGAAGTTCAATTATCTTTTTGTGGGTCTCTCATCACATGTGTAAAATACAGATGTAATTTGATCAAAGATGAGCAACAGCACACCAGCAGCACTGTGACAGCTTTAGGTATAGCAGTATCTTATGTATCATCATTTTTTCTTCCCACTGAAACCTAATAAGGTGGTTTAGCTTTGTATCAGTGCTGATAAGGCCTTCTACTCATTCTACATTTTGAGTGTGTTTGTCCTTCCGGGCTACATAAATATTTTAGAGGCAGACATGAGTTTCCTTATTCAAAAACATTCCTTTTCTAAAAAGATTTTTTTTAAGGAAGTAGTGTGCAGGGTTTCAGATAGAGATGATACAGTTAATTGTGATGCTTTCCTTACCTCTGATAATTTCAATATAGTAAATTGTAAATATATCGATTGATACTTCCAGGTCATTTGAAAGCTTTAAAAAAATCCTATTCGATATATCTAAAATAATGCTAAAGATTGTCCTAGATTCTGTCATGCCTGCCTATAATGTTTTATAAAGTCACTTAAGTAGTCAGTTACAATGTGAATTGTCTGTATCCTGATGTTTTCTACAGATGATGATGGCTCACAGTCATCCATTTATAAGTGTATTGATTCTTCAGCCAGATATTGAACCTGGATGTTATGTTGCTAACAGTTCCACTGGCTCCTACAAATGTTGTTATTATTTTCCTGACTTCTCTAGCACCATACATTTGACCTTGTATTTATTTGGTATATTATAATGATTCTGCTACTGTAACGTAACAGCTACCACTATTCTCCAGATACTCTTGGATAAAGTGTTTTTCCACATGACAGTGTGAACAATATTTTCTTGTGCCGAGATAACAGTTTTATTTTTCTACCTTTTATTCAAGGCTGTTTTTTTTGTCAGCTAGAATGACAAAATTAACATCTGAGGAGCTGTCATTTTTTTTTTTTAATGTCCCATTAATCTTTATGAGATAAATGCTTGGCAGATTCTGAAGACAGTCTGTTAAAACAGACATTTATAATATTAATATAATATGTAATAAAAATATGTATTTTTTAACATATATGCAAGTGCCACACTGAAGAATATAAGTACCATTATGCTCATTTTACATGCAGAGAAACAGATTGGAGAAGTAGTGAGATTTAATGAAGTTTATGCACGGGATTTTTAAGGAGCCAAATATACTTTCCTAATTTTCTATGAAAAGTATAACTTGATGATTAGTTACTTGTGTCACAGAATATCAAAAGTGCTGAGGCGTGAAGGGAGCTCTGGAGTTTAGTCTGTCCACATGTTCAAACTGGGTCAGCTACAGCAGGTTGCCCGGGAAGTTTAAACTCATTAGTCATTCTTTCATCTAATGTGATATTGCAGTGCTTCAAAAGATTAGACTCCACTTTTAGCAATAATTTGCTCTATGAGCTTTTATAGTTAGATATGGCTAGTTTTAATATTTCTTCTGTGTTTGTCATCTAGGAAAACTCCATGAGCACAGAGTAGCAATCAATTAGAAGTAAATAGGTATCTCTGACAGTTTAAAAGAGTCCCAAAGAGGATGACAAGAGAATGGTAGAAGACAATAAATAATTTATAGCTGGAGAAAATTAATCAAGAACCTCCAATTCCCTCTGTCCCCACACGCAGTTGCTCAATTACAGTACCTCTAAGAAGAGGCAGGAGACCAATAACCAAACATCTGTGACATAAATGAATTTAACTATTAGGGAAGAAAGTCTTGAAACATATAAACACACTGAAGTAACCAAAGCAAATTACAATACAATGTACATTTACTTTCTATGATGCCTTTCATTATGCTATTTCCCAGAACTCTCCACATAATTAAATAATAGAAATGCTACAGAGTACAAGTGAAATACTGAAGCAGTAGAGATGTTTTCTAATGGAGGCAGAGTATGCAATCATAAATTAATTCAAAGAAGAGAAAAAAAAATGAAAAACAAAGATAGAGGAATTCAAACAAAGATAAAAATTTAGTAAGTTAGACCTTGGCATTGGACCATTAAAATGGGTGGAAGTTGTTGAATTGTCCTCACTGGAAGAAGTATAAATCTGGAGGGTAACAAAGAGTTTGCTGAAGGCAGTGGAAGCACTGATGGAGAAAAGTGAAAGCAAAGACAATGACAGTGATTGTTCAGAAGAGGGAACAGGAAGAGGAGCAAATAGATATGTGAAATCCCTGAAGAATTTTGAAAATACTTCCCTGTCTCATTACTGGTTTCTTCACTTTAATGCCTGCATAATGCAGGTGAAATATGTGATTTGAATTAACAGACCTATCCCCGTGTAAAGTACAGAAGAGATCTAACAATGCAGTTCAAAATGTTTCTTAAAATGACTGTTGATCCATATACAGGTAGGAATAGTCCTTTCTATTCCATTTGTACCTCTGCTTTTTTATAAAGCAGTAGTGCATAAATCCACCTGGAGCATTGCTTGTGAGTTTTTTGGATTCCCAGAGCTAACTCAGTGGGTTGCTCATCTGTGTGCTTCAATGTTAAAACACAGTCTGGCTGCTGCTACATGACCATTTCTATTTGACTTCTATAAGGTAGGCAATAGCTTATGCAGCATAGTTGTATTCGCTCACTTATTTTGATTTTATTTTTAATTGACTAAGGAATAATTTAGCCATAACTATAGGATTTTTTTACCTATCTTGACTTTACATAAACATACATATATAAGTAATTAAATTCAAAGCTTATTTCCTATTGTCTTTAGATTAAGTCATTTATGATTCTAGTTCAAAATTATTTGGGTCAGTTTCTTCAAAAACATAAGACTTTGTGATATGTTGCTTTGTTTTGTATTGTATTTCTCTGTCCAAAATGCTTTTTCCTACTCTTCCTTTTTTTTCCCATTCTTTCTTTTTTTTTTTTTTTCACTCTACTCTTTCACTCTTGTCCACCACATGGAGGTGGACCATTCACCTCTCAGATGAAATGCAATTATTTTTAATTTCTTTCTAAGGATCCCAGAATAGAAAACCAGCCCTCTCTTTTCTCATTATAGCTTATAAAACTACTATTTTCCTTTCAGGAAAAATAGGGCCTTAGTTGTTTTACTGATGTAGTCATAAGATTTATTTCTACACTATTCAGCTCATAAGTCTCTCTGATTTAAATGAAAGAGTTCTATGCCCTGTAGCTGATGAAGGTACAAGACCAAATTCCCTATTGTTTGACACAAATGATAGTCAATTAAAAACACACAGCAAAGGGATAAACTACTATCAGAACAGATTATTTTTGAGGGATGCAAGTGACTACCTGGGATGAGATTCAGGAGCCACAGGTCTCCTACGTTAACAGACTTCATGTGCACAGTCATATTTTAGATTAATATTAACAGGATTTTATTAAATATATTTTCAACAGTGTTGTGACATTTTGTAGTGGTATTTTTAACTATCTTTTATTTACACTAGGAACTAAAATATAACTAACTAATCTCTGAATGTCCTTTGCTTTTTCATCATAACTTATTTTCATCTGTTTTAGTAATGTCAGTAATGTTGCTTTCTCTAGATAATAAATACTTCTTATCATTCAGAATGTGGATCTACTTATATTGTTTTAATTTCATTTAAGTTACATTTTAAAATTTCTTCATCCTTCCCATCACTTTGTGTAAATTGGCCTCATGTTGAAGAGTATGCAATTTCACAATTAGCCTGTTTTTTTCCCATTAACAGTAGATTGATCTTGCTGATTTTATCTAAAAAAAATAAAAACCATCTTTTAATTTCATTTTGCATTTTCAAGTAAGGTTCCAATGCCACTGTATGTAAAATTAAGAGCCTACTGTTGCTTATACATAGTTAGAGGTGGCTGCTACAGTTTTTTTTTGTTCACGGGAACCTTTCAAACTTAGTCCTCATAGTTCAGGTTCAAGGGACATAAAGCAGGACTCAGGAAATCTCAAAAAATTACGTGTATTGTGTTATAAGTGTGTGTCCAGGACCTTCTCCAAACTTATATGGTGCCATTTTTGAGTGATTCTGAAATGCAGTAGAAGCATTCTTGCCATTTCACTCCTCTTCTTGCAGCATTGGTAGGCCAGGTGATGGCAATTTTTCAATTTCCAGTCTGTTTTTTATGTATACTCCAAAAGGTCCTTTGGATGATACCATATGACAAATATTGACAAGGGAAGTTGGTTTGGGCTGTTTTGTGGAACTGAATATCACATGCTGCAATTTGCATTGAATACATATGGAACTGGTCATAGGTATTTTAAAATTAATTTTAAGTTATATAGAGTACAATTGTTTTAACCAGTGTGGAGTGTTTGACAGGGAAAATGCATTGACCTTCCTTGTGGACTTGCTCTCCACTGAGCAGTGCAAATGTACACACTACTGCCACTATTACTATGTAAAGAAATCTTTGCTTAGTATTTGCCTATATGTAAAAATGTTTAAAATTCAAATGTTCATGTCTAGACTGAAATGTCCCTATTGCACTCATTTAATTTTTTTGTGCATACCCAGAATGGCTCAGGCTAGGAGCACTCATTTACACCTTATTGGTGTATATTGGTGTATACTGGTGTATATTGGTGTATATTGGTGTATTGGAATATAGAAAGTAGGACCTCAACCAAATTGAATTAAGCCTATAATAAAATGCTGTTGACTATGCTTTCTTTTTAAAATCTGACCGGAACAATTGTGTTTTTTTCTTTTTTTTTTCCTCTCCTGGAAGGTAAGACAATAACTGGAGAAATAGAAAATCTTAGTTCTTCTGAAATTTTAACACAAGGGAGATGAAATCCAGTGTTAGGATCTGCCAGGAGTACCACCTAAAAGCTGATTATACAGCATGTGCAACAAAGGGTGAGTCAAGTAGAGTTATGTGGAGGTATGGATCCATATTCCTGTCGATGCTGTACCACTGTTGAAGCAGTCCCCTACCAGGGGATCATTACAGGTTCTTGCCTGCCAGCTTTTATATGGAATAATCACTGGGCAAAGCCAACAAATTCTGAATGAAGAAAATAGAATTTCTTAGGGTTCAGGAGGGCTTAATCACTTTTTTTTTTTTCTCATTGCAAGAACTGTTCCTTCTTCCAAAATGTCAATGTACCTTAAGCCTTATCTAGGATATCTAATTCTTTGAAGGAGCTATAACTGCAGTCTAAACTCAAGAATTTCAGACTTCAATCCAAAATGGGGAAAGGTGCCTAGGTTTTTAGGTGTCAAGTTCCAGATACAGCATTGGATTTCAGGCAAGTGTAGTGATCAGCATTTCCTCAAGTCTTATTTTTGTTCTTTTGGCGTTTTTTTGTTGGTTTTTTTTCATTACCTTCTAAGATGCTCCTCATGCCTTGAACATGTGTGCTCACTTAGCTCTGAGCTTTGAATTTCATTCTGGACATCAGGCCTACAATTAAATGTTACATACCAAAGTTAGAAAGACACTTAGGTCTTTTATTGCATCTACTCCTCAATAACATGACTTATGACACAAAAAAAAAAGTGGTATAGAAAGACTACCCACACAATATTTTGTGAAGCTAGACAATGCCTCCCTGTTTTAAAAGGGTGATTCATAATATCCAGCTTGTGTATTTAGAGTTACTGAATTACAGTTTGACTCATCTGCTTGAAAGAATATGTTTTTTCTGATCTGATTAGGGAACAGGTTCTATTCCAAGAGCTACCTCTTCAACATTTCTCATCAGCTAATAAATTTCATTGCTTGATTTAAATTGTATGATTCGACAATGCATATCCATATTTATGATTTTCTATTCAAAATTATAGAATTAATAATGGTTTTATTTTGTTCCATTTACTTTGTATCTTTGAGGTGACCCAAGTTTTAAAAACATCATTAAATTTTCTTCTTTTGTGGATAATTTATGTATTTATTTTTCAGTGTACAGTCAGAACACCTGAACTATCCCAGAGTTTCTTTTGTGCTTGTGTCAAGGAGCTGGACAAAGTGCTTGTAAGAGTGTTGGGGTAGGACCCCAGGCAGCCAAGGCCATGGAGTGGAACTATTCCATTTTCTCTTTAAAGAGAGAATACTAAAAGAAAACAAAATCAATCTTTATATCTTTCAATCTTTAAAGCTATGTTTTGTCAGAAATATAACAAATAAAAAAACCCAAAACAAATTCTAACTGAGAAAGAGTCTTGCTTTTCAGCCAGCAACTCTTAAATTGAGCAATTTTTATACAGTCAGGATCCCCCTTGTTCACCTCTTCTGTGAGAAAGTTCCTTGTTTTTCTTTTAAGTCTCTTGGCTCCATCGATATGTAAAATTCCTCATTTTCTTTGTTTTTCTCTGCCTGCTTCACTGTGTATTTCAGATATTTCTTCCTGTGAAGCTTGCTCAGTTGATCTTGAGAAAAGGCCAAGTATTCTGGGGCACAAGTCAACCTGGTCCAGAGTAAAAAAGATATAACATGACAGAAAGGAAAACTTTCCCCAGATACTTTAATTTTTAACAAACATCATAATTCTCACATAGTAAGTTATAACAAATAAATAACACAAATATTCCTTTTTTTTACAACAGCTCATGCACTTACCTACAAATCTAGTGAATTTTCACTTGCTTTGC
This sequence comes from Chloroceryle aenea, assembly GCA_013399075.1. NCBI lineage: Eukaryota > Metazoa > Chordata > Aves > Coraciiformes > Cerylidae > Chloroceryle > Chloroceryle aenea. The sequence continues at coordinate 111,129 of VWZY01007791.1, read as the reverse complement.
TTCTGATTGCTTGTGTAAAATAGCAATTTAGAGCCTAAGTGTATCCTATGGTACACAAAAAATTTTTTGTTGCCAGAAAATAATGGAAAAATTTTTGTGAATTTTCATTTGAGAAAAAAGACTGAAAAATATATGTGTTTTTTTTTTTTTTCCTAACAGTCTGAAAAGAAGGAATTTCTGAAAAACAAAATAATACTGAAAAAGGATATTTCATAAGTGGAAAAAATTCTGCTTTTACTTTTTTTTTTTTTTTACCAGACAATGGATATTTTTTATATGTAGAAACATTTTTTTTTATTCTCCCAAATAATTGTAATTGTATTCTTCTCCACTGCAGTGATAGCAAATATGTGTTGTAGCTATGCTGTATGTAAACAACTGTATTCAATAGTGTGGTCCTGTGTTATCAAAATTAGTAGCTGTTTGGATACCATAGACCTTTCACTTTCCTACTTAAGAAAATGAATACTGATTTTTTTAAAACAATGGACTCTCTAAAATAGTATTTCTTTATATTACATCATGTTAAGATCTGCGTCCCTTGGCAGCAATAGAAGCCTTTGAAAGTCTGGCCACATAAACCCAGCCATGGCACAATGTTGTTGCTAAGCTCCATTAAGTACGAATGACCACCTAAATTGAAGATAATGACTGTGTACAGATTTGCATTGGAAAAGATTGAATAATGTGCTCTGCTGTGCCATCATTCTGGAGAAAGCAAGGTATCTGTTAATCTGACCATTGTACCCCAGTTTTTGATGTATACTTACTTAGAATCCTCTAGCATCAGCAAGAATAGCTATCTAACATTTGCTGGTTTCTCATCTGGCCACCTGTCCCAGCACACATTTCTTCTTGTCACCAACTTCAACACACCCTGGCCCCTCTACAATGCAGATAAAGAAATTATCTTTCCCTATAGCAGATTGTAGCTGTTCAAGGAGATACTTTACCACCACCAAAATGGCATCTTCCTTAGATGTAAAATATAGAGAGAGTCATCCTGCAGCATATAACTACTGCTGTCTTACTGAAACTATGAATCTGGATTAATCTTTCCTCCCTCTAAATCACATAGACTTCACCAGGGAACTCATTATCTTTGAGGTAAGTTTTGTTGTGTTGGATCTCACCTTGCTGATTCACTCCATCTCTGTCATCAATATGGTGAGAGGATTAACAATGTTTTGAGCCATAGTTTGGTTGGTTGGTTGGTGTTTTTTGTAGGTTTTCTTTTNTCCTTTTGTTTTTTTTTTTTTTTTTTTTTTTTTTTCCCCTGGTGATATGATTGAAGCTCTCAGAATTTGTTTTGAGAAGAAGAAAAGAAAAGGACAATTTTACTGAGTTTTGAAAAATTCTGGAGTTACTTTTTTTCATGAAGTATGTATAGGAAAAATGTCCAAATTTGCTTGTGAACATCCTCCATTCATGCAAATAAAAATACAAGGATATTGACATGAATTATGAAGTAGGGATTATAAAACCTGAATACACTCCAGCTTTGCAGATGGACTCCAAACTATGACCGGATGAGATCAAATCCCTCGAATATAATATTTGAACTTTGTAAGGGGAACTATGCCCAGATCTGGA
>VWZY01007791.1:32495-108456 GCA_013399075.1 Chloroceryle aenea | reverse complement strand
TTTTTTTTTTTTTTTTTGAGAAACAACCTGTATTTATACTTGATGACAGAGTATTTTGCAACAGAACTGCAGAATTAAAAAAAATCTTACATTCTTCCACTAAACCTTTTCCCCTTGTAGCAGTACTTCTTCATGAAAAGTAAGATTTAAATATTAAACTTAATTCAACTTCTAAATCATATATACTGTAGTTGCATTGACTGTTAGTCATCAGAGCCCTACAGCAGTATAAACACAGTATAGATTTCCAGTAATAGTATGAGAGGAATGCTCTGGCTTTTTAAAAATAACTTATTTTTATTTTTATCAAGCAATGCACGTGGAAGATGCACTATACAGTAAATTACAAGCATGTCTTTTCACAAAAATATAATTAGGGATGGAATTAAGATAAATGAGAATGAAACTGTAACTACCACAGAGAAAAATTCTTAACACCACCTATATATAATACAGTGGATGCCCAGTTCCACATTTGAAAACAGTTCCTATTATATGACGATGTGTAAACTAATAGCATACCCTTTTATAATATCACATCAACTGCTGGTGAGAACAAACAAACAAAAGCCTCAAATGTAGTGTGCATCTCACTACCAGGTAGGGTTATGTTCAAAGAATTTTTACTCTTCCTGCTAATGGGTGATTCAAACTTATTTTACAATATCTACTTGATGAACACTAACTTTAAAGGGGAAATTCAGCATGGTCTGTGGAACAGTGGCAAAATCTGGAAGCGAAATATGAACAGTAAACTCCACAATCAACATTTTCAGCACAGAGACAGAAGGTGATCACAAATGTTGTATATATTTTAAAGATTTATTCTGCTGCTTCTAACAGAATTCTTGACCAAATGAGCACCAGAAGTGCTCTGTGGGAGAAGACTTAGAATCTACCTCCGGCAGAGGAGGACAGCTACAATTTGGGATTTCTCCTTTGCTTTCCTGGATGAGTACATTCTACCCAGGGTGTAGAAATAAATCCGTTATCCTGAGGGCAATGAATGAGCTTATGCTCAGTGTTTCCACGTTTGTACTGTATACACGCTTCAGCTATCATGCAGTCAAGGTCAGATGGATTTTATTATAACAGATGATAATTAGGTGGATGCAGTGTAAGTAGTGTGTCTGCGTATGTGTTGATCTGAAAAGTGATCTAAGAATGTTTTTGGCTGCAATCAAGCTGTAATATGATGCCAAGATCCATGACCTATGGTTCATCAATGGGAGCACAGGTTTTAGAGCTGTTGATGAGCAATCAATTACACATTCTTGATTAGAGAATTTTGGAGTATGGCTTTGGTCAAGGCCTTGTCAAGTGAAAGAGACCCAAGAAATGATGGATCAGCAGAGGGATTGAACTGTGGTTTAAAGAAACACATTGACATGTCTCTGGGGATAATCAGACCTTTACTCCAATTAAGGAAAAGTCAGAAGTATTACGCATGTGAAAAGAACATGGATAGTCTCTAACCTGTGTTCATGTCACCTTGTAAAATTAAGAGTTTTCTTGGGTGAGGCAGGATCTTTTACTCCAGCTTCAAAGTGGTATTAAGTCACCTGACAGCATTTCTTATGGCCCCCCAAGCTATGTGATTATGGGTGAGATCCTGACCCTATTGAAATCAAAGACAAAATTCCCACTGACTCTCCTGGGGCCATAATTACAGGGTTTTTACATCACAATCAAATTTTATTTGATTTGCAGTAGATGTGAATCTTTGCAGATTGGGTTGAATGGGAAAAAGAAAATCTAGTGATTCTCATTGAAAGGGGTTTAACAAGTAATTGTTTAGTTTTACATAATCTGTAATTTTAGTAATCCATAGCCAGCCTCAGGTATAGGAAAGCAGAGACAACCAATGATAAAATTTTGGTGGGAAAGAAGTCCCATGTCTTTTAATTTTTACTTTTTTTTTTTTTTTTTTGTACTTTCTCTCAAAACTGCTGCAACTTGCATTGATTTTCACTTTAGAGCCTCCTAGTAATAGTGTCAGAGGACTTGCAGAGAATATAAAGTCTCAGAAAGAATACTGCTCTTGAGGAGATCACTTCTGCCAAATAAAATAAGAAAAAGCCTTGTCACTATTTAAGCATGGCTTTGGAGTTTGTAATAGGAGTCATGAAGTCACTGTGAACAGTTCATCATGTCAGGACAGTGAATTATTCCAGATATTTGAATCACTGAAATAACTATTTAGTAATGAGGTTCATAACAAAAGGAAACAGGTGTCGATATCACAGTAGAATTATTTAATTTAGTCATATAATTTTAAAAATAAGAATGTGAAGGTATTTTAATTTATCATGTCATTAAGACATATAATCTAATTGTTTAATTTAGAGTTAGAGATAGTACATTGTCTCTAAATGACAATACTATGCTTTTATTCATTCATATGGGTACTGGTGATATTCTTGCTTGGCAAATTGCTAGTGTGTGAGACTCTGTAGATCAATTTAATTTTCAGTAAACTCTTGCTACCAAAAAAAAGCAAGCATATGATTAATCCATGAAAGCCTGTAAAAGCTGTAGGAACTCTTCATGAGACATAAATTACTTCTTTTATCCAAATACATAAAGAAATTGGTTTGCATAAAGGAGTATTCAGAATAATGGAATACAAACTAGTTAGTTATCACCGAAAAGCTAAAACTTTATACCAAACTGACATTTCTCTTACTCATGTCTGTTCCTAAAATGTCATATTCATGTCTGTTCTCAAAATATATGAGAATCTCGGTATGTTTTTGAATTAGGTGATTGCAGATATGGGGTTGTGTCCTGCTGTTTGAAAAACAATAGTTCATCTGACAAAGCAGTTTTACTAGACTATGTTTATAGAAGAATTGGAAGCTATGATGGCTAAACATCAGTAAGTAGGCCTGGTTTTCTGAAATGAAACCTTCCACAGAACCTCTCTGGTTGTTCAATTGGTTCTTCTAAGGTTTTGCAATATTGTCTACAGAACACCACACCCCTTTCCTTTTCAAAGTTCTATCAAAATATAAAGTTCTCTCTGGAAAAAAAAAATAAAAATCAAGTGTGACCTTAACATGTAGAAACTAGAGGCAAAAGTCCAATAGATGCAATACTTTGGAAGCCATTTTAGAATTCCGTATGCTCAAACAAAATTACTCCTATCATAGCCAAACCCAGGAGACAGCTGAATGCCTGAGGAACCATCCATGCACCCATCCCTCACACGTCTCCCCGTGACAGTCCCTCTGGACACTGTGCAAGGCTCAGGATCAGGTGGTGTCATGCCCAGGGACCCGCCTAGTGCTGGCAGTAAGGTGCTGCTGCTCTGGCTGTTGCTCCTTGTGGGAAGCAGAGCGGAATACCCTGTGCAGATCCCCAGCTGTCCTTCTGAAAAAGGAGTAAGCCAGGGCTGCCTTCAGTGCCTTGATATGTCTGATTCTGGCCATGCATGCCTGGCTCACCTGGTGCAAATAGTATTGTTACAAATACCAAATTACATGAGCTACTAATACCAAATTACATGAGCTTCTGTTCTATACTATTAATTTTTTTAGAATGTTTTACAATATAAAATTCCTTTTTGAGGTCTGCATTGTACATTTCTCCTTCATTTCATTTATCTAATACCCATTTAAAATCATCTACAAAGAACATCTAGGTTGTCTGTTAGCCTGGCTATCACAATTTTTATGAGCTCATGGGCTATTTTTCATCTTATCTATTTACTTTTAAATCTTAACTCATTCTTTTCCTCAAATTAGTTCTAAAACATTACATAAGTGTCCAAATAATATTTTTCTTTTCACAACAACAATAGTACTACAGGGACTGAAAACAGCATCTGCATTCTGCTGAAGGATTTAGAATTACCTGAGATATCATATAACCTTTTTGATTGGGATTATCATGTCCCCCAGCCTCAGGGCACTGAAATCTAGTGAGATATTTTTGCATCCTACTTAAGGTAATTTACATTTGTAGACCCTGATTTTTATAAGGTAGAGTGCCTCTGCTAGTATGTTCAATGCCCTTAACTTTACAGAAAACTGAGGCAAAATATTAATTCATCTTTTGGGCCATATCTAGATTATATTTAATCTCTTTCCTTAATCTGTTTTTAATTACCTGGGTAGGGAACCTTTCAGTATTTGTTTTAATATCCTTTGCAAGTTCTAATTTATCTTGGCTTTTGCAGTTATCACTTCTCTAAACATAGTGACCTGTAACATGTAACTCCACTACTGAAGAAACCTTTTTCCTTTTCTTGTAGCCTTTCTACTTTTCTCACTTTTGAAGACATTTTTCATCCATTTAGATCCCAGGCCCTTTTTTCCAAGTTTCCTCTACTTTTCTTGTAATGACAATTGAAGAAAATTCCTGTACTTTGACTTACTCAGATTCTAAGTGGCTGCGACATTCAGTTCAAGTCCTGTAAGCTTCTCTTTTGTATTTAAAACCTTAATTATAGAGGTGCTTTTATTTGGCTTCCCTTCATTTCAGCTGAATCACTGAAACCACTTGGACCAAAGTTACACCACTTACAAACACCTGATCGTGAGTTTTTAATAGTAATGCCTCACATGAGGTTCTACTGTCAGAATTCATATTAGGAAATATAATTCATATGAATTCACATGAATTTATCAGAAATAGATAAATAGTAAGCCCTTGTATATATAAAGATAACTTTGACCAGCTGCATTACTACTCTTGATGCAAGACTGATCTGTTTCCTATTTGTAGGAATGGCATGGAAAAGCAAACAAACAAACCACAACAAAAAAAAAACCCTAAACCCAAATATACCCAAACAACCCCACCAAGCTTCATCCTTCCAAAATAACAAAAAAAACACCCCAGGAAATAATCACTGGTAATGTTTGGAGATGTGTAGCCTTCCTGTATCTCTAAATCTCTGGGATACGCGAAGGTTACAGATGTGACCTGGTCCGCGGTAACTACGCAGCTCGCTTAATGGCCGCACCGCCAATTTACACGCTTACGCCAATATGGTGGACGCGAAAATGGCCTTTATTACAGAGTAACACCGCGTTATATAGCCCACGTTTACAACATCACATCCGTCTGTTAGCGTCATAAATCAAATGCTACTGGCTATCTAACTGTCCCTGTCTTTCCGTACATCGCGAGATCTTCCAAGCGCCGGGCCTTAACCACAACAGAGATGATACAGTAACTGAAGGAAAACAGCCAGATAATAGTGAAAAGAATGAATTACAGCCACCGCTCACTACTGAACTTCAGAGGCAGACTGGCACTACCAAATAATATGTGGATTTTTATGGACCAAAATAATATTTAAAACTGAATAATGTAATTACAAAAAACTAATGGCAAGAAAATGTTAATGAATGAAGAGAATTATTATTTAGTATCTAGGTCCAGCTCTTAGCCTTAGTTCTCTATCTCTGACAGAAGTAAAGGGTCATTCTGAGTGTTTTCCTAACTCAGTGATAATTATTCCATAAAAAAGTGGTATAGTTTCAACATGTGTGAGAGACCCTCTCTCATGAAAGAGTTAAAATATATGCAGCATATGGATTTCCAGGATGTGTCTTTCATATATCAAGAAAATGGAAAAAATAAACCTGTTATTAATGACAGAGATATTATTTCCTCCACTGACTGAATTTTCTGAGGTAAGATGGTCCTGGAAAGGTAACAGCAGGAGGCAGAGTCAGGCTGTCAGATACCTTGCTTAGACATAGTGAAGAAGTATGTGAAAGCTGTTCTCAGAAAGAGTTGGGATGGATGGTCCATGCTTACTAACACTAAAGCCCTTATCTCAGTAAAACCCTGTGGAACTTAGATCTTGAAAAAAATGTCAGAAATACATTAATTGCCTGTGTTTAATTTCTTAATTGGACTTTTACTATCACAGAATCACAGAATCACAGAATGTCTTTAGCTGGAAAAGACCTTCAAGATCATCCAGTCCAACCTTTGACCCAACACTGCAAACTCACCAGTAAACCATGTCCCTGAGCGTCAGGGCCACACACTATTTAAGTGACTCCAGGGATGGTGAATCCACCACAGCCCTTGGCAGATGATTCCAGTGTTTGATAGAACTTTTTGTGAAGAAATGCTTCCTACTATCCAGCCTAAACCTCCCCTGGTGCAGCTTGCACAGCTCACACATCAACAGGGAGAAGCGTCTGTCCTCCTCAGTCTAACCTCCTTTCAGGTAGTTGCAGAGAGTGATAAGGTCTCCCCTCAGCCTCTTCTTCTTCAGACTAAACAACCCCAGCTCCCTCAGCTGCTCCTCATAGGACTTGTGCTCTGTGCCCTTCATGAGCCTCACTAGCCTTTTCTGGACATCCTCCAGCACTTCTTTGTCCTTCTTATAGAGAGGGTCCCAGAACTGAATGCAATATTCAAGATGTGGCCTCGCCAGTGCTGGGTACAGGGATATTCCTGCTGGCCACAGTGTTTCTAATACAAGCCAGGATGCTATTTGCCTTCCTGGACACCGGTGTGTGCTGCTGACTCATATTTAGTCAATCATAGATTAATAACTCCAGGGCCTTTTCCAGCTTGCAGCTTTCCAACCACATATCCCCAAGTCCATACCTTGCTATGGGGTTGTTACGACCCAAGTGCCAGACCCAGCACTTGGCCTTGCTGAACCCCATGCAATTAACCTTGGCCCACTGATCTAACCTGTCTAGGTCCTTCTGTAAAGCTTCCCTATCCTCTAGTGGGATTCCCTACCCTCATGTGAGATTCTTATTGCTAATTATGTAGTCAATTGCATTGCTGAGAACAGTGTTTTTTTGCATGGCTTGAAAAGGTTGAGTCCCTTCCTAAGATGGTAGGCTACACGTGCTGTATATTTGACATTTGAAACTGAAAAATTACCATGCTGGAATTTTTACAGGATGTCTCAGTCTCTAGCTTACTCACATATAAAATCTTTCAGTACTTAATCAAATATGTAAATAGCAAGTCAAGCAAAAAATCTCTTGCCAGGCTCCTATTATTTGGTACCAGATGCATGTAAGACTCTTGTCCCCATCTGCCTGTTTCATCTTAGATATGAAAACATCATATTAATTGTGACTATCATATTAATTACATCTGATTGTTTAGGACATGAGTTACTGAATGTATCTCTCAGTGCAGGTGGCACAGTTTCCAATGTTATGAACTACAGCAATCATGGAAAACTAGACAATTTATTTATCATTTACACTGAAAGAGTGAAATTTAGGTTTCAGGGAAAATATGTAGATCTTTCAGTCATTAAGGAAATTGCAGTCACTTTTGTTGTAGTAATTTCTCCTTTATAAAAAAGTGTTGCTTAAGGAAGAAAAATGACTTGACTATAATTGATTTCTACTATATTTTATTATTTTATGCTACATCTGTCATCTTATCTGTATGTCTCTCAGATTTAAGACTACAGAAATGACTGTAGCTGAAGGTGATATTTGTGATGTTCTATGGATTGTATCAAAATCTTTTTAACTCATTTAGACTATGACATCTATGGCAGATTAATTAAAATAACTTACAGATACTTCAGCCTGGGATGGAGAAGGGGAAATAAATCTCAGATGTGAAATGCACTCATCACATTCACTCACTTCTTGATTACTCTTGTATCCACCACATTCTGTTTTACGGTGAGTTGTCAGTATTTTGGTCACCAAAAATAATGGCAGATGAACATTCTTATGGTAAAAAGTCAAGTCTTTTCTCACTGGCAACACAACTATATTTTTTGTGTGTCTATAGAAGTGAAGTGAACAAAGGAAAATACTTGCCCTTTTCAAACACTCTATCAAAATCTCTGCACAATTCACCTCTGTGACCTGTCTGAGCCTCTGTTCAGCAGGGAAGCCAAAAGCTTCAGTCTTACTCTCCATTTCAACCCTGCTCTCATGGCATGCTGCTTCAGCCCATCTACAAGGATGACCATAAATTGCTTAAGGTGATGACAGACTTTTATTTCTCTGGGTATTTAAAATTCACTGCAGGAGGCAAGAAGTCGTTCATCTGTCTTACTTCGTTTTATTGTGTCCTTCATAAAATGCACAAATTAAAGAGTATTTCCCACTTAGAAACAGTTAGCAATCTTTTTAGCATAGCCTGCCAAAAGTTTTTCATTTTTTAGGGATGGACATTCTGCTGTGAACAATGAAGTATTAAAAACTCAGCTAGTAACCCTGAATTCAGCTGTCCTGATATTAGGAAAGAAATGTTTCCTCTGTGCTTGATGTTGTCATATGACTCAGCTCGGACTTCAACTGATCCTTGTGCTCATTTTCTCATTTTCCAGCTGAAATTCAGCCAGGGCGGGGACATATTGTTACTGCGTTTACCTTCAATGCCTCCTGCTGTTCTTCCAGGGATCTATGATGACACCTATCTTAATCTATTAATTCCTGGTTTACTCTGTCACATTACCAGAATTAAACTGTGTGTTATGCTCTTTTCAGACCCTTGAATGTGATAATGACCTTCAGGTCTATGAAGGGTACTGACATGTCACAACTGAGATGGGATGCTTTGATTCATGGGAATATTTGGGAAAGATTATTTAGGGAGAAAAAAAAAAAAAGGATTTGTTTCAAAACAGAAATAAGTTGTCTGAGTGTGCCAAGCTTGTGAACATAGGATATGTCTAATTGAACTCAGCAGAAAAAGATGCACACCATGGGATCTATCTGTCTTGGGACGTAGCTTGTGCAATTTCCATGAAGTAGTAAGCCCAAGAGCTGAATTTGGTACTGAGGCTACAGCAAACCTCACAGCTACTTAAAAGAGCAGTTTCTCTGTTTTACGTTCTGATCCTAATTATTTTAGTAAGACTAATTCATGTTTTACATATCCATAGTACTCTTAAAATATGAATCATTCTCAGCACCTCTTTATGACAGCCTGTCTGTGGAGTCTGAAAAGGGGTAGGAGGGAAGAGAATGTAGTAAAAAAAGATCACAGAGGAACACTGTGCTAGAAATTGTAGTACAATTCAACTCTTCCCATATATTTGCTAAAGATGCTAGCCCACATTTATGTTTTGAGAAAAAGAAGCTGAGGGCTTTTGTACTCCAGCACAGAGTACTCCAAGATCCTTCAGAAGCTTTATAGCCTTTTCTAATTTTTCACTGACATTTTACTTTGCTTTGCCATTTTAAAATTAAAATGAAATAGAGGAAAAATAAAAACTGTTTCGCACTATAACATCAGCAAAAGTCAGTAATCAAAACCTAAACTCTATTGGCTAAATAAATTATGAATATATAACCAGATATACTGTGTATCACATGAAGGTGATTACATTTGGCACTTTGGACTCTTATGTGAATATAACAGGTGTAGGAACATATAATGATCACAACAGTTAATTAGGTGTTCATGCCTCTTAGACACTAATATGTAGTTCTGTGATCTACATGTTAAAAAACCTGTTTGGGATATTATGGGATCTTCTAACTAGGAGAAGTTCTTGATAGAGACAGGTATTTGTTTCTTGCCACCTTGATTATTTACCAAAAAAAAAAAGGGTTATTTTTCAATAAGCATAGTAAAGCTCTAACAGCAGGCACTTTCTTTGCTCAGTTGCTTCCAAATCTTCCCCTGCTCAGTGCTATGCCTCAAAACTTAACACCACAAAATTGCTGAGATACTTGACTTAGTTTCTTCTCTGGGTATGTGTAATAGAAGTATGGCATGATGAGGACTTCTGCCTGTGGTCTCTGTTAGCTGTGACATCTGTGTTGTACTCCCAATGCACAAAATAGACTGACTTTGTGTTTTCCCTTAAGCTTTATCAGTGCTTCTCTCACTTGCTTTTCAGTACCTCTTTGTTTCCCACAGGCACAAGTGAGGTCAGTGCTCAATATGCAACTGATAAAATTTGCATTCATCCCTCAGCAACATACTCTGCACTTGCATGTCTATTTTGTAGGAGTTTTATAAGAACTATTGTTCTGCCATTTAACTCCAGAATGGACTTTCCTGCTCCTTACCTCTATCCCTAGTGACACAAAGCTGTTTGTTCAGGCTGTGTAATTAGCTAAACTGTGTCATTAGGTGAACATATTAGTGAAGCTATATATTGCTTACCGTAGGTGTGGATACATTCCAAAGCTTCAAATCTTTTTTTTTTTTTTTCAGCTTCAAAATGCCGTTTTTCTTTTTAATCACATTATGGATATTTTACACACTGTGATATTTTTGTTCCAGAGTGTGACTGGATTGCTCTTTTAGTCCCTGATTCAGCAAAGGACTAATGTATTTCCTGCTTTAAAAATCAGCAATGGACTAATGTATTTCCTACTTTAAAAAAAGATTTAAGGTCTTAAAGTAATCCTTGGAAATTCTGCCCCAGTTTATTGAGAATTTTATTTAAAATTTGAAGACAGACTCCTCAGACTACATCATATCTTAAACATGTCTAATGAAGGGATATAAAGCTTGTCTTTTCAGTCACTTCCTTTCATTTTCTATGGGAATGCTGTGATGGCTTATTTATTTGAATTATGTTGTTTATTTGTACAAGACTGTAAGGCCTTTACATCACAAGCCATGTTCTCCTCTAAGTTCAATACATAAAGCACATGGGTGATGTTGAAGAAACAATTAATAATACTTGCTCGTTCCTGTTAGTTACATTATTTCTCTGAACAACAAAATGAAGATACTGGAAATTCAAATCTCAAAAAGGAATATGATCATCTCATGCTTTTGCCGACACTGTAGCTTTTGAGAAATGTGCTTTCCCAAGATGTTAGTCACTGGAGAATTTTTGTTCTGTAAAACAAGTGTCCAATAGAATTGATGCCATCCTTGATCACAGTGCTCCCTATTGAAAAGTACATAACAGTATTCCATAATGCAAATTATAGTGGTTGTAAATTGTTGTATCATGGGTTTTTACAGTGGCACAATAAAGGGATTGCCAAATGAGCTGTATGACTCCCTCCAGGAAAAAAAAGTCCATTTTAGGGCAACATTTAATTGATGTGCAGCTGGCATTGTAAGTGTAAGAAATACATGTGGCCTGAAGTAAGCTTGGAGGGATTGTCCTATTCTATTCCCAACGTGCTCTTTCTGTCAAAATGCTATTGCTTGCACTGTTTGGATTTGAATAGTTGAACTCTATTTGGATACTTGTTCTTGAAACCTAGGTAGAGTACCATCATGGTTAGGCACTGGAACAGCAACACAAGTGTTACAGCAGCACAACAGGGATAAAGAGCTGTGTAATAAAGAGGTTTTGCTCAGCCGGAGTAGCACACATGACACAGAGATATATCTAGATAAAATGGACCAGGGTCTAGTGTCCTCCTATGAGAAAAAACTCTATTCACTTCAGTAGAATCAGTTCACGTTTAAGACTGCTGTAAAGGGGAAATCTCCATTTCTGTTTAACAAATGAATGTAAAAAATTACTCAAGCCTTCTTTTATTTTGGATTATATACTCCTGTCATAATGTCAAAGTGAACAGACCTGAGCATCTGGGAGACAAAATAAGCACTGAAACATACTGTCACGATCCTTTCCTTTGAAAAGCCACAAATAAGACTTTTGGGAATGGAGAACTATTTTGAGAGAACATTAAATCAGCCAAGAACAAATTGCTACAGAAAATGACATCCTCTTCTGAACATCCATTAGTTTCTGATAATCAGGAATTCTCGGATGCTTGAACATTCCATTAGTATGAAGCAGCGACTTAATTGTAATAATTATCAGCAGTTTTAATTGTTTTGTTATAATGTATTTTGCAGTTTGTTTGACAGTGTGAAATCAATATGCACCTCTAGGAAAAATATCTAGTAAAATAAAATTAGGCCTCATTATTCCTCCCAACCTTAGAATTAAAATTCATACATAAATATGTATTTCTGTCTGTGTACATAGAAGAATTGCACTGAATGAGTAGAGATGCATAAATACATTGGACTTCCTTGTTAAAGGGGAAGATGGAGTCTCTTCTTAAGAATTCTTGCTGTCTTTCAAATCTTTTATTTTCAGATAGGAAATCAGAAAAACATTCCTATCTCTCCAACTTTATTGAATATTCTTTTAGATTACAAAGAAGTACCTTAGAGAGAGTATAGGTCATTTCCTCGAACTTCTCACTGTCTGATTTTTTTTCTGTGGTCTTTATGCTGTTCCTGAATATTGTTGTGGGGAGTCTGATACTGGAACAGGATTCAGTTTGGTTCTCTGTTTTGAAAAAGATTTTTTAAAAATGGAATTGGAGCATGTGGCATAAAAGGGTAAAGTAATTTGTGAAAAAGTAACCCACCTTGTGTTCCTGCTTGTCCTCAATATCAGAGGGTTTAGATTCCTAGTGATGTCAAATATGGCACTATTCATCCGTTTGCATTCAGTCTATCTGAACTCTCACAGCTCTAACACTCTCACTAACAGTCACACTAACTCTCACACTCTCACTAACAGTGCTGCACTCCCCATTTAGTTGTGCTCTACAGTTTCACGCAGCCAGTAAGGAGTTGGTGGCACCCGACAAGGGACTTTTGCGACTAACATTCATGAATAGTGCAGTTTATTGAAAGCAATAGAAGTACAGGTTCTTATGGCCTGCCAGTGATAAACACGCTGTCTGCAAGGCACGTACAAATATACAAAACACATTAAGTTAAAAGAAGAAGCTCTAGAAAGATTTCTAAGAATCCTGGGGAAGTACTCGGAGAGTCTGGATCTTACCCAAAGGCATTCCTATGGGGGGGTAAGAGAGGTTCAGCCCATCAACTGATCCCAGGAGTCAGAGACGTCTGTCATTGTGTCTTCCCTGCCTTGTCCATGATGATGTTTTCCCTAACATCTCCCCTTTCTTAAAGCATTTTTATATTATTTTTCACCTTCAAGGTGGAGATTGAGTGACTCCAGTCATAAATAGCTTTATTACGATTGGTTTAATATTCTCTTGCTTCGCTTTTCAAGGTATAGATAAAGAAAATTTATGGCACAAGCTCTGTGAGTAGTGATCTTGCTTTGGAGGCAGGTAGCCTTTGGGACAGAGGTATGTTTTGGTATTGTAATGACATTATAATGAGCAAAGTTTGCACAAAGGACAGCACTTCATCAGAAAATGACAAATTGTTGGCCTAGGGTGGCAAATATGCAGTTCATTAGTTATATGGTACCATAAAGCTCCCATCTTCTGTGGTGACTCACAGAACCTCCACTCTACTTCACCCCCAGTGCTGTTTGCAGGTGATGCTGTTCAGGGAACCACCGTGGAATAGATTCCTTGCATACCAGTTGCTCTCTGCCAAGGAAGCTTCAATATTAAACCTTTCCTTAATGTTTGAACAATGCCATACTTTTAAAATTACTTTAATTTCTAAGTCACATCCAGTAATTATTCCACAGGGCAGAAAAGAACCACAAGAATGATTTAAGCAGTATGGAGAGATGTACTCCAATGAGATATTCTGACAGTTTTACCTGTCAGAAAGAAGGTTTACAGGCATTTTGATTACAGTGTTTAAATATCATTTTGTGAGAACACCCTGTATACTTAAGGGCTTTTTAATCTCATGGCAAAAAAGATAAAAAAAACCCAAACCCAAAACCTGACGGTAAGGTGCTGCAGCAAGAAAAATCAAACTAGAAATAAAGCTTTGTGTTTAACACTGATTTTAGTGGATGATTAACTGGTGAAACAAACTACCGAAAGAAGTGAGAAATTCTAAATGTCTTTATTTCTTCCAGATGCTTTTTGAGAAGATTTGATTTAGTCATATGCATGCTATTGAATTCTGTAAAGGCAGAGATTATTATGTACACAATTTCTGTCTAGCTTCCACATTGAAGTCTCTTGACAAGACATGTGTCTGTCACTGTCCTAAGAGTGTTAAAAACTTCATTGTTATTTTTGTTTGCCCATGGAAAAAGATGGACTGCTAGTCCTGCAGTGACTGGAGAGGGGCGGAAGCTCAGATGGATCACAGAGAAAGTCATCCCTCATCCCCCTTTGAAGACAGGAGTTGGGGAAGACAAGAAATTAGTGAATGGGAAAAGATGACACACAGGATGGGGAGCAGAGACACCAAACTGAAAAGATTTGTGATCACTGCACTAGGAAATAGATGAGATTTTTGAGCTCTTTTCCTACAATCTAATTTACATGTGAAATCTGAGGTAAGGATCAGTGCACGCTGTAGAAAAGGACAATACGAAACTCTTTCCTGATGACCTGTCCCAAATCTTTTTAAAATCACTTTCAGAGTATGTTTAGTTTATACTCACTGTATTTAGAAAAAATGCATACTTGTGCTCTTTTTGGGGAAGGGGATTGTTTGTTTGTTTGTTTGTTTGGTTTTTTTTGTTGTTGTTGTTATTTCTTTCTGCTTATTATTATATTTCTTGCAGATATATAGAGTTTCTCCTGAGCTGGAGGGAATAATACCCCTCTCTGCTCTCCACGGAGAAGCACAGTTGAGAATGTGTTCAGGACACCTTCACACAGTTACCACAGTGACTGACTACTAACAACATCCTTGTCTAAAAGCCTGTGTCACAGTTCAACATTTAGGGACACATTTTCAAGAAATGAATGTGAATAGTGAGTACTGTCTCTCATTGCTGCTCTGCTCTTGTGATCTATAATGAAAAGAACTTTAACCTTTTGTAAGCTCAGTGATAAGTTATTTGTTGGAGCAGCAATATGTCAGACCCCAGCTGATTCAGAAATGACAACTAAGGAGCAAGCAGACTATACTTCGTGTAAAATCAGATTGTAGTGCCATCATTATGAGGGAGGCTTGAGAGCTATGTTGTCTTTCCAGTAGCTGTCATTACCTCTGTCAAGGGCTTCATCTGTATTCAGAACATATCCCTTTATTTCCTAATAATGACTAATGATGATTCACATTTTTTGCTTTCCACTGTCTTAGATTCTAACAACACGTTTCTATACCTGCTGTGTTAAATCCCTCTATTCCCTCTTAAGGGAAACTTCTAAAGCAAGAAGTCTCAGGTCTTCCACATAACACTCAACCTTCCAGAATGTACTCTGTAGCTCCTGAGGATTCTTCCCTTTCTTAATACTGCCTCATGCTGCTTCAGCTATTCTGCCATCTTCGAGATTATAATTACTATTGTCATTGCTGTAACTAGACATCTACTTGGGGAGTGCTCCAGAGAGAAGTGGGCTGCACTTCCTCCCTCCTCTGGGTCCAAAAGGGCAGAGCCTTCTCATCCCTTCTGGTCCCAAAGGCAGGATCTTCTGGCTGTTCTTTAACCCTGACCTCTTAGTTTGCAGTAGATAGAGCTGAAGCCAGATCACTGAGCTGACAGTATATATTATTGTCTTACTTTCTATTACCAAATTTTAAAACCCTGAAGCAACTTTCTGAATGTTAACA
The DNA here is from genome assembly GCA_013399075.1 of Chloroceryle aenea. NCBI lineage: Eukaryota > Metazoa > Chordata > Aves > Coraciiformes > Cerylidae > Chloroceryle > Chloroceryle aenea. The sequence goes on along the minus strand of VWZY01007791.1, from coordinate 93,096 downwards.
ATGTTGTTAGTTTTCAGTGGAACTGGCTTTTTGTTTTGTTTTGTTTTGTTGTTTTGTTTTGTTTTTTAGCTCTAGCTACTGATGGTTACTACAAGTGACAACACATTTTTTTTATAAGGCAACTGGTACCATCTGTTTCTTTGCCTCTCTGTTCTAGAGAATGGAGGTACTACTTATAACTGTCCTGGATTTTGCTGAAATTATTTAAAACCCTCTTCCTTTTTTTTTTTTTTTCCCTGAAAATTTAATGTACTAATGTTTCATTTCTGAAACTATCTTTTTCTTTTTTTATTCTGAAGATGTAGGTTCTATTTTATTTCCAGGTGTAGTTACTTTACTCTGAAAGGGAAAACCCACACTGAGATGCCACATTGTTTGGAGGAAATAGCAAAAATGCCTACAGAAGGCTGCTTGGAAGAAGGAAAGCAATGTAAATAACAGATCAGTGTTTGAATTCAGAGGCTGGTTAACTCTCATGTGTACACGATGCAAACTAATGGGCATGAAGGAAAAAAAAAGGATGAATGCTTTGGGGGAAAAACAGTGTATTTCACAGAATTATTTTTGTTCCACTTGTTTGTAGGAATGGATTGATTATACATTCCTTTGCAAACTAGGTCTTTGCAGGAATAGTCTATGCTGGCACCATGTGATGTCAGAACTGCTGCAGACTTGAAAGGATCTTCAATACATTTTATTATATGCTTAACAAGAACAGACAAGTTCCCTTCCCATTCCCAAGAAAGAGGCTACTACTTCAAAACCTTTCTCTACAAATACTTGAGAGCAGGGCGGAACTTCCTTTGGACTAGACCTGATGAACTAGTGTAACTCACTGAGGAGCAAGAATGAGCACCACAGGAGTATAACAGTCTCACCAGGTTGCAGTATATCCGTTTATTTTTAGACTTCTGTGACACAGCTGGAGCTGACAACTCCAGGAACAGTAGTTCTGTCCATGAAAAGTAGAGAGAGCTGTGTTCACAACCCATCCTCTGACAGACATTAATAATAAAAAATAGAGCAATGTATGAAGGATACTATTTCAAGTATGCTTTCAAAATGTCCTGTGCACTGTCAGACTGCATTTAGAGGAAATTCTCTGAGACAAATTTCACTAATAAAGTATAAGGTATTCAAAATGTCACACAGGTAACATTCAAGCCACCATTTTCAAGGGTGGCTTCAGTGAGAGAAAAACGAAATTCAGATATGCCTTTGCAATTTCTTTTTGTGATATTAAGTGTCCCTGTGGTATTCTCAAGTGCATTTTCTGCATTAAAAATATTAGGTTATCACATCCTCATGTGTGTTCAAACATGAACGAATTAGGAGGCTCCACAGGAAACTGAAATCTTTTACAAACTCTTAGTAAATCATCTGGGGGGGGGGAAATAAACCTTTCTGTGTGAAAGAAAAGATGTCTTTATGCTTTCATAAAAGGGAGAGGTCATTTTCAGTCTGCTTACCTAGGAGAACCTAAGTAAAACTGGGACTACTATATCTCAATATTAAAAAAGATCCCTCAAATCACTTAATCTTAATCTGGAAAAGTAAGGTTTTTTGCTATACCTCCAGATAGAAATCAGGCACAATTTTCCTTTCCCAAATTTTATATTTCTTGCAATTTATTCTTCTTATCTTTCTCACATCACTAATAACTATACTACTAATACATTAGAGAGCAGAACTTTGAAAACCACTGTAATGATTACTCACTTGTGACTAAACGATACCAGAAATGTGCTAATTCAAAAAAAAAAAAACCAAACCCAAACAAGCTAACTCTCCTTAGCATGACACTAAGCCTGCTCTGTAAAATCTGCTTTAGGACTGTTGTTCTAAAGTGATAAAGGCATTTGTACAGGTTGTGCCTATTGGATGCAGTTATCCCATAAACAGTAGTTTGGTTGTGACCAATGTGATAAATCATTAAAATTTGTCAGAATTGTAGTATTCAAAGGAACTGTTCTGGAATAAAAGAAGTGTGTGAAACTAGAAGTTTGAGGCTACTGATTTTATAATTTCTGATGAGTAAGAGATAAACAATTAGATTTTTGAAGCATCCAGAACATTGGAATATCATCCACTGCACATGTGAAACTGGTATTTTCTCTCCCCTCTCTCTGGTAAGAAGCTGAAGATATATTTATGGGAAAATATAAGATTAAAAATGTAAAAGGTTTATTTATTTATTTATTTATTTATGAAGGAACACACTGATACCAAAGTCAGCTTAGAAATGAATTCAATATTTTCCTAAAAGATGTTTTCCAAAATAATTTTGACACAAATGTCTATAATACTCCTTTCTTTCAAGCAATATATGCATCTTTCAACACTTCTGTATTTAGAAACTGCTAAGTTTTATCATAATTACGTTGTAAAAGATTGTAGTTCTAAAGGATAGTTAAGCATCTGAAATGTCTGAATTGTGTTTTGGTGCTTCACTTCTTCTCTCTTCTCACCTTTTCTCACTTCTTCACTTTCTCACCGAGAAAGGAAGGCTATGGGTGGATAGAAGAAAAGTGGAAGTATGTGGAAGAAGAAAGATTCCATTATGGTAACCTAATCTAAAGAATGATGGGGTTTTTATGTGTACATGAAGTTCATACTAAAAGGCTAAGAATAGGCTATTACTTCTGATGTTTTATCTTTGCACTGAGCTACAGCTGTTTTCCCACTTCACCCTCTGCATTCCGTACTCAGGTAAAATGAAAGTAAGAGAAATTTAATGTATTTTAATGTAAATTTCATGTGTCTAAATTTTTTTCTTTTTATAGATTTTTTTGCCTATTGCTGTTACTGTCATGTTTAATCACCTTTCAGGAATAAAACCCCCCTACATTACAGGATTTACTATCAGCATATTTTATACACGAGCTTCCCAGGAAAGAATATGACAAACAATACTCATTCTGTTTCTGTTTTCTGGAAATGCTGAATGTATGTCCATAAAACCAAAATTTAAAAAAAAAAAAAAAGAAAGTTGGGTTTGTGTTTGAATTTCACCTCTGTAATTTCTGTGGTTATTCTTGACTTTTCTAGAAATTCATTCCAGAGATAATATTATCTTTCTGAGTAATCACAGCAGTTGCCCTTGAGGTAGATTGACTTCTAAATCCACAGGAAAAAATCAAGAAAACCAGTCAGATGACCATAAAGCAAACTACTTACATAGTGAGCTTAAATAAGTTCTAAAATTAGCAAGTTTCAGCATCTCTATAAATTAAAGGAACATACTAGAACACAGTGCTAGTGTGCTGATGTCATGGTAGTATTTTAGTCAAGGTGTGCATGGAAGCACGTATTACAGCCCAGCAAAGCACACAATATTTTTGGATCTGGAGAAGACAAAAAGTAGAAAAGGAGGGAAAGAGGGGGAGGGAAGGAGAAAGAAATACCGTGCTGTGAGCAGAAGCTTGCTGACTTCATGTGGTGTGTGAAACTTGATAGTGGTTTAAACATATAAATGTGAAAACAATAATAAATTGAGTGACTTCTCAGAGTTGAATCTTTCTGCGCTCATTGTAAACCTGGTGAAATTGCAGATACAACTTCTTGTGTTTGTAAGCATTGGAAGCCAAGAGGGATCAGAGCTAGCCTGAATTTCTCCCAACAGGGGCAAATTGGAGGACTGAGTAATAGGACATTTGGAGGATCAAGAGCAGTAAGGAAATGAATCCAGGGAAAATATTTTAAAATTTTCTTTAGACTTGTGTCTTCCTTGTACTAGCTAAAGTTCAGACTGAGAAATCTGTATGATTTTACTGTCATAGGTGTGATGATCTCTGAGAAAAGGGGGGCTTAAGCTGTATGAGCATCCACAGAAAGTCAACACTCTGCAGGTGAAGAGAGATGGGTCAGAGGGAGAGGATGGGTTATTAGATCTTGTATATGTGAAAAAGAATGAACATAGAGCTATGTTAAGGAAGTGTGAGAGTAAATAGGAAAAAAGTAAAAAGAAAACCTAGAAGGATTTGAATTCAATACAGTAGAAGCCAAAGGCAAGAGCAGCCTGGTGAAAATCTAGCTGGCAGATATTGTTTGGTCTGTATAAAAGACCCTACATGTTAATAATCAATATCGGGAGATTCAAATGAAATGACCTCACAAGCTGTTAGTGGTGTGAATATTGCTACAAAGTGAAAGGAAATTCTTAGCTAAAATGAACATAAGAAATAATTTCTCCCTAAAAGCTTAAAAATAATTTTTTATTCAACTCTGAACATGACTATTTAAAGATGCGTTGGGTGGAAAACTCTTTCGATGTTTTACAGAAGAATATAGAACTAACTCTGTGAACAGAGTTTTTTCTACTTTGTAGTATGCTCTTTTAATTTTTATTACAGCCAGAGGTAGTACAGAAAGATAAGGTGGTGCTGGTTGTTGGAGAAGATAAATGCACTACCTCTTTCCAATAATTTAATTACTATTTCAAAACTGCTATTTTGCATATGCTTGAACTTACAGAATAGGCATCATAATTATTTGCGTAAGCCAGTAAACCCTACATTTTCAGGTAGGATACACAACTGGAAAATCTGCCTGTCAGAAGAGATGACACTATTTTTTACCCCACTAAAACACATAAGTCAGATCAGCTCTTTATTTACCTTTGTTAAATAAAGTAGTTGTTGGCCAGCATTACTCAAAGGTATACTTTCAAAGCTTAAATCCAGTAATACATATAAAAAGTAAAGAACTCAGACCATAGAGAACTGAATAATGTAATGAATAAAAAATAAAAATTCCTGTGGTCACTTCATCTTTTTAAGTTTGTAGCAATATTGCAGATGTTTAGATAGCAAGCACATTCTTAAGATTTCTTTTCTTTTGTTCTTGGGAGGTCAGTATATTGGCAGACAGAGCTTTCATGTCAGTTACCTTGGGAAGGAAGCAGCAACAGCAGCTCCACAGAAAAAATTCTTCCATGTTAAGAAAATTTCAGTTCTACAAGTATTCTCAGTCTCTGTATCTGAAACTAGAGAGAATTCTTCTGACCAATAGGAATTTTCAAAATATGACTGCTGGAGAAAAGCATCAACAGCTGCCTCTTCAGGGCCAGCAAAGTTGGAATAAAAAAGCATGCAGTTGTGTTTCTGGCAAGACTTCAGAAAGCATATCCAGTAATGGCAAAATAAATAAATAAATACATGTAACAAATTTAACAGAAGAGAAATACAACCAGAGTTTTAAAACTTTCATTAGAAGACATCAGATATATCTAAAAAAGGAATTCCTGTTAAGAGCCACAGTTGGAGACCGGATACTAGGAATAGATGGATCACTGTCTTATCCAGCATAACATTTCCTCTGTTCCCTGTTGTTACATTAGCATTTTTAAATGCTATTTTTATAACTGAGATAAACTGTATTTACATATAGGAAGAAGACCATTGAGAAACAGTTTATTCTAAGACATGAACAAAATTCCTCAAGTTTTCAATGAATGTGCTGTTTCCTGCTCGAGGATAGTCTTTTTTAGGTAGCTGGAACGCATTTAACTCCTTCCAAAATGTATGCAGTAGATCTTTCTGTGCTCTATCAAGATTGAAAAACTGTAATTTATCATTATGTGATGATGTCATCAGGTCACCTTGCATAGAGAAGGAATAATTTTATCAGATAAGTAAGAGATAGATTCCCCGCAAGTTGTAAGATTTTGAATATACTTCTGCTTACTTCAGATAAAAACAGCCCAAAGTTGTGTTTCCTTTTTCAGTCTAAAGGTACTTTCACCACCACTGTGGCTGCCCAGGTCTGTGAATAGGTCTAATGATCAAATTTCTTTTAGCTCCTCTGTAGGTAATGTTAGAGGTAATACATTGGGCACTGAGGGTGCTACAGTTTGTTTGCATTTTGACTGCTTTGAAACACTGATAGTTGAATCATGGGCAACATTGACTATTATTCATAACAATTTAGGATTGAGGGTATAGGGTATTGGTCAAATTACTATTCTTTTAAAGGGGAGTTTTTTTAATGAAGCTACAACTAAAATCTAACTTTTTTCATAATTCACTGGGAATTAGGTACCCAAATGTCTTCTGTGCCTTTGAAATTCTCTGCATTAGTTTATAAATTTGATCACAACAGTCCCTTCTGGCCTTCTAATCTATGAATCTGTTAACCTTCCTACTGTGGGAATTAAACTAATTTTCAGCTCATAGATTGGTTACGCTGAGATCCACTTCATTTACTTACTGATGGGATTTATTTTTCCCTGTTTTATGCTGAAAGAACTGTAATACACTCTCCTACTTCATGGTAGCTACTGCTGATTTTGTTTGTTTGTTGGGAGTTTGTTCTGGGGGGTGGATGACCATTTCTGTATATGTTAAGACAAATAACATGGTTTAAGTCAAATAGTTAAGGTGTTTTTTTTAATGTGCTTTTAATATTATTTCAAATGTAAAGAGAGCAGCTAATCAGAAAAAGATAAAGTAAGCACACTGCAGGGCTGCAAGAAAGAGCTTGCTTTAATTTTTCCCTCCCTGGTGATGCATAGTTGAGAGGACATTATGGATTCATACATGATTGCTGTGCCCCAGGAGGACTGCAAAACGACTTTATTCTTTCTCTGTAAGACTTTTGAGACAAAGAACAGATATTTATTTCTTTTTTTTTTTTTTTTCTGTATAGCTCTTCTCTTGTCCTTCAAAAGTATCTTGAAAGATATTAGGGTTGTTCCTAGGAACTTAGAGTCTCTATGAAAAATCAGTGTTACTTCTTTGTGTAATGTAGGAAACTGTTTCCCAACACTATCAGTTGGACTAAGGAAACTAATTGCCCCAAACCCTGCATTGAGCATACCTTCAGCTCACCAACACTGCTGTTATATTGCAAGACACTGTGATGAGAAAATGTGGATTTATCTGAAATATAAGCAGTTGCTTATTTGTTTTTAATTCATCACTCTGCTTTCTTTTAACCCCTTTCAGTTTTAAAATTTGTGTCATGGGAATAATACATTCTGAGATGCTTGTGAATGCATTCATTGAATGAGAATACCAGCCTCTTATTGATAACCACCGCTTACTCAAAGTGAGTCTTTACAAGTGCAAGAATCTTTACAATTTACAATAATGTATTTTTAGTGGTGGAAGAAAAAATTTACTGTTTTTTTTTTTTAATTCTGCTTCCTTGTAAATAAAATCCTTGCTAAATCCATTAGCATGCATTTCACTGTTTTTAGAATTTAATTGTAAACTCCTGTGAATAGTGTTTATCAATAGTATGCTTTCATAGTATATTGGAGGCCAGTTGGATTGACATAACATGGATGGTTTTCTTTAGCATCAATGACAATAATCATGAAAGTAAAATCTTGACTAGCCTGCATTCTGCTCTGCCTATAAAGATCTGGAAACCTTTTTAGTCAAAAGCTTTTAAGCAAGACACTGTAGGCTCAATTCAGCTGCTTAAACAGAACTATGCAGTGCCACATGAAATATCTTACATTGCCCCACCTGACCTTTAGCAGGTCAGGACTTTGACTGTTATGTTTGCTGCATTTGCATGTATGCCTCAGATACTCTGGTGGTCTTGGTGGTACTAAATATCTATGTGTCAGCAGCTGAAACAATGACTGTTCCAGGCTGTATTTAAGAGTGCATGTTGCCTGGGTGTTATCTCCCATGATGGAAGTTAAACAGTAAGTGGAAAACAAGTCTTCACATGCTAAAGTAATCACCTATGTTTGTTCAAGTGACTAGTTCTCTGTAGTCCACTTTCTGTGTTGAGTAGGTCTCCATGAGCTATACTAGGAATTTAGACACTTCGCTCACATGTAGACACATTTATGTACTCAAATTCTGTTTTCTAGAGATTACTTTCACCCTATTTCACTTGAAGGAAACTAGTCAACAGTGGAGCATGCTACCTGATAATTCAGAACTGCTGATGTTTTCTTCTTTTTTAATAAAACAGTAGACCAGAGAAGATTTAAAATGGATTTTTAATTATTTTTTTTTCCTCTGGCCCTTTAGAGAGAGCCAAATACTATTGATAACGGGAAACTCCTTCTGTGAAAAGTTGGTTAGATACTATCGAATGCCATTGGAAGAGCAGAGCTATCTGAAGAAAAGTGTCTCAGATGTTTCAAAATTCTACCAGAAATTTTAAAATTTTAAAATAATTGTAAAAGGTATGTGACAACAACAAAAACAGAGGTCCCAGCACAATGGTAATGTCCATATATAGCTCATAGAACTTGAACTGTCATGTCTGCAAGATACTTTGCTGTTCTCTGTATATGCACCCAGCTCACCTGGAGAGAGTTTGAGTACAGATATCCAACTGCGTGTTATGAAGGCATAAAGCTGGTTTACTCCAAAGGAATATTTTGGTTTGGCATCTATAACCAAAGGCATCTATACATGTGACTGAAATTACTGAGACTGAATTTAAGTTAAGTTGCTTTATTGTAGTAGGGTGTCGAGGATCCGTTTATTCAATCACCACATGAAATTATTATTAATTACCACAGCTTGTTTATTGTTTGTGTTCCATACCACTATTATTCCTACAAAGCAGGCAAAGCTATTATTACTACGAAGCAAGCAAATCAGGGTTACTTGCCCTAAGAAACAGACCAGGCAGATGTATGGTCCCCAGGTGCAGAGGAGCTGGTCGGCACGCATGCTTAGCAGGCATCCCCGCAGAGACAACACGATCTTGATGGCAGGATACGTGCAGCTCAGCTCATCCATTCCTGAGTCCAGGTTTTATAGAGCCCCCAAGTCCTGGCATGTATGGACAGTATGTGCCAGGAGGCAGCGGCTCAAGGCGGCAACCCCACCCAGCAGTTTTGGTCTCTGGTCCTTCTGCAGCTGTGCACCCCCCAGTATGGGGGTCATGCGCCTCCCTAGCCCACTAGGCCTTCCTCATCTTCAGCTGCCTCATCCTTGGCAGTGAACTCCACCGTCCTGTTCAAAGACAGTGCAGTCTTGCCAGCTCTCCTCTGATAAGAAGAACTAGTCTCTCGGATAGAGAAACTCCCCTGTCAGCTCTTGCAGCTCTCCTCTGAGAAGAAGAACAGGAACTTCCCTTGGCAGCTCTGTACACAGCCCATGAGTTCCCACAGCAGGCCTTCGTGAATCACCGTATTGGCAACCATCGATCAAAGTATTATTGAACCACCCTTACATTTATATATAAAAACCACCCAGATTAACAGACCACTAACTTCAAGGCCAGTTTCTTATAATGAGAAAACAAAAGCGATGAAGGAAAATAGAGTAAGATGCTTTAGAGGCAAGTAATTACAAATTAAAATGTTTTATCAAGTAAACAAAATTAGGAAAAAGATTATGCATTAATTCTTGTGGAAAAAAAATTAAAATTTAGACCTGCTAGGATGTCCTCCTTCACATCTTCATCTCCTTCCTTTTTTTTCCTAAGGCACTGCTATTTAAAAGAAGGCTTGGCTGAATGGCAAGTTCATGCTTAAGTTATAATAAAATATAAATATTTTTATAAAAATTGAATTGTTTTTCATCTTCCCCACCACTTATATATTACTTTGAGTAAATTTTAGAGGCTTAAACACAGACATTTAGTGTTGTTTCAGTTATTCTATACCACATACATTCACATGGGTCTGACAGATATGACACAGGTCCCACTGGGACCTTCTTCTAGAATGACACATGATCGGGAGTAATATGAAAGCATGCTGAAAATAATACTGTTTATCTCCTGTTGGGCAACCAAATCACAGCTTTTAAGACAGATCATGTGTGAAGTCAGGATCAAAAACTTTCACTGATTTCCATGAAGCGAGAATTATACCCCATGGTTATGGTAGCTGCAAAATGTAAATCTCAACAACCTGTCAGAGGTCCCCAAGAGTCTTGTTAACAGGGACATTTTCCTCCTCCAGACATTAGCAATACAAGGCATTTTGTTGACATTTGTGGAAGTTGAATCAGGACATACAGAACAGTTTGAAGAATATCTGCTGTGAAACACAGAACTGAGGTTCATTAGTATCCTTGCATATTCCCAAGAAATGTTCTGTAAACCCAGCTCACATGACTAAAGCCATCGAGTTTGCCCACAGAAAATATAGTGACCAGTCTGTATTTGTTCAAGTTTGTTTAGATGTCTTAGAAGTTTTCTATTTTTGTAATTTTCATGGTGGTAAAACAGTTGCTGGCAAAAACACATCATTATTTAAGCAGAACCATCTTCTTGTTCATTCAAACACTAAAGTCACAAGTAGTATTATTTATAAAACTTTATTAAGAAATGACACACTTAACAATGACTGCCTATGAAGATAATTATTTCTGTGAAGTACACAACTTTTGTAGCCTGACAGCTTGGTGGAAGGAAATCATACCACCATGTCAGAATTTATTTTCCTTTGCTATAATAGTAATTTGAGCATGAACTTTACTGATATGAAGTGACATCTGATTCTGTCTGTCCTAGCATTGTCCAGTAGTACCCTAGATAAAAGTTAATATATTAATACAACTTCAAGTGGATTGCTTACTACTATAAAGTATTTTGTAGTACCAGAACTTATTCTGATAAAAAAGAGAGTAAATGTGGCACAATATCAACAATTCTGAACTAGATTTTTTTTTCCTTTAAAAGTAAACATAGAATCATGGCATACTAGGTTGCCAACAAACTATGGATTTCTATTACGGTGCTGCTGTGCTAATAAGATGGCAATCAGTTCTGAGCATTAACTTCAATATAGATATTAGGAAGTTGTTAAAACCCTCTGAATTTCCTTAGAAAACACTGAGAGAAATACCAAAGAAGTATACTGCAGTAGTGAGGATGACATTAAATAAAAGAGAAGGGTGAAAAGAAGAATCATATGAACTTTTGTCATGTAACTGTAATGGCAAGAACAAAATTAATCAAGACACCAAATGATGAACAGAAAAGAAATTCTTTAATGTTTAATTGCCAATACACCAATGATAGGAGCTCGGGTAATAAACAAGCAGAATTGGAATTGCTTATTTATGAGCATAAACACAACCTGATTGGTATAACATAAACCTGAGAGAATGACTCACATGACTGGAATGTTAAAATCAACATTTATGCTGCTTTTAGGAAGGATCATTCTGGCAAAATAGTAAAAAATAATAATAATAATAAAAAAATCTATATTTTCTCGATCTAGGGATAATTTAGAAAAATAAAAGAATGATAATCAGTGTTGATAAGAATAAACTTGGGAAAGACTAGCATCTACAAACACATGTTGCTCAACAGATATGCAAATTTACAAATACCACATAATAAAATGAGTCTGTAAACAGGATGACTGACTCCTTAATTACCTATAAAATTCAGGAATAATTTGAAAACCTGAAGTAGTCTTCTGTAATCTAGGCAACTTAATTCTTCATGTCATGAAGTAGAAGCCTTGGGCTACCACTGTTAAAATATCATTGGACTTTCTTATTATTATTATGTAAGACAATTATCAAATGTCATCTCAAAAAATGCCATGAAGATAAATGGGAGGGGATTCAGAGAAGTACCAGGGGATTGATTACAATAGTTGAAGGTCACTGCAAAGTGAAAAACTTCTGATATTGAGGTTATTTATTTTACCAAATTTACCAAATCAAAGATTAAGAATGACTCTATGATGGTTTATAAAAAAAAAATAGGCATTAAATGTTAGTGTAAGAGTTTATGTTCCGGTGTTCAACGTTTTCCTTGGACGCTTAAAATGTATTTTTTTGCATAGTATGTGTAAGTAGTTCGTGGAAGACCAGAGCACAGATGCCTCTGCTACCACTTAATTGTGAATAGAGATTTTGACAATGGAAAGAAGATTGTGATTGCTGAAGTGGAACAGCTTGGAAACTACTGGATTATCTTTTCATGCAGTTTTAGGCTACTTTGTCACTGTGACATGACAACAGTGGTCATTGTGTCCATCTTTGCCAGAAGTGTTTATCTTAAAGTAAATCACATGAAATGCTGTTGAGTACTGAGTTTACGATAAATAAAATCTATGGATAATTTTAATCATGGTACAAAGACAAGGGATGTACTGTAGTTTGTTAAGGAAGATAGTAAAGACCTCATGTGACTGCCTGAATATTAGTTTAATACAATACTTTTTATGAACGGTGTTATGTATGCCATATAGATTTCATCCTTTTTGTATATGAGTCAAATTTGTCAACTCCTGTAAATTTCATAGTGATGAAAGGGTTATGAGACAAAGTGCCAACCTATATGAAAATCAAATTGCTGCACCTTGTGTAAAGAGCCTGGAAACTCTTACTGCTCAAAGGTTTTCATGAACTTAAACCAATTGCGTCCTTAAAGACTAGAATTTAAATGCCAGAGGCTCTGTTCAGGTTGTGTAAGCATATCTGGGCTGTACTTCCATTAACACAAAAATTTTTTTTCTAAGTTATGATAGGGTTATGAAAAATTTTTCTGAAATCTTTTCTTTAAAAAGACAACTGTCAAGATATTTCTTATGATATTCAGTATTTTTTCTTCTTCAGTTATAAAAGGCTAGTGGGTATATGAAATCGTAATGGTAGTGTAATGAAAGTGATTATAACTCCTGGAAACTGCTCATATGTAGTAGAAATAATATGAACTGCAATAAAGAATAATTAGGAACTAGACATGAAGGTTCTGTCTGGATGATCCGTAACCTAGTTACAGTCACAAGGAAATGTGACTCAACATCTGAATATATGAGAGAGTCAGGAAACTTTCTAAACATAATAAAGCTGAATTCTACTGTTGTTTTAAAATTGGTGCATTCTATAAATACATAAAATCTTGACCATATAGCCTATTTTTTTTTTTTCAGCAAAACATGCGTTCTGGATCCTGAAATACTTATGTGACTCCTATATTTGCTCAATATAATATTCCTTCACTTACACAAATTCTTTCGTTGTAGTACAGAGGTTCCTTCATAGGTGTGCTGTCAGACTTCAGAGAATAGGAAAGTTGGCACACGAGGTAATGAACACATTATTCTAGATTTTAAGGGACCTGTGCTGCATAGATGCAAGGAAATTTAAATTATTTACATCACGATTGTTCCTGTTACCCTTACTATTTGAGAAATTCAGCACATGAAAACCACATTTAGTTGCTTAAAAATAAAGTGCAGGTCACCTTACACTCTCATCTTTTTTTCATTTGTAAGAAGTTAGACTGTTTTCCTAATTTTTACATGTAAAAGACTAAAAGACACAAAATGATACTTAGAAAAGATTACTGCTCCTTGAACAGATATAATCATAATGAAGAATTTGTCAGATAAAATGAATGTAGGCTACCTAATTACAGGTGTATATCAAAAGGAGAAAAACACCATGGCTTGTTCTCCTTGGAGTAGTGTCTTTAAGTAATTGTTGTGTGCTCTACATCTGTTACATGACAGGTTGTTAATGATCTGTGTGTTCATTAAAGGTAAAGTGTCTCCTGTGTGTTGTAGTCCTTAAATCTGTCTCTGAAATCACTTCCTGAACACCCATGATACATTTTCCCAGATTAGGTCCTCTGAGAGGTCCAAAGAATGCCTAGTAGCTGTACTGTCTTCAATCAGTTTTTCTATCAATGGTCACTGTTGTTCATGTCTTTCAAGTCACATAAGAACATTCACCACAGAGTTATTTAACCAACCAATACAACCATCAGTCCTGATGTAGGTTATTAAACATTATCAAATACAACCTCATGGATTTCTGTCACCTGCTTTTCTTTAACAGTCATTAGGCATATTCAGAATGTAAAAATGCATTCTTTATTTTGTTTTATATTAAGCTATTTGGCTACAGATGGAATTGCATTATACTGAGAAATTAGATATGTGCAAAACATGAATAATCTAGCCTTCTCCTTCAACGTTTTTCTTCATCATTTCCTAATTAATTTCATCCTCATCCATTTCATTGAGTAAAGTCACTGATGACCTATTGGTTAGATCACTCAAGGAAGTGTTCAGCAATTTTCTTTTTCTACCTTTCAGTCTTGATGATTTTTCTTTCCACATATGCAGTCCCTCTTGGCTGTGCTGACCATCTTTTTCCTCAAGCGTCTGGTTTTGGTCTCCAAGGTTTCCAGTACTATTCTCGCAAAACTACTCACTTACTTAGGAATTATTGTTTCTTAAACTGAAACTTCTGCTAAAACTGTGGAAGGTCAAAATCAAAAAAGTTAAAATGAAGTCTAGAGCAATAAGCACCCTTGAAATAGAAAGGAGGTGCTTTGCTAGAAAACAAAAGATTCTGGGCAAAATTACTCAAAGTATTAAGAGGAAAGGCAGCTATGATATAGTAGGATTTTACTAAAGCATTAGAATCAAAATTTCATTAAACCTTACTTAACAAATTCAGATCGATAGAAATTATTTCTTATAGGCTGAGAACCAAGGCATTATAAACAAAAGATAGTAAGGATAAACAGCAATATATTTAGTTGCAGCTTAAGGATTTCCATTCTTTCAGTGGCAATTACAAGTTCAATAGTAATGAGAGTGTTGGCATATCAGAGAAGGGAAATTTATAAAGAAGGTATTGTAGGTGTTAGCATGGTCAAGGTCTGACACCAAGGAGATTAAGAATTTTTTCCAGTCTTATAAGGTTTGTGGTTGTATTGAGTTCAAGTATCTAGGTGTTGGTAACAGGGTCCTGCAAGGGTGGCCTCTCTGAGAGTAGGCTGGGGCTACCCTGTGCTGGGCACAGCCAGTTTCATCCAGTTCCAACAGAGCCACTCCAGGGCACAGCTGAGCCCTTCATCCAAGGTGGTGGCATCTTGGGAAAAACATATTTAAGAAAGGGCAAAAGGCTGTAGAGGCAGTGAGGAATGAGAACAGCCCTGTAGACTGCTTCCAATATGAGAAAAGGTAGCGTGGAAGGAAATGCTCCAGGTACCAGAGCAGAGATTCCCCTGCAACACCTGGAGAAGTTTGTGGTCAAGTAGGATGTCTCCCTGCTGACCATGGAGGAACATGGTGGAGCAGATACATCCACATTTCAGCCTTTGGGGAACCCTACACCAAAGTGGATGGATGTTCCCTGATAGTTCTTCAGCCGGTGGAGAGCCCATGCAGGAGGAGAGAAATGTGTGAGGAGGAAGAAGGGGCAGAAAGGAGCTGTTATGGCCTGAACATGACTCCCAATTCCTCCCCCACCTCTCCACCCTGTGTTGTTTAGGAGGAAAGGAGACAGAGGAGAAGGGGGTGAAAGAATAAAGTAGACCCTGGGAGAAAAGGGGTGGAGGGAAAATGTTTTACCTTTTGTTTTTGATTTTCACCATCCCACATAATTTTAATTAGCAATAAATGAATCTTCTACAATTACGTTTTGCTTGTGACAGTGATTGGTGAGTGATCTCCCTGTCTTTATCTAGACCCATGAGGTTTTTCATCTTATATTCTCCCCTGTCTTCTTGAGGAAGAGTAATGAGAGATTGACTGTGTAGGTATCTGTCAGCTGGTCAAAGTCAACCCACCACAGCAGTTAAATTAAAAGAAAATGTCGGTTAAATGTGAATGAGTGATTCTTATCTAGTTGTGGATAACCTCAAGGAGCAATTGTGATATCCCCATTGCTTTTGACATAAGCTCTAGAAAGTGCACTCTGTGGAATAAAGCTGGATCAACTGATAGCAAGACTGGTTAAAGACTTACTTGATCTTTTTCACATCTAACCTCAGTGATTCATGAGTGTCGTGGTTTAGGGTCAGGGCAGCTCCTAAAACCCAACAGACACTCTCTGTTAACACCCCTCCCTCCCCAAAGGGGAAGAGAAAAGGAATAAGGGAGAGAGACTTAGTGGTTAGAAAAGGAAACTAGAACAGCTTTAATNTAGAAGTTAGTCCTGTTTTCACCCAAACCAGGACAATGAGGGCTGCCATATTGGTTGCCTTTTGCTTTGTCATTGGCAGAGAGAATGAGAGATACAACTGTTACAGAATATTCATGGTACTACCTGTTACATGTAGATGAAGCAATAAGTATTTCATCTGCTTAAGTCAAAGAAAAATTGAATTGTCACCTTGTAAGAAATTCATTTCCACCACTAGGTTTTCTTTTGTGGAGGTTGCTGAGGTGTAGTTGTTACTGCTGCAGTGCTGTCAATGTTCATTAGACATCCCAGTCTCATGCACAGAATGAAGCAATCAGAAGTGGAAATTATCTAGAAGTAGAAATGCTTGGATTTATTTTCTTTTTATTGAATCTACCCAGCAAATCCTGTCTTGATGAAGCCAAAATTTCTCAATAAATAATTTTGATTGAGGAAAAATAGAAGTCATAAAATAATTATCCGCAACACAGGAAAAACTTGCTAAAAAGTCTTTTTCCCCCCCAAATTCAAAGTATGCATGCATGTGTATGTATGCAAGACTACTATGACAAAAAATTAATATTATTTTATTATCCCTGCTGAGTGGAGTCCAAAACATAATGATATTTAATATTTAAAATGATAAAATTTTGTAGGTAAAAATAAGTCAAGACAATCACTACAGATACCAGCGTTTGAGTTTACACTTTAGATCAGATCAGCTCTAATCTGAATAATCTGAATTATTCTGGAACACTTTGACCTTTGGGGTATAAACATAAAGACTATTAATTGTCTCTGGTGACTAATCTCCCTAGGTTCAACATAATCAATAGGAGATGAGAGGTTCCTTGTGAGGACAAATCCTCTTCTGAGGATTATAGAATCCTCTTCTGAATTGCCTGTAGAGATGTTTCTGTCTCCCCAACAGCTGTAACAGGGGTCTTGAGAGATTAGCCTCCCTGAGCTAAAGTTGGTTTTGTACAACACTGTTCTTCTCTGATTTGTTCAAGATAACTCAGACTGAAGTATTTCTTTGCATTTCTATGTCCCTTGAATCCAGACATTTCTCATCATGAAAACATGAGAATTTCACCTAGAAATTGGGATGTTCCATTCATCCTAGGTCTTTTTATCCTAATATTATAAAACTGAAAAATAGAATACAAAAGACATAATATGTCACAGTGCATACTATTGCATTAGGCACCTCAGAGGATAAAGTAATTAGAAGTGAACAGTAATAAAGGGAATTTAATTTTGAAATAAAATGCATATTTTTTCTTTAAATGAATTTTTCCAAATTTATAAATTTCTATTTCACATGAAATTCCAAATATTTGGTGTAATTTTAGGGAATGAAATATTGAAAATGGAATTTTTAAAAAAGTTAAAACAGGAATTTCCCTTGAAACCAGATTAATCACATTTGGCTACAAGAAATTAGGCTGCTTAGCTGTAGTTGTCTAATTCTTCAAAAGACCACTGCCTGAATTCTGAGATTCAACAACTATGTCTATACTGATAAATATATGGTGGCCATGGACTTAAGTTTAGCTCAGAGGCTACATGTGAATATACTCACATCCATGCTTATGTGGAATAACTCTGCTAGAACCCTACGTAGCTCGTGCCTGTCAGTCTCTTCTGTGTGTGTGTGTTTGCTGTCCAAATAATTATTTAATAGATATGCATAGCAGAGAACAGGGGAAACTGTGGTTGGTGTAAGGGGACTAGGCTGTCTGAAGCTTTCATATGCCATGGCCTCAGACATACTCCTGTAGTATTCATGAAAATAAAAGAGCTTTCTTTGTGTTAAGCTAGGTTTTTTAATTGCACAAAACCAGTATGAGAGATCTAATATCAAAAGTCAGATCTGTTAGATATGACGAATTAAAATACAATTTTCAAACAAATCTCCTCCACTTCTGCCCTTTCAGGGAAGATTCTACCTTTCAGGCTTATTTTTAGTCTACTTTTTGGCTTATGACAGAATGACTAATATTTTGTGTCTGTCACCTCTAAGTTTGGCTGCCTGTCCTCTCAGGTTTTCTTACCAGCATTCTGGTTCTTACTGTCGCTGCTGGCCTGCAAGATCTCCCACTACCCCTTCATCTCCGGGAAAGGTCACTGTCCCACTCTGAGAGTGACTCTATGGAGGCAGCATATGGAAGCCAAGAAAAGATAAACTCTCGTCTTTCACCTGAGCTACTCAGTCACATTAAGAGTAATGTTCAAGAGTGAAGAACAGGAAATACAGCAGATGTTGAACAGGCAAATAAACTGTCATCCAAGGATATTTAAAGTTTTGTGTATGCAAAAGCTTTGAAAAATTGTGTTGTGATATGTACCTGACAGAGAGTAGAAAGATCAGCCAGGCTGAGCTGAGCTGGGACAGTCAGGGTCATCAACAGAGCAGAAGAGACAGCACAGTCACCTCACTAAAGGATGTGTACATGTGTGAGTCAATTAGCAGATGTGTTACCAACTTAAGGATCTCAATATTGATGAAAGGAAGGGAAAACAGCAGTAAGAAGTGGAAATTTGCATCTGAAAGGACTACTAGAAGGTTGCTAAAGAATAGACTGAGCCTAAAAATGTGCAAATTTCTCCAACTTTATTCCATGAATAGAATCTCTACATGCAATGACTGCACAAAGCTGTGTTCACACAATTGCATACATGTTTGAATGGTTTTCTGGGGTTGTTAAAAAGCCCACTTAGCTGTACAGATTGGAACTTTTGAGTTCAGACTGCTGTGGGCTGCTAAGAAGAATGAGCTGCTTTCATGATGTGATGAACAGGACTATCTAGAAAATCTTGATTTGCATTGAATGCAAAGAAAGCTTATTACATGTATTTAAGCATTTTTCTTCATACCTGAAAAAGGACATTATAAAATTTTTTGCTTTAAAAGTAGCTAAAATCATATAAGAACACTGCTTATCAATAATACGAGAAATTTTGCTTAATTGTTGTAAGCAATTGTAGAGTGAATTTGAGGAAGCATTTTCAGTTACTTTAGAGACAGAAAAATACATCATTAGATACCTACATATGTACCTTGTTTCATAAGCATACTCAGAGCTTGTGAGCTATGCTTTTCTCGTAGTCCTGAAGTTAATGTACATTTTGTAGACTTGATCTCACTGTGACCAGATATAGTCATTACAGATGAGCTAATTTCAAATTACTCTCATCTGCTATTCTGGTCTGGAAACCTAATTCTGAAAAAACCCTTTCAACTCAGCTGAATCCCTCCTTAGAAAGCACAACAAAAGAAAGAAAAAAATCTGTAAGGCAAAGGAAAATCTTCCTCTTTGCTGAAGTCAAATAATACTAGCTTGTGAATAACTATTACTTCATACAAATTTTTGTCAGGTTGTAAAAAAGGAAAGTGGTATCATTATAAGCAAAACCTGTGATAAATAATTGAATCTCACTGAGATATTCGTTTTAATAACATTTGTTCTGACTGCCCATGGAAAGTGTAATGACTTCCAATGAGCTAAGTCCTTTAAAATTTTCTTGAAGTCATAATGTATATATCATGCCATATAATTCAAACAGAATAAGTCTAGAATATTCTTTGATATTCAAAATTTATGTAGCTAATTGTAACAGAAGTCTGCTTAAAGTCAAAATTAGCTCTAAGATGGTTTAAAGAACAAGAGTGGAAAGTGCCTGTGCTTCTTGAAATTTGATTATCAAATCAAACATTCCCTGCAATTTTAAAAATAATTGGGAGCAAACAACATACTTTTAAACATATTAGGAAATAGTATC
Source organism: Chloroceryle aenea (assembly GCA_013399075.1). NCBI lineage: Eukaryota > Metazoa > Chordata > Aves > Coraciiformes > Cerylidae > Chloroceryle > Chloroceryle aenea. The sequence goes on along the minus strand of VWZY01007791.1, from coordinate 73,498 downwards.
TTTAGTATAAAAATATGTGGTAAAATCTCATCTTAATCAGTACATCATAAGCTAAAAGGGAAAACTCTTTGCCTTTTATCTATGGAAAATTATAATTTCACATTTTTTGAGAGTGAAGAAGGCATCCACATAGTGTAATATAGTTCTCCAGTTTTTATTCATTATAAACAGATAAAATTATGCAAACTTGTTTAAGAAACATGATGAATAGTACCATAATACCATCAAGCATTATCACTTATTCCATTATTTTTATAAAGACATGCTTAGAAAAGAGTAATAAATCTGAAATGTTTTTTTAACTTTGCCAGAAAGCCTAAAGAAGTAATGCCAAATATATAGAACTATGCAAGCATAAAGTATTTCATTTATCATTGCTATTAACAGGAGAAATAATGTCAACTCATTTACTGGGGCCTAATTAATAAATTAATTAATGTGAATATTTATCACTGGAAAAAGTGCATCTGAAGGAAGTCATTGTTTAGTGTCATATTGGCTTATAGGTATGCGTTGGATTAATTGTAGATAGTCAAACTTGTCGAGACATGAAGAAATGATATTTCAAGAAGCAGTCATTTGAACATTTGATATATTGATGAAACTCAACTGATAAAACAATTTTGGTGTTACAGTATCTACTTTGCAGAAGGTGTTTCTACCCTGGTAAACAAGGTGCATATCAGCCTCATTTTCTCTGCTGTAACAGCATGGTTTAATTAATTTTTTCTGTTGGTTCTCTTCAAGAAGATTATTACATTTCTCTGTCAACTGTTATGTTTTGAAAACACAATTAGGCCTAAACCTTTCCGAGAGCATTTTATCAAATTTCATAGCTTAAATGAGAGACATTGTCCTTTGCAAATTCATATGTTTTCATTAGATTAAAAGGCCTCCCATTAGAACTTTTCATTTAAATTTATATGAGATTTCTGGTGTGTAATTCCATGCTTGGCAATATTTGATTTCTTCTGCAATATTATCTGAACAGTGTTGCTTTTTTTATTACATTTAGTGTTACTTTGGTGCTCTTATGCTGAAGATGATAATCAAAACTGTACAGCTTTGGTTGATTTTTTTTCACAGAAAAATATATTTTTTATGGATGCCAGAAAAATAATCACAGTTCTAATGAGATAAATTTCCTTACTGAATTATATGCTTGTTAGCATGATGCCATTTTTTTCTTTAACCTCTGAAAATTAGAATAATAATGTACAAAATAATGCTATTAACCCTAATGGAAATAACAGCAGCAACTGTATTATTTCTTCTTTTTTTTGGCCTTTTGATCAAAGACAATAAAAGATTGAGATTTTAATCTGAATCAGAATATATTAACAAAAGAAGTGTGGTGTGGCTATAATGACATTTTATTTTGCAGTTTATTGAGGTTGGTTACAGAGGAGACACGGGGTAAGAATTTGCTACCCAGAGAAATCCACCTTTTGGCTAGGTGATGTCAATCTTGAAACACCATCTGTGTCTCTATTGTAATGAGATTCAACACCTGCATTGTACACCTAACTGGATTTTCTTTCAAGTTTATCCTTGTGGTAGGAATGTTACAGTGGTTCTTCCTTCTCGTTCTTCAAAGCTTGAAGTGAGGGACTTGGTCATGCTTGCCAAGCTGTGCTCTTGGGAGACGTTAGGATTCTTTTCTGCAACAGATCGTTGAGTTTTGCCAAGTGTTAAAATACAATTCACTGATACACTGAAATACGGCCTTGTGCTTTGAGAGCAAAACTGTCAATCACAAGTAACAAAATGGGAGTTCTTTAGAAATTCTCTGTATTTATTTCTGAAAAGCAGACAGATGTTTATGATAGGTAAATTCAGAGCCATAGGCCTAATATTTCAAGAGATTAATTCAAAAAATAAACTACCTTAAAGCTCGCAAGCATTTTTTTACTACAGTGACAGGACAAGAGATAATCTTAAAAAAATAGATAAACAGGAGTCAGCTGCTTGAGCGGGTTAGTTGCTTTGAGAATCTGAAAATAGAGTCACGGCCTAACCCCTGAGAATTGAGAGTGGTCAGACATCATATTCCAGAACACAGGAAGGCAAGTATTTCCCACTGGAAATCCCTCTGATATCAGATTGTCAGCTATGAACTTTCTAGAATTAAATACTTATGTCCAGCTTTTCGTCCTGGGAGGAAAGCAAAGACTTCCCTGACACTTATGGATATCCAGTACAGCAGTCACAGGGACAGGGCTGAGCCTTACCTTCAAGTCCCAGTAGCATAGTTTAGAGCACAAACATAAATCCAGGCTTCCTACAGCCAGGAAAAAAAAAACAAAAAAAAACCCACTAAACAACAGTTTGAGGTATTATTCTTTTTCTAAGATATTGTATTTTTTACTAAACAATTGTTTATTATGTAATTTTTGACTATGCAAAAATCCCCACCCAAAACCCACCAAATTTAAAACCTAACCAAACACATCAAATTCACAGCCCACTGAAGATTATGATTTCCTAGATCCTAGGTGATAGTCTGAACCACCAAGTCAAAAGTCAATACTTTTTTCATCCTCCTTTTTTTTCCCAATTGATTCATTATATACGTATGTATTCAATAGACTATTAGACTATTGGGGGGGGACTGATGAGATATCTTCCCAAGCGCAGGGGACACACAGGCCTCTGAACTGTTCAGCAACGTCAGTGTTTGGTCAAATACATATGACAACTTATAAGTGCGTACACAGGTGTGTCTGTGACCATGTATCAGAAATTATATCATATAATATAGTCATATCATGGAAGGGACCTAAAAGATTATCTAATCCAACTTCCCCGCCATGGGTAGGGATGCTTCTCAACTAGACCAGGTTTCTCAAGGCCTCATCCAAATTGTCCTTAAACACTGCCAGGGAGGGGGAATCCACAACCCCTCTGCACAATCTATTCCAGAGTCACACCAACCTCATAGTGAAGATTTTTTCCTAACATAGAACCTAAACCTATTTTGCCACAGATTAAAACCATTTCTGCTTGTCCTATTGCTGGACAATCTTGTGACGAGTCCCTCTCCAGCCTTCCTGTAGATTCCCTTCAGGTACTGAAAGACAGTTATAAGGTCACCCCGGAGTCTTCTCTTCTCCAGGATGAACAGTCCCAGCTCCCTCAGCCTATCCTCGTAGCAGAGGTGCTCCAGCCCCTGGAACATCTTTGTGGCCCTCCTCTGGACTTGTTCCAACAAATCTATGTACCTCTTATGACGGGGACATGAGAACTGGACTCAGTATTCAAGGTGGGGTCTCACAAGAGCAGAGTAAAGGGGGAGAAACACCTCTCTTGATCTGCTGGCCACACTCCTCTTGATGCATCCTAGGCTAGGGTTGGCCTTCTGAACCTCATGAGTGCACTGCTGGCTCATCTTGAGCTTCTTGTCAATGAACACCCCCAAGTGTTTCTCTTCAGGGCTACTCTCAACCTACTCTGTATCCAGCTTGTGATTGTGCCTGGGACTGGCCAATCCCAGATGCAACACCTTGCATTTTGACTTGTTGAACTCCATGGAGTTTGCACTGGACCATTTCTCAAGATTGTTAAGGTCCCTCTGAATAGCATCCCTTCCCTCAAGTGAGGCCACCACAACACACAATGTGGTGTCTTCACAAACTTGCTGAGGGTGCACTTGATGCCAATGTCCATGTCTCTGACAAAGATGTTGAACAGCACTGGACCCTGAACAGATCCCTGAGGAACTCCTCTTGTCATTGTTCTTCACCTGGACATCAAGCCATTGATCACAACTCCTGTGAGTGAGACCTTCTAGCCAGTTCCTTATCCACTGGATGGTCCATCTGTCAAGTCCACGTCTCTCCATCTTAGAGACAAGGATGTCATGTGGGACAATGTCAAATACTTTTCACAAGTTCAGGTAAATTAATTAAATGTAGGTACTATAAGGATATGAGACACTTTCAACACAATATATTATCTGAGTGTGGAATATGAAGCTCAGCAGCTTCTAGGCATTCTGTTTAGACACATAAAATCACAATCACTTGCATTTCTGTATGACCTTATCTCAGAGGGTTGTGATTTTCAAAAATGTCAAAGTGGAATAGAGACACTTTCAGTGTTACTGATGCATTGAAGTCACTTTGAAAACCTCATCACATCAAATCAATCAACTCTCTGTAAAGGGTACCACAGCCCCAATTACTGTTAAAGCACTTGTGTACCTTCCAAATGGGAAGCACACTCATTTCCTACTCAGACTACTGCTGTGTGCACTGAAGTAAGTTTACAAATAGACTTAAGACATCCACCCCCCTTCAGAATTCACTGACCACTATATGGTCAGTGAAACCAAAACAACTGTACTTGCCTGATACCTTTTCCATGCTGATAATGAAGAAAAAAAAAAAAAGTCTGGCAGTATTTTTTGCATGTGCAGGACTCAGCTTTGTAGAGGAGTAAATCGTGATACAAGCTCCAAGACTTTGAAAAGACATAGATTATGTCCAAAAAGCAAAGTCAGTATCAAAAAGGCAGAATCTAACAAGTAGTGGTAGCTGCTTAGTGGGACAACCTGACAACCTGAAATAACAAAATATGTCTGATGATGTCTAACACAGTCATTGTAGTCCCATACAATAAAATCACTGCTAGTACTGACTGTTCAACTGCAGATAAGGCTGAAATTTTCTGAGTTTGTGACGTCTTCTCAGTTCTAAGTGAAATGTTTACAAAAGTACTTTTTCCTCTTAAAACCAAAAGAAGAAAATTTTTGTCTCAAAGGTCTTTTATTTCTTTCATGATTCTGTTACTCTGGGATCCTCTTCAGAGCATTTCTCTCTTCATTTAAATTTTTACTGTTGTGTTGGCAGAGCAGAAACAGTTGCTGGGAAGTGAACTCTTATTGTCATAATTGTGAACAACAGCAGCTCACAAATGGATCTCCCCTGTATCCTCATGGTAACTGCCACATGAGTGGAGGCAAGAACATCAGCAAGTTTGCTGATAAGAAACTAGGAGGAGTGACTGATATACCTGAAGGCTGTGCTGACATCCAGCAAGATCTGGACAGGCTGGAAAGCTAGGCAAAGGGGAGTCTAATGAAGTTAGGATAAGCATAAAGTCCTTCACCTGGGGACGAATAACACCATGCACCAGTACAGATTAGGGGCTGACATGCTGGAAAGCAACTCCATGCAGAAGAACCTTGGAGTCCTGGTGAACAATCCATAGGACAGCAGTGTGCCCTTGTGGCCAAGAAGGCCAATGGTACCCTGGGGTGCATAAAGAAGAGTATGTCCATCAGGTAGAGGGAGATTGTCCTCCCCCTCTACTCTGCTCTAGTGACACCACATCTGGAGTATTGTGTCTTGTTCTGGTCTCCCTAGTTCAAGAGGGACAGGGAAATACCAGAGAGAGTCCAACAGATGGCTATGAGTATGATTAGGGGACAGGAACATCTGTCTTAAGAGGAAAGGCTGAGACCTGAGTCTGTTTAGCCTGGAAGAGAGAAGGATGAGAGGGGATCTTATAATGTTCACAAATATCTGAAGGGTCGGTGTCAAGAAGATGGGGCCAGTCTCTTTTCAGCAGTGTCCAGTGATAGGACAAAGAGCAGCAGACACAAACTGCTGTCTCTCATCTCATATTCATCACATTACAGCTCATGAGACAGATCTGGTATTTCAGTGTTCAACCCATCAAAATATTTTGTTGATTTTGTGCATATGCTTTGCTTTTTGCACCTCACAGGACTAGCAGGTAAGAGACAGCCCAGCACAAAATGCCTATAAAATACTAATGAAATCAAAGTAATTATGGCATTTTCAACTGTAGAAAGTCAGATGGCTTTTTCAGTAAAATATAACCTTTTTTTTTTTATCAGATGTCCTGTAACTTCCTGGTGCCAAATGGGGCTGAAAGAAGAAAGGGTCTGGAAAGAGAAACATTTCTATTCTTGAGATTGAACAGAAATGGAAACTTCCTGTGGACTAATCCATGTATTGTCTAAACTATATTGGCAGAAATCGAGAGAAGATGGTTTACAACTCTAACATGCTGTTTCTGGTCTGCATCTGTGTGGCATTCTGCACCATGTCAAGAAAATGAGGCCATCTTGCTGAGATGACCAGATGATTGGAAGGATAGTATGTATGATAGTAATTGAAGAACAGTACTCTCAGAAGCTAGAAAATGTCCAGAAAATGCTATTTCAGAAGGTTTCTGAGAAAACAGTATAGTTTCTGAAAAACACATGAGAGAGTCTGGTGTGACAAGTGATTATCCTGTTTGTCAAATAAGTAAAGTGTTACCAAAGGGATTGAGATAAATTTAGAAGTGGGATTCAAATAGAGTTAGGCATTTAAGCTCTGAAAATCTGATCTTTTGTCCCCACAAGCAAGCAAAATGCTTTAAGAAGTCACCTACTGATCTAAGGAAGTCTGAATTGTGTAGTCTTGTGTGTAAGGGCAAGTTCCCTGTGCCATACACACTCCAAGAGACTTTAACTTAATTTTAACTAGCTGTCTATATCCAGACAGGTATTTACCTGCAGTGGAATGTTTAAAGAATTAGGACTCTGCCCAGCAGGAGTACTGGGAGAGACTTTCAGACTGTCCAGGTGTCTCAGGAGCATGGGTACTAGCAAGCTTCTAAGTCTCCTTGACACTTCTGAAAATTCATGCTTGTCAAATGTGTTTCCTGGGACACCAGTGTACTGATTTAGTTAGTCCTTCTGAAGTGCTAAAGCCTCTTTTCCAGTTTACCTTTGCCCTGATTGCAACACACCCAGCTGTGGGCAGAGCAGAAAAGCAATCTGCTAGGGTTTGGGATAGAAGCACTCATACACACTCATTTTGTGTGCTCATCTTTTGATCTCTTCCTTAAAACCCTGCACGACTCATGAGAATGTGTTTATAGCTGAATAGCCCTGAAATGTTATGTCACTGATGCAGATTGACCTCCATAAATAGCATGTCCTCTATATAAGATCCATTTTCTCCACTCTCTACTGCTCCTTTGAGATGATTTTTACTGTTGTTCCTTGCTCTGGGGATTTTTGTAGAGAGCCTGTTTGCAGAACACATACCACACATACCTTTCAAGGCTCTCTGACTCTTATTACTGATATTACTTTTAAAAATGATTTAGTGAAGGCTACAGATGTGGTAAATGGTTTGGCAAAAAAAGCATGGAATGCCTCTGAAGAGAGGCACCCACCTGCTGGCTCATGAGTCAGTGCTTCTTTTGTTTTACAGTGCTGAATGTAAAATAAATAGCAGATGATGAGAAATGTTGTACACTGCAATAAAACACAGAGAATGCACAGTTCATGACAGAAAAGTAAATCACTGCTGCTCATTTTGTTACAAAATGTTCACTCTACTGTTCTGTTCCTCAAAAGGGTTGAAGTGAAAATGCAAAAATCTCCTTTTGTGAAGCATTTTAATTTCAGATCACTCTTTCAATCCTCCAGTCTGCCTGTTCTCTCTCCCGGGAAGTAGCACCTTTTTTAAGTACCAAGTCACAAATGGCAAGTGCCTGACCTGAAGTATTTGGCTGCTATTAAGTTTCTTTAAAAACAGGAGAGAGAGGGAGAGAGAGAGGGAGAGATTATATTTCAGCATCATAAGCTGTTGTTTGGAAGGAAACTAGCAAAACAAAACACATTTGGCATAGACACAGTTCAGTGCCACAAACTGCACTAATATGATGAGGTAAAGAAGGAAAAATAAAGGAGTGATGTTTCATCCTTCTCTGGATTGTGGCTGTGCCCAAGAGTGGGTTTCTTAATGTTTCCATTACATCCCCCTATTTTTAGAAGTTAATAGCTCAGCTATAACAATTTGCTTCAGGCTGAAGCTTGGCGTACAAGGTCTCAGTCAGGGAGCACATTTAGTGAAATAGAAGATTACCCATTTTGGAGCCTTTTTTTTTCTTTTTTTTTTTTCTGTCATACAATCTAAAAATATTCTCCATTTCAGAAATTACATTTGGCATCTGATTTATCTCTAACATAACACAGTATCTTTTCTCACTGCATTTGACCAACGAGAAGCCCCATCAAATAATAAAAATACAGGGGTTTTGGTTTATTTTTGTGTATCCCTATGACATTGGTGGCTATTGTATTCACCTTTTTCAGAATTTAAAACAATCTGTAACTACTTGAAATACAAGGATACATGAGTGGTGTAGATTATATGACATCTGTCTACGGTGTGATTTTCTTATTTTGGTGTAAGCCATTGCAGGAGAAAAACATACAGGACTAGATGAACTGTGAATCTAATCTAATATTTCAGTTCTTGTTTTTATCTGTCGCCTAGACCTTGAATGCTTAGGTACTTCTACAATACCTATCTGAAAAGATACAGATTGAAAGACAAGGTCTTTTTTTCTGAACAAAAAATGAGAATTAAGAGAGTGTTATACCTCTTAGTCTTCAATAAATTTCCTTTTCTATATTTGGATTATACTAAATTTAACAGAATAGCTGAATGAGAGTTTTGAGGAAGATACAAACACCCTGAATCTTTTAGATAAATTAAGATATTATGGTAAAAGTGATATGCTAGGAGATACAGAAGCAGCATATACATATTTGAAATCTAAAATAATGTAAATAGCTGCAAATAATAAAAATAAATAATGCTTGTTTAGAAGTTATTTCTGATTTTGGAGATAGATTCGGTTTTGTTTTTTCTGTGGCTCAGTGACAATTAATTTCCCAAGTTTGCTATATAATACTTCTGGGACTTTTCTGTACTGAAAAGCTGTAGTAAAGCTTAATTTACTCCTTATTTCACATATCTCAGTTCATTTTACCTGCATAAAGATGAAATTCTTAATTGTTTGTTTTTTTTTTTTCTCTTTTGTTAAAGCACACATGAAAGAGTAAAATACATGAAACTTCCATGGAAAGAGTGAAAGAGAAAAGATGTCCTGTCCCTCAGTCTTTCAGTGGTGTCTATGAAGTTCAGTGTTTTGGACACTGACCTGCTCTTAAGTGGGGCTATGTGTCTGTTGAGCAGTTTACCTATTTGATAAAGCATCATGATAATATTCCTTTTCACTGTACTGTCTAATGAGGTTTAACAAGAGCCAGCGCAGAGTCCTACACCTGGGAAGGAACTATAAAATGCACCAGTACATGTTAGGAGGCAATCTTCTAGACAGTAGCTCTGTGGAAAAGGACCTTGGAGTCCTGATAGACAAGTTATCCATGGGACAAAAATGTACCCTTGTGGCCAAGGTGGGCAATGGTATCCTCGGGTCTATTAAGAAGAGTGAGTCCAGCAGATCAAGGGAGGTTCTTCCCCCGCTCTTCTCTGTCCTAGTGAGACCTCATCCGGAGTATTGCATCCAGATCTGTTCTCCGCAGTTCAANGAGGTCCCTTCCCACCCCTAACATTCTATGATTCTATGATCTGTACCAACTGTTGATATAACAAAGAGAAAATAATAACATTAGGCAATTGTTGCAGTCCATGAAAACACTTGACACTTCAAAAATTGTATTATACTTTTTCCATGCAATAGAATGCATTTTGTTTTCCTGGGCCTCTGTATCAACTCATGCCCTTTTGTGGAAGATTTTATTTCATCATATTTCTGATTTTTCCTCCATTATTTTTTATTGTATCTTTTTAATGACTCAGCAATAGGAACAGTTTTTATAGGAAGCTGAGTCATCTGCAGGATACATTTTCTGTGACAAGTACAGCAGCATAGTTCAGTGTACTTAGAAGTTAGCCAATTTGCATAAATAGTCTCTTGGGTAACTTCCTTCATATTCTCTCTCCTGGACCCAGCAGAGAAACCTGTCTGATCTTACTCCATTTACTCTCAGACTTCTCCCAAATAGGAGAATAGGCTGAGCCTATTGCTCAGCTCTTAAAAGCAGATCCACTAGGTTACTGCCATGTAAACATGTTACAAATGAAGTATGTTGTACAAGCACTTTGGATGTTCCTGACAACCCTGAAAACTATAATCATTGGTCCTTTGTTCACTGGGGACTGGGAAGTGTCTGTGCTTTTCTCACACATTACCACCTCTAGAATAAGTACTATATTGGTGGGAATTACTTCAAACAACAAGTATCTTCAGGTTCATCAAGCAACAAATTTGTAATTGACCTGCAGACATCTTCTGACAAGTATTGAGGAAAGGAAGGAAAAAAACCCACAATTTTTTGTCAGTGTTTGAAATGGGAACATTTATTGGAAAGCTTTTAACAGACATTTGATTTTTTTTTCCAAACAATGCATGCATCTGACAGTAAGTTTGGTTGGTTTTTTTTTGTTTTTCATCCTTCTGTCATCTCAGTATAAGTGCAGAATAAGCCTTGATAGAAAGGTTGACATTTATTTTTAATTCAGTACTCCTAAACTTTTTGAATGCCCCAGTTATGCATAAATATATCTGATAAAGAATGGTAGACCCTAGGTATCCCTCCCTCCTACCCTGCCATGCATCCATCCATCCATCACTGTCTTCCCTTTCTTTCCTTTTTCTCTAAACCTCAATATTTATCCTTTGAACTTGTAAGCTTTACATATCATACACAGTTTAAAGTAACCTTCACTTTAAATTCCATGGCTTTTGTTGGCTAACTCAGTATTTCAACAGCATTATTAGTTTTCTTTCTGCGAATATCGTCAATCAGTTAGCACAGGTAAGTATATTGCAGTTTGACTTGCAGCTTAGTGGTGAATGTCACCTATTAGGCCTTTGCAAAATCCTCACAACTGATCAGAAATTCCACTGAATGGAAAAAATTTATATTGTTAAGCAGAGCTTTAATTAAAGCTATACTTTGTTTTCAATCCAATTTAGGAACAAATACAAAAAAGAAAGATCTAAATTTTACAATGCCTGGCAATGTATCCAATTCTGAGCTGAACAAAGAAGCTTATATGCTGAAAATCTTGTAGGAATAAAGCATGTAAGATAAATAAAAAGCTCCCAGTGCTTAATTCCAATCATCTCCACAACAACTGGAGCTGCTGATAAGACACCTACCCAGAGTAATGATGCATAATGTGAAGAAGCAATAACCCAGACTGCATAAGTATGAAGGAACACCATTCTTTTAAAGAAAAGTGTGGCAAATGTGAAGCTGTGTTAATGTTCTGAGCCATTTTCAAAGGTATTTTTGTGAACACGGCAAATTGCCAAGGCTTAGGTTTTTCTCCAGACATGATCGGGAGAACAAGAAATGTAACTAATATAAAGGTATCAAACATTTGTCCATGTACTATCATGTAAATATTTATGTCCTGTCAGTTCATTAATAGTGGAGGTTCTAATAGGAATATAAATATTATAAAGTGTGTTTACAACAAATAAATCATAGGGGTGCTGAAATAATTTACAACAGTAAAGCTCATTTTGGATAATTACAGTGCCCCAGAAGATTGTATTTATGTGTTACAAAGAAAGGGGATGTTCAGAAGAAAACTGTTTTGGACTGCTGACATTCTGAGGAGACTAGAGGCTGATCCTGCCTGGGGCTGACTTAGGAACATATGCAAATACTAATGAAGGATTTTGTGTATAGAAGGCAGGGAAAAGTTGTTGTGGCTTCAATTGCAATGCTAACCTTATTCAGTCAAATTTCAGGCAGATGAATTACTGTAACTATAGAAATAATGTAAGAAAAGATTAGTTAAGATTATGCTGGCAATAAAGATACTAATGTTTTATTATAAGTGAAGTTCTATTTTGCATTTTATGTGGGGGTAAATTAGACTGCAATGTTATTTATCCTTGTTTTATGAAGGCTATGTTCATATCCACATTAAAGCTTGTTATTGTTCTCGCCTCCACTCCCTTTCCCATACCCATCTACATTTTATCTAGGCAAACTAAACACTTGACTCGTCCCATCTTCTTCTGCATGCCTTAAATAGTTAAAGTTAAGAACAAAACACAGCAACCATTCTCTCCTCCTACACCCCCCAAAAACTCTAAGCAACAGAGCAATAGACTTTGGAAGGTCATATTATAATGAGATTAAAATGTAGTTCTCTGAGCTAGTGCTTAGCAGCAAATAAATGTGGTTCAGCTCTTTTCCATGAATGTTTTACTGATAAGATTAATTTAAAATGAAACATACATTCTTCGCTTCTATGACAAGGCAGTCAATGTCTATCTTGTAGATGATTGTTCAAGTAAAACACTATGAGAGGGAACAAAATTATTTTCTGAACAGCAATAAAAGAGCTTAAAATTAGAGTGAAATCTCTCACTTTTTTTTTCATGGTAATAAATGCTATTAAGGCCTTGTTATTTGTACGGTTGTTTTTTTTTGTGCTAGACTGGTTATTAGACTTTGACTGGCTTTTGAGAACAATGTGTCACCTAAGAGATTTGTGTATCTCATCATTTGGTCCTGTTTTTTTTCCAAGCCCTTGACAGGACTGGGTTTTTATGTTTTATTTGTCAACACAAATAAATAAATAATTAGAGCATATTAAATACAACAATAGTCAGATAATTGGTTCTGTCAAAGTAAGGAAACAGGGTCACAGCTCCCCAAAGCAGGAGCTATATAGCTTATGGACATCTTGCCACTGAGCACTGTTTTACACAGACACCACACCCGCACAGCAGCATCTGACCTAAAGCCTGGTGTGTTAGAACAAGACAGGATAGTTGTCTTCCCACAGTTGAAACCTGTTGTCTTGCCTAATCCATTTTACTCAAACTTCTCCGTACAGACCAACTGAGCTCCCCCTCCTGATACAATTAAGAAGTTCACCTGACAAGACTTGGATTTGTATCTGACTATGTGTATTAAAAAACAAAACTGAAAATTATTCCTGAACAGCCTGGGAAGCCTGCAGCCTGTTAGCCTGCCTTCAGTGATCTTCCACTTGCCTTTTCCATAAGTATATTATCATTTTATGCATGTGTTCCTTTTTGACTTGCCAATGCCAGTGTTCATTGTTTCCTTCCAACCTAGTCTCCCTCATGGATGTATGATGTGTTAAAACTCCTGCCATAGGGTAGGCCTGGGGAGACATTTTCAAATACTAAGAAACAAAAAATAGGAGTTGACTTGTTAACTAAATACAAGAGTATTATAAGTACTTTCTATTTCTAGTACTACAACTTCTGTGTGATTTAAACAATTAATTTAGATAGCATTTATCCAGGTGGATTTTTTTTTCTAAGAATATAGCAGGTTTCATAGATTTTTCCATTGTTATTGTTGTAGAACCTTATTATCAGTCTCTTTGTTTTTGACTGTCACCTCTTCTTCTGCATTTTATCTTCACCTTCTGTTTTAGTGAACTTTGCTATCATCCCAGTTTCAGACGTTAACCTTTGTCTAGCCAATGTGATATTTTTTATACTAAGCTCTTACCTACAAATCCTCATATATATTTTTGTATGCTCAACTAATGAATGTTTATTAAAATATAATTAAAGTGAATGTGCTGAAAATCTGCTACAAAAAGGGAGAAGAGAGAGAAGCAAAAGGAAAAGCAGCTTCTTGCTTTGTATCTTTTTAATTGTACTGAAAGCTGTTATACGCTTAATCTTCTCAACTAGTTGTTCTGTGCTTTTAAGAGGATTATATTATTAGTAGTTTAATTATTCATTATGCAGTATTTTCCCAATTGTTACAAAGGTTTTTGTCACTCATTTTTTTAAAAATTAATTTGATATTTTATTCTTCTTAATAGTCATGACTCATTCTGATTGTCATGAAAAGTTGCTTCAGGAAGGACACAAGAAGATGCCTGTAGCAGAAGCAGATAGATTCCCTGCCAGTGTAGTGACTCAAGCCACTGGGAGACTATCACAAGCTGTACTCCAGAGACTATGGTTTGATTACTGTCACTACAGCAAGTTTCTTGACCTCATCATGAAAGTCAGGGAAGCCATCCACTGGAGCAATTCATCCTCCAGGCAAAAGAAAACTATGGGCAAGATGCCTTTTATTATCTAGAGTGTTCTCTTTTATCCACTAATTCTGCCTATAATATTGGGAAAAAATGCAAGGACTTTTGGAAGGCAAGATTTCACATTTCTTGTGCTCCAAAGGAAACATTTTTGTTTCTAATTCCTGAAGTCCATGTTCTTTTCCTCACCTTTCTGCAACCCTCAGTGTGTATCAGCTTGGCATCAGAAGCCAGAAATGTAAGTATCTGCAGCTGTATGTAACAGTGCACGTACCTGTCTTTCATTATATGGAGAGTGGTTGCACAGAAAACTACTGTGGGTTTCCTTCTATACAGCCAACTATATTTTCTTTATGGAATGGTTATTCTCTAGCAGCTGAGCTATGTTTACAATCTGTTGCTGCCAAAGGATTTAACCCTGAAAATCCAGAGGGACTTCTAAAATCTGAAGATTACAAGGTAGAAAATATCTAGGGTTTCTGTTCATTTTGCTGATGGAACTGACAGCATTGCAATTGGCCTTCCAGTCCATGAAACATGTGGTACTATTTTTTTAGTCTGTAATAGCTATGCCATTCTGCTGGCAGCATCTGCTTTTTGTGATGGTTTTTCATTTCCTCATATAAAAATCCCTCTTTTTTCAAGTTATTTCAATACAACCAGTCTTCAAAGAAATAATTTCAAGCTATCTCTGAAAATTAAAGTCGACTTGATTTTCGTTTTCCTTCTAGATTATTTGTGAAAATTGTTACTTTTGTCAACAGAGAATCATTAAAATACCTTTTTAGATTTTTACTTCAGTATAAGCAAGATCAGGTTGCAAGGTATTTCTCTACTGAGACTGAGAAAATTATTAGGAATTATATCTTTAATGAAAAGGTTCAAAGACATGATTAAATATAGTAACACAGTACTTACAAGTCATATGACAATTTGAAATTTATGCAAATAAATACTCACTTGGAAGAATAGTTTACATGGGTATATCAAAGAGGTCCCTTTATGTCTTCATTCCTTTCCTTTAAGAATAACCAGCTTGCTATGCAAAGTAGGCAATACCATATCAGTGGATGATTAACTAGAAGCACATACTTTCCAAGACCATAGAGAACTTTTCATTGGACTGTTTTCTGCAATTTTCTAATTTATGTACTGCACTGAGAATTAATGGGTTTTTGGAATGGTTTTAAAGGCAGCTTGCAAAATGATATTTTATAAAAATAGCATAACAAAACTGCAGTCATGAAACCTATCTTTGTACATAGAAGTACACCTCATTTGAATGGTAGTGTGTGAACAGCAGCTCTGATTCATACACACATAACTGTGTAGCAAGTGTCCATTTAATGGCACTGGTCATGACTTCTAGTCATAGGGGAGGACACTGAGCATATTAGCCAAAGGTAATTTATGCAATATTATTCCTTTTTATTTACA
This sequence comes from Chloroceryle aenea, assembly GCA_013399075.1. Taxonomy (NCBI): domain Eukaryota; kingdom Metazoa; phylum Chordata; class Aves; order Coraciiformes; family Cerylidae; genus Chloroceryle; species Chloroceryle aenea. Next base: position 58,166 of record VWZY01007791.1, on the reverse strand, counting down.
TAACTAGTGTTAAATTATCATTAAATAATTAATTAGATGTTCATTTAGGTGTGCCAACTATTGGCATACTATTTAGTATTTCAAATATATTATTTCAAGTACAGCATTTCAAATTTCAACTCCAGGTAGTGTACCTTGATGCCAAGCAATCAGCGCCATGGAATTGGGTATTAAGCTCTGACAATTTTCACTGAGTTTAATTAAAACATCCACACTGTACTTCATATCTTCCAATCTAAACCTCCAAGTTTCTTGTCTTTGTTGGAAAAACAGCCAAAGTTATTTTAGTTTTGATCTCACCTATAAAATTCATAGTTATATCTCCAATTGTTCAAACTTCCCCTGAAAATAGGCACTTCATGTTACCTTCATTTTAATTTTTGCTTAAACCCTAGGTACTGTCTTTTTTATAGCTGCTGACTCTCAGACTTCTTAAACACTGTGTTACCTTGACCAGCATGGATTCTCTCTAATTCTGCACAATGCCAGTTTGTATGTTCATATTTCAAAAAACTAGAAGTTTCTTCTTTTGCTCCTGATAGGGCTTGCTGATCTTTGGCCTTTATGTTGTCTCTATGTTCTTTTTTTTTCTTTTTTTTTTTAATATATTTTTACACGGGCAGTTCACAGTATTAACAAAAGCTCATATAAAACTATTTGGTAAATGTCATTCATATAAATAGGTCACAGTTAAATCTTAGCTAGTGCCAAGTGCTAGCACTGTGGAAGCTTCCCATATAACTCAATAAGATACCTCAGTCTTAACCCCTGTCTCATACATGTACGTGATGTGGGCTTTAGATTACAAAGTTTGTAAAGTGTACAGAAGTGACAAACAAATATTTGCTCTTCCATTTAATATATACAGAGATCAATTAAACAGATTTCAAAATAAAGCCCAATGAAAACTCCCCAACAAAAATAAAATAATAGTAATAATTTTAAAAAGCAACATATACCCTGTTTATCAACCTGGAGGAGCCATAGATGAAATAATATTTTAGGGTGAATATCACCTAAAGTTTGGGAGTTTTGTGTACAAGTTTGTATTAATATTTTGAGCTAATATAAAATCCTCATAGAAATTATGTGCAAAAGTAAAAACAATTAAAAACAAATATAGTCAACAAAAATCTTGGTATTTTCATGAATATATTACCTTTTTTGATTAATAAAATTTACTGGTGAATTAGTCTTATACACTAATACAAAATTATTTTAAATATAAGTGTTTATCAGGCTGGAGACACTACATCAATTTTCTAGTTCCTATGCAGTAGATATCTGAGGGATTATGAGGAAGGTGTAACATTACTGAATAGTAAAAAGAGAAGGAGGAAAGAGGGTACTGGACAGAAAAGAAGGAATAGAAAATTGAACTAGGACACTTACCTGCTAGGGCACCAATAATGCTTTTATACATTCAACGTTTTTGTGATAATAGTGTGGGGTTTGTGCTATTTGCTTAAGTAGGCAAATTGAATGATCATATTCCATAATATGCTTTTCTATGTAAAATCCTCCTCTGTAACCCACTTTAGACAGGTAACTTTCTGCAATTATTCTCCAAACAATTTAGGAATAAGTGACTATATTGACATTTTGTTTAATTGTCCCTATTAAAATGCAGGCTTGTTGGATATTATTATAATAAATTTTGGCAATAAATGAAATAATGCGCTTGTCTTTCCACAAAAAAAAACCAACCAAACAAACAACCCTTTTGTTGGCAATTGAAATCATAAACATAAAAAATCCTATGTTGTTTGTGCCTATAAAAATGGCAATATAAATTATATGATCAACATATTCTTAACTAATATTTTACATGCTAGTACCTGAAAAGGGTATGAATTAGCACAGCTTAAAGTGTTATTTGTATCCTGGTTTCAACTTAGCACTATCCTAGAATGCAAAGGTAAAGCTTTATAATTTTGCAAGTTAAGTCACTCACAGGTTTCTGAAGCAGGTCTTTTGTGTGCATCTTTGAAATACCCTATTTGGTTTCTATCTGATGTGAAGTTTACCAGTAGGTCTTGTGTTATGTAACATGATCATAGTAGCTTTTTCCTAACACCTATAAAAACTTTAAATGATGCATTAACTGATCGGTTTCATTTTCCCATCTCAGTCCAGTATTTTGCTTGGTTTTGTGTGTGTTTTATTGTAGGTAAAATACCACACAATGTAATCTAGAAGCAACATCATTTGCAAAAATTCTTAAATGCTTTTGAAAATTAGTCCCATAAATCTGAGACTAATCCTGACAACTTTCTTCCTAAAAATTATTTATTACCAGAGGCCGTGTCTAAAATTATGAATGTTTCATGGACATAACTTTTTTTATTTTGACCTAAAGTGACTTTGTTCTGGAAGTGTGTGTCTGTACTTTCTCATAAAATAGTGCTATACAAAGAGTGAACACTTTTCCCCTTTATCCCCTGCAAGTATCCAAGACACTCATGGAAAAAGAGCTAACACAAGTTCTGGCCCTTCCCTGGCTAGGAGATTCTGAGGATATGAACAGCTCTCTTTGGCAAACCTCTTATCACCAAGCTGGTGAGGTTTTTGAGTCAAGGTTCTTCTGGCGTCCTGCTTTTGAAGTTGTTCTTCATTGCATAGAGTAATTCAGGACTCATAAGGATCGAGAAAAGAAAGAGAACAACTACATGGTGCTACAGGGTAGAATTAGTATGCTTAGAAAGGTGAAGCTCCATTTTCTTCTCCAAATAATAGTTCATTATATGGATAGTTCTTTTTGAGATTTCTGATCTTTAGATTCCCTAATAAATGACACCGTTCTGAAAGGTTGAGTCTTAGTGTCACATCTATTGCTTTAGATAAAAAAAAAAATAAAAATCTAAAAGGCATTTAGGACACGATTTCATTCTTAAACTTTACGTGGTAAGTAAATTAAAGACACAAACTAACTTAAGAAGGTTTGTAAAGGATGCTTTTATTTATATCAAAGAAAATGCACAGATTTAGTAAAATTGATACCTTGCCTGCATTTCAGTGTATAACTTTTCTTGTCAGTCATCAGTTTTCATTGGATTGGGGTCATACCTTCCAGGATAACTGAAAATCTTGAGATCATGCACTTTTAGTAAATCAGAGAATTCTTCATTCTCTGCAGAATTTCCTTTTTTTTTCATTAGTTTTAAAATCATATTACATAATAAAATTAGATAATTAATAATTTTTAAATCAAATTAGATAAAATCAAATTAGACTTGGGTTGCCCCTTCCTCACATCTGGGCAACCCAAGTCTCATGGTCTCTCCTTCTACCCACCAGGCAAAATACACAACTTTCATATCCTTTTCAAGTAGCTTCTCTTCATTCTTAAGTATAAACAGGCATTTCATAATAAAGTGTAAAAGAAAAATCCACTATGGGCAAATTCCTAAAGTCTTTCGTATTCCCTCAGTCTTAATTCCAGTACAGGTAGTTATAAATCCTACTTTCATTAATGTGGATGAGTGAGTCTTTTAGGATCAAAAATTCTCCAGGAGTAAATAAGTAGGTTTTTTTACAATCTCTGTTAATTTTATCCTCCTAATAAGCAATCACATTTTAAAATGTAATACTTTAAAAGAATGTCCTTTCACAGATACTGGGCAAAGGTATACCTTTTTAAATAAATGCTTAAATTCTGATATACTCATCATGAAAACAGAAGTAGGATAATAAATTTTCTTTATAATGTACTTATTTCACTTGAGTCTTCTTTTTTGCATTCTTCATTTTAAGGGATCAAGAAAATTAAAGTTTCACTACAACAAATCAGCACACTTCTCCCTCTCCTCTTTTATGTCTTTATAACTTTAAAGGTGAGGCCTAGGGAGGTTGGCAGTGTCACTGTGCAATCTACTTAGCAAAATCTGTATTGTGATATATGACATACAAGCAAGTAGGCAGCCAAAGATACATAAAAAGATCGGGAAATTACTTTCTATATTGAACGGAGCTATGCAGTGAACACTGAATTTCTGTTACACCCTGAAGATACCTTGTCATAATATTTTTTTTTTTTTTTTTGGTAAGTCGTTTCTTTTTGTTTCTAGATTTTCCAAGACTTAGCAGTTTGTCTAAAAGAAATAAACGGTAACTTTGAAAATTCCTTGGTACAGTATGAATACCGATTAATTTTCTGATGTATTTTTAGTCATGTTTCATTAAATATGTAAAATGATGAGTCGCTGGTATTGGTGAGAGGGGGAAGTGGAATATAATTAATAGATGAAAGAACGCCCCTTCAAAATGTAGCTGCTATAAGTACACTTGACTGATCATGAAATTTCTAATTCCAGCCCTCGTATCTATATTTTAGATTGACTATACCCTGGGGCCTCAGAAGTGAACTTCATTTACTGAAAAGTCATGGGAAGTCATGTTTATTGTCTCAGCAGGTAGCTGCACTCTTAGTACTGAAAGACAAGAGAAAACAGAGGCCAGTTTATGTTCTCAGAGGCACACTGTAGCTTCCTGACAGATGTGTGTGGCAGAAAAGAAAAAAGAATAGCACACATCAGTTTCTATCAAGCCTTAAACATTTCTGCTTTAAACAGTTCATCCTAAGTTTTTCACTGTTTCCAAATACATGAGAATGGTGTTAGCAGTCTCTTCTGTGAAAGGAAATGTGAACAATCTATGTAAGAAACTCTGTGACCTTTTGTGTAGGCTGTTATCTTTATCCCTCAGACTCATGTAATTTCTTTAACCATGTATGTGGAAGGATCTGTGCATTAAAACTGACTACATTCGTGAGATATATGTTTATTCAGTTTCAGAAAGGATACTTATCTCTCTGAGGGTCCAGAGTAAAACATCAGGCTAACATATTTCATATATATAGGCAGCAGCAAGGCAACCCTAGACAGTTTGCTCTCTTTTTGTCACATAATGTTCTTAGCTCCTAATAACACTGTGATAAAGGGGCTGTACTGTATCTGTGTAGCCATGTTTATTGCCATATGGTATTTCCCAAATTACATTGCACTCTGATGAGTAGAGATTGGCCAAAATGGTCTGGCTGGCTCCCAGCATCGAGCAGTTGCTGACAGGGCTGTTGCACACTAATGGTGGCAATACAGCTGGTAATGCAGCATTTTCATTGAGTTACCTTTACTGCCAGCTATTATTTTCTACAGTTATAAAAGGACATTTCTTGTTTACCTTTATTTTTAATTATTACATAGCTCTAAAACGTCACCAATGATTATGCTAATAATACCTTCCCTGGGGTATCATATTAACTAATTAATCCATTAACTAATTAATCCAAATCCTTGACAAAGTTCATTCTATGTGTCCTATTAAGAGTGTCAGTCATATTAGTTACTCTAACCCTTTGACTTCTGTGTTTGTTGCTAGTATTTCTGGGAGAAGTAGCATATATAATTTTTTGAAAATGAGCCTCACTAGACTGTGTGGGATGAACCAGAAAAAACTGCTACTCTTGGACCAGCAATCCAAATGATATATGTATTTATTATGTTTCTTAACAGCCTGGCCTAAAACAATGTGCTTCACACACTCTTTACTGAGTCTTTTGTGACATGACTGCTACTAAATTGCTGTATCTTTATCTAACGAAATCTAATCCAATCCTAACCTGACTGAATAATTTTTATCAGCCCAGCCACAGAGTCCTAGTATGTTTATATGTTCACATTGCAGATTTTTGTGTGATGTAAGGGTACATAAGCAAGCTCTAAATAAATGATCTCATATACTAGAACCAGTTTTCTCATGGAGCTGAATGTTGCTTCACAGGCTAACCTGACTTCTTGGAAAAAATGAATGAGTTTACACTAATTCCTTGATATGTAAACATAATACAGTGCCATCAGTGATATTGATGTACACTACATCATGGCACATTTCTCTGCTCATAATAAACTCTAAAGCTGTGGGAGTAAGGCATATCTAATCTGTAAAAAGAAGCACTTGCATTTCAGAATTATTGAATTGTACACAGAAAACCATAATTACATCTCCTCATATTCTATTACATCCTGTTATCCCACAGTGGATTAGCACTAATACAATTCACAAAATGTTTCCTGAACTGAAATACACTGGAAAGTCAGGAGGCTTATACTACTTCTTGAATTCACGAGGCAGTCTTAGTCTGCTATTATGCCTAACACTTCATAAGCTTTTGTTTCTTAAAACTAAAACTGCAAAACATTCTGTCAAACAGAAAGGTGTCAAGATTTTATATGTGGAAAATTATTTAATAGTTTTCATGAAGTATTTTGTCTTAAATAGAGCTGTGTGAATAACCAAATTTTAACTAAACTTAAAATTCCAGAAAAAAACATAAGCCTGTCTGCTACTTGTAGTGTTAAAAATATGAAAAAAATAGCATCACACTGAACAAAAAAATTTCTGTTGGCTTAAATTAATTTTATTTTTTCCTTATAATTTTCTATTTATTTTAAAAATCATATTTAACAATATTTGAAAACAAAAAATAGAAATATGATTAAATTAAACATTCTTTTATTTGAAAAAGTGCTTTCATACATTATCAAGGGTAAAACTATTAGCCAAACATTATTTCAATCTAAAAATATTTCAAAGTAATTCTAGGATTTTTTTTCCCACACAAAATTCTTCCTACAAATATATGCTGGTTTAAAATAGCTATGATTATTACTAAATCTTATTTATTCAGTCCTATGCATAAAATGAAGTCCTTGGCTTCAGAAAGGTTTTCATTAGATGAAATGAAAATTTTCTGTTCAATAAAATAAATGAATAGTCTTGTTTTTTCTGTAGTGGTTTGGTGTTTTTTTCAATAATGTTCTGTCATGAACATCACTCTACAAATCTTCTGCTTTGTTTATGTGTCCTCTACCTCTATGAATACTTTCGACTTTCTCTTTGACAGAAGTACCTGTTTCCATCCATAGGTTCCTATATAACCTGCATCTCACTGATCCTGGTCCTGATCTGCTGTCTTGAATTCCTGACATGATTCTGGATGTGTCTCATCACTGTGGACTTGCCTGGCTGCTAGACTGTTGTCTGAACTGGGTTACTCTCATGGGACACTTGCTCTTCTTTTCTTGCTCGGGGTCCATATCCCTTGGCAACCATGTCACTGCCCTGGCTACCTTTCTGCTGCTTGTGGGTCCCAGTCCTTCTTCCCTGGCAGAACAGCCCACTCTCCCTGACAGGGGGCTCACTAAATGAGACCCTACTTCTGTACTGCTACTCTGTTCCCTTAACATGGCTGTATGAAAAGACTTTCCAGAAGTAAAACAAGTATTAAAAAAGAAAATTACAAATAAATTCCCATTTAGGAGAGGAGCAGCAAAGTGAGCTCTAGATAGCTACTTTTGTACATTCAGTTGGCTAACCCTCCCATACCAATTAAGACATTCCTTGCAGGACTGAGAGACAGTTACTGTAAAGGGCCTCTAAGTTGCAACCTTCACAGACATACATTGCTAAGGAGAATCGAAATACTGGTAGAAAATTACTTGGCGTAATGAAAACATCTCTTGATTATCATTCATTCAGTAATGTTATTTTCATTAAGTAAATGGAGATTTTGAGAGCTTTCATGCCTCAGTCTCTCAGAAAAGAACACTGAAAGCTGACCCTCAGCATGAATGTGAGCTAATAAAAGCTTTCCCAAATTGGAGGTAGGCAGTGGTGCCTACCAAGGTGATGTTTGTCACTGTTTGAATCGACCTTTCTGTGAAACCTGAAAACCAATTCAGATGTGATTGCAAAAGCTGCCTTTAGGTAATATCCTATTTTATTGACAAAAGAGGATGGGGTCAACTCATTTTCATAACAACCTGCTTGAAGTAATCCTTAACCACTCTATCATTTACAGTTGTTTTGCAATACAGCCTATGAAAATATTACTGGACGTAGAGTAGGCAATAAGGGAGAAAACTACAACTTTTTTTCTTGTGAGTTATTTTTTTAATAGCTGTTTTAAGAATAAAAGTCTGCAGTTAATGAGGAAAAGAAGAGATAAGCAACTTAATTTTTTTCTCTGTCCATTAATCTATTCAAGCTTTGAAATATTGCTTCCTTTAAGAGAAAATAGTTCTTATTGAAACCTTTTACAAATTAAACAAATGGGAAAAGAAAAAATAAAAGATACAGTGCAAAGCAAGGAAGTGGCTTTCCAAAGAAGGCACATATGAACGGCTCCTTTGTTGTAGAAGTCAGCAATGGCTAGTGACACTGAGTGATAAGTGGTTGTCAGGAGACCTGGTTCTGGTTTTGGTCCACTACTTACAACCATGGTTTCAGAGAATTTATTCTCTTATGTGATTTTGGATTATCCTAGTTCAAATCATAACTTTAACTCTTTAGTTGTAATAATAATTTTTACTCTTTAGGTGTTGTTCATAATTAGTGAATAAATCATTTGCTTGGACAAATTGCTGCCGATCAGTTGTTCCTACAATATATTTGTAATTTTTTTCTGAGTTGCACGAATGGCTACCTGTGTCACATAGCAACAGTTTTGGTCCTTGATGGGATGAAATAAGTTTTCTGATCTACTGTGCCTGAAGTAAAAATCCCACGGTTGTGATTTTTGTTATTAATAGTAAATAGAGCAGATTGTTCTTTGAGCATAGGGAATGACAGAGGCAATATACAGGCAGAGGATACCTTAGGATATTGGAAATATTTTAGTGACTTTCCTTAGCACAGCACAGGGCATCCTCTTCTATGTATCTTAGATTTAGAAAATGTCTGATGAAACTTAAAATTAGATTTATCGGCTGTTTTATAATAACTAATTCAATTTTTTCTCTTGTCATATTGAAACCCAGCAATTCACACCAAACATGTTTCTAATAAGAAAACTGATGATAGACATATGTTTTCTTCACCTGCTTTGTTCTCTACCTGTTTAGGAAGCTGTTGTGTCATTTTTCCCTCCTATAAAAAGTAGATCACTTTTATATATCTGCTGAAGAAGGGCATGGTTTGAATACTCTGCTCTTTACTTAGTGCCATGCTGTCACAGCTATTCTCTATTCTTAGAAGCCGAAATGTGCACAGTGGTTTTTGTCTAATATTGAATGTGTTAGTGCCAGGTCTCTTCAATAGGATTTTAGAGAACAACATCTTACTGCTTTGTTAAGTATTCCAAACTAAATAAAACCAAAAGGTCATCTATCTGTCAGCTCTTAGTGTGTTCAAGCAGTCGGCAGAATTACCAGATGCATCCTTGGTCTTCAGTGTCTTCCAGGATATGGGGCCCTCCTGAATTCTTGTGGTGCTATCACTTCAGTCCATGAATTCTGTCTTCCGCTACTTCTGCTCATTGTTTACATTGGCCTCCTTCGCTTAGACAGGAGCCTTCCTCTTTCCTTTTCCTTTACTCGTTTTTTTGAAAACACAGTACCTATATTCTTATGCTCTCTTGCATATTTGTCTATGCACAAATCTTCTGTACATTGTTGTTTTTTAAATTTTGAATAAAATCATACTCTCTTCAATGCTTGCAAGAACAAGCCCAGCAATTATAAGCCAAATTAACCGGCAACTGCTGTTATTTGTGAGAGTGTATTGTAATTTTTCTTTTGCTGTATTTCCCTGGTCCAGCATAACTCCTTCACTAAACAGGTCATGAGGACTCCAGGGACTATCCTGCAGGAGAGGAAACTGGCTCTGTTCCATAGTTTAAAAGTGCTTTATTCATGATGACGATCTAGACATCTATTTTTAATTACCAGTTTTGTGATTACTCCTTCAATAATGCTCCTTCAAAGCATGCTATTTCATTAACACAATGTTAGCCAATTCAGCTATTTAAAAAAACAAACATGCCAGAAAATATTTGTTTTAATTAATTATAAAGGGCAAATCCTGGAAAACAAGCAAATATTAATAAAAGACAGCAGTCTTTAAAAGGACAAGAGGGAGATTAATACATGACTTTACTATTGTACAGGGAGAAGCACTTTAAATAGAGCTGTGTGGAAACTCAGACACAATAGAATATCTATTCTTGCAAATTGTTCTCAGTAAATCTATCTAATCTATTTATTTATCCTCAGATCATGCACATTTAGATCAGAGTTCTGCCAGCTGAGTTAATAATAATTCTTATCTGAAAGTAATTATGTTGGTCCATAAGTTTTCACCACTGTGTTGTTCCACATCATATCAAACTGTGTGATGTCTCATCACATTAGCATAAAATTCATTGTGGTGGTGCACAGCATGGTGTGGTAGCAGACTAGAAATGGTGCAGCATTCCTATCAGTAGTGAACTAGTAAGAGCCGCTGATATTTAGAAACTTGTGCATACTGCATTTTGATTACTCTCTAGGGGACTTTTTTTTAATCCTTTCTTTTACATTTAAAGGGCTTGAACTGGATGTTAACTTTTATGACCTAGATTTGGTGCTCCACAGAAGCACTGCTAGAAGACCAAAAGACTTCAAACCCACCTTTTTGTTACAAAAATATGTCAGTTCTGAATTTATTGACCATCTGTCAGACTTCACTCACTACTAGCTAGCTGTCATTGTTTGTTATTTGATGCATTTCTATAATGACTCACTGCAGGGAGCTACCAGTATCTCCATCACAGTGATTAATGAGGTCACTCTCTATCTGCAAGCATCTCAACCCATAATTATTTATATTTGCTATTATCTTATGTGCCAGATAAAATGAAAGTAATGTATTTATATATAATATTTGCCCCTAATAAGAGTATTCACATGTTGTGAAGATATTTGGCTGATTGTGTTCAATTAGTATTTTTCTTTAATTATATCTGAGATATTTCTTAAACAAGCACCATTTAAAATCTCTTTCTCTGAAATACTAGTTTGGAACACATGAGTGAATAACTTCCAGAATAAAAGTTTACAAAGGCAAAAAGAAAGAGAAAGAAATCTGAGGTATGGATTTCACTGCTCAGGTAGGGAAGAGACAATGATATGGATAGATAATGGTAATGCAGGGCAGAATTAATAAGGGAAGTCTGGGGAAGATAGAGTTTTGTGGTCCCTCTCAACCGATGGCTTGGCTGATGCTTTACTACATGATACAATAAACCAGAGCTTGTTCAGCTAATGTTTAAGTCACCTTAACAGATTCATTTAGGAGAATGAGTAATGTTGGGGCTTACACATGGTCTGAAGTTGGCCTAGGGTAATTCTGAAAAAGTTAGTCAGGAAAAAATGTACAATATATCCTTAAGAAAATCAATCAGCTGTGAGGGAGACAGCAGATTTCACTCCACTGTTTTGAACCTTGGGGCTGATAGTACTAGACTTGGACAGAAAATCGCTAAACAGAATATACGGACTGTATATTCTCAACATAATTAAAATCATTTTAGAAGGAACTATATGTATTACTGAATCAGTCAAGCACAAAGGCAAACTCCAATCTCAAGAGGTATTCCTTTTCTTAATTCAATTTATTTCAGTCTATTCACTAGTTAAAATAAATTTATTTACCTTCGTAATAACACAGAATGGCATTTTTCTTGTAAAGAATAAAGAAGTTCTTGTTTCATCAAAAGGCTTTACTGTATAGAGCTGTGGGAAACTTTACAGTCTTTTCTCTCATATTAGCTGCTCTATTTTTATTTTCCTTTCCTTTCAGTTTGGTATTGGTTTCCACCATACAGCTTATAGATTATCAAATTTGTCCTTGTTTGAAACTTTTCAAGCTCAAGGTTTATTTTTCTACTTGCAGTTCTAAAAACATGTCCCCAGAAGATAGGACTTGTATGATGATAACGTGGGCTGCAAGAAGGGACACAACTGAATAACAGAAAACTAACTAAATAAAACTACCATTTCCTTAATGTGCACAAATTAGCTAGGAGTTCTTCCTTTACATGAGTTGTTGGATTTGAATGGATCCAGTTATTTATTATGACAGGTTACATAGTCAGTCTTCCAGTTGCTGGAATAGAGAAAATGTTTGAATGAAAGTAAGCTATAGGACATTCAACTGACCTAACCGACTGATCTGTCTGGACATATTAGTGGATTTAATGTTTATGCAAGCACCTGATTTCAGGAAAAATGCTGTAAAACACAGCTTTTCTCTGACTACTGTCCCTTTCATTTCATTATTGATGTCAATTATTGTGTTTTGATTTTATGTCATATGATTAACTGGGGTAAGGTTTTTATTTTTTTAAATTATTACTATATATTTCTCCAATTCCTAGTGCAGGGGGGCCTGAAATGGGGACTTGTAGCTCTGCTATCATACAAACAATAACAACAGTTAACAGCCTTTTTTCTCTTGAGGCAATAAGACTACAAATTGAGCTGCATTAATGAGAAATTAGTGTTTTCAGCATCTTCCCAGTGCACAAGTCAAGTAAAAGGTAATTTTCTTGAATGTTTAAATTTGTCCTCCCTAGAGGTGAACATTCTATTATATTAAATCTCTTTAACATTTTTCAGGAAAAAAAAGGAAAATTTTATTTTGAAATTTGAGAACAGATCACATTTAACATGAGAAACTTCCAGCTACAGGAACTTCTGATATCTTTCCTCTGTATTGTGGATAAGCTGCTGTTATGACAAATTATGTTAATGTAAAGTCTATCATGAGATATAAATATTGTATATGACTTTATCCATAGATGGAAACAGAAGGACACATTCTATTACCTATGTGCAGCCATTACATGATCCATGTGATTTTAAATAGGTTGGGTTTTTTTCCCATGAATATTCTGTATTCCAGCAGGCTAGCTAACTTTTGAGGTTTGGGACAATTAGAAATAAGTTAAAAGAAAGTAAGCAACAACCAAACAACCTTGACTCAATTTGGTGAACAGAAAATAATGCAGAAAGAAATCTGAGGGGATATAATAGATTTGAACATGGATATTTTTGCATGCTTGAAATGCCTTCTTAAAATCATTTCAATCCACTGTCTTCTTGATCATAACATGAAGGATTTTCTCCCATATGTGAGAATTATTAATGAATTCAGAAAAAAAAAACAAACTATGGGATGCTCTTAATAGTATTTTTTAATTTAAAAAAAATAATGAAAATAAATGTTATTTTGAAGTGAAAATAAATCTTTTCTTTTTTGAAAGCATTGCAGGTTTCTTTCCCTGCCCCTGGCCTCATTCTTTCCACATCCTTCCTGCTCTGGAAGTTTGTTCTCAAAGTTATGATGTTCATCTTAAAAGCTATGTCTCACATACTAAGGCAATACAGTCTTTAAAGATCAACTTTAGATTAAAGGTTTATCAAAAATAAAGAAAAGGCAATTAGGAAAAATAAAGTTTGTTTAAAATTATGCTTCTTGCTGACAGATCAGAAAACCTCTGGAGGACAACAATATATTTTAGCTGGAATTTCCAGAAAAAGGATAACCTCTTTTTTGTGTGTTTTGTTGTTGGTTTTTTTTTGTTTGTTTGTTGGTTGTTTTTTATTATTTTTTTTTTTTTCTTCTTTCTATTGCTGGTAAATTTGACTCCTCTTTGATCTGCAAAAAAAGGCTAATAAAATATTTTTACATTTAAGCACTAATTTCTACACCACCCTTGAACTCCTGTCAGGGGAAAATTGAACTCAGGTTGAAGATCTGTTGTCATTTATGAAGAGCAATGACAACTTATTTCCCTCTTATTTCCTACATCTCTTTTTAAATCACACATAAAGTAATGTCTACCTTTTCCTTTCTGCCTGAGGGCTTGGTATCACTTTTTCTCAAATAAATAGGGATAGAGGGGTTTTAAAAAACATACAGTGCTGCTATAAATGACAGTGGTAAAAGTATCCTCAATTTCAGTGGACAGAGTTTGAAACAAACTCTCATTCCTTTTGTTTATATGGACTTCCACTTTTATTTTTCTTTTTTCCTTTTTTTCCTGAATTCTGGAGAGATCATATGTGACTAAAGTGTAAATTCATAGCATCATTCTGATGTGTCTATCCATAGCATGATTTCAAGAAGCATGAGATACCACAACTGCAATAGTCTGATCCTGCTGCTCAGGGTACTTTGAAGGGATTATGGGAACATCAGTTTGAACTGCTTAATGCTGAGCTGGATGATGAACCTGAAATTCCCACCTACTAGTGGGAATCCCACCTACTAGTGTTCAATCTACTACGCTATAAAAGTAGATGCATAATTCCTGATCTTCCTCTATAAATAAAATTGGCAACATTTCACGAGTTGTCTGTTTCTCTAAATGCTTGTGCATTCTGGAAATACAGATTTAGTTGGATCTCTAATACAAATGAAGCATTTATAATGTAACTCAGGCAGGAAATCCTAGAAAGGGGCAGTTCTGAGATGAGCAGAAGCAAAACTGAGAGCTCAGATAGCTTTTCATTCAAATAGAAGAACATTTAATAGGACTAGATGTAGCAGAATAGGGGTTTTAAACTGAAATCTTTATATTTACCACAGTCTTGCTTATGTTCAGCCTTGTGATATTCTCTCTCCTCTTTTTCTCTGCTGCAAACCCATAGAGGCAATAGTGATTTATAGCTGCTCTGGCTCATAAAGATGCACTAAGAGTCTTATCCAGGAAGTCAGTAGGATTTTTGCCACAATGCATCAGTATAACTCAGGTTGCATAAAATGAGCAGACATAAAGTGCATTTCAGGACATGATATGGCCTTGTACTGTCTCCTGTGATGGTGCAGGGAGAAGAAGAAAGGTGGTGCATGCTTGAAGAAAGAAACTTCAGCCTTGTTTTTACATTTTGGGTAGGAAATGTTTCACCTGGAAACAGTTGTTCTTTCTGATGTTTCTGTTGTTGAGTGTCCATGACTAGTGGTCTCCGGGATATCATTATAAGGCTACATCCCTGTTAGTGATATTTTTTTGAAACCATAACAACTAGGGTTGTGAATTTGTTTGCCTTTTAATTGTCTCTTCTGGAGAACTACCACCTTTTACACAGCTTGCAGATCTATAGGTTGCACATTTCTTAGGTGTATCATTCTGTATAAACTGTACCCCCAAAAGACATATAGAAAGGAAAAAGGAAGAGATAACTCGGTGCAGTATAAGGATGAATAATCAGTTAGAAAATCAGGAGCAGGTGTAGCCCAATTAAATTCAACAGTTTACAGGTGTTCACAGGAATGTCTTTTAACATTAAAGCACACTTTAGTGCTCTTTATTGATATTCTTTTTCTAGAGCTCTTTAAATTTTATATACTTCACTAAACTAACCTAGGAAAAAAAAAAAAGGTAATTGGAGATTAGTTGGATATAACTGATTTAGAATTCCACATGTTAATTGTTTGATTGTTTTTGGAATCATGGTGAGACATACTTACTAAGGGGATTAGGGTTAAATTATACCATATAAATTGTTCATATCATTTGTTTTTGAGCTCCTGACAGAGAGGTCCACAACTAAAAACGATATACACAAGATATGCAGGTTGCTAGAAAATACTGGAACTTTACACCTGATTGGCTTCAATGTGTATAATTCTTTCTCAGTTGAATGTGATGGAATTTGTCATTGTCTCACTTCCTGGACACCATGCTATCAGCAAGAAACATGCACATATGCCATTCATTCTTTTCTCGAGCTGGTGCTTCCCTGACTACTGTTGTAGCAGTTTATTGAGGAGAATGGACAAAGTGATAATGCACATATTTTTCATGAGTATCTGTTGTTACAGTAGCAGCATTAATCCTTTGACTTCCTATCACACTGCAGAATGGAATGGTTTTCTTTTGCCCAGATGCCATAACATGTGGAAGATCCATCTAGTTTTCATATTTTATATTATATTGGGATGATTTTTTTCTGGGAAAAATAAAAGAAAGAAAAACATTTTGCCTTAACATAGTTCCTAAGAAGATGGCTACTTTCTTTTCTTGGTATGTTAGACCTTACTCAACTTCTTACTTGCCGATAATATTTGCATTTGGGTAGAGGTGCATCTGCAAGTTCAAAGAATGGGCTGGAAAAAATTCATGATGTTGCCATCTCAAAGTACCTTTACAATATAAAGGTCACATTGTTTGGCCTTATTTAACTTGTTCTTCAATGTATTTTTATTTATGCTCATTAAGCAAATGTGCTCTGTCCGTCTTCATTTATTGGAATCTTCAGGATCAGACCTGATAGCCTTTAACATTTGTCTTTCTGGATTTGGAAGAAATTGCATCTAGTCAATAGGCTAAAGCTTTTGTTGTGTGTTTGAGAACTAATGTAGCTTTAATTCTTACAGCATATTAGGTTTCAGTATTTGGCTTCCCTGCAGCAATTTTCACATTGGTCTAATCTGTCTAGCAAAGATGTACAAGTCACTTCAGTATCTCTGTTTTACCATTTACACTTCCCCCCTCTTCATTTCCTTTATTTCACTGGTATATCTGGTATATCCTGTGAGTCTTTATTCATGCTGATTTCTTTCCACCGTATAATGAGAAGATATGTGGACCTCTGAAAACACAGGAGTAATTACTGGAAGGTATTACTTTGGGAGTCCTGGTAGAATAGTTCTCCATGGAACAACGATGTGCCCTTGTGGCCAGGAAGGCAAATGGCATCCTGGGGTGCATTAAGAAGAGAGTGTCCAGCAGATAGAGGGAGGTTCTGCTCCCCTTCTACTCTGCACTGGTGAGACCTCACCTGGAGTATAGCGTCCAGTTCTGGGCTCCCCAGTTCAAGAGAGACAGGGATCTGCTCGAGAGAGTCCAGCGGAGGACTACAAGGATGATGAAGGGACTGGAACACGTGCCTTATGAGGAAAGGCTGAGACACCTGGGTCTCTTTAGTCTGGAGAAGAGAAGACTGAGAGGGGATTTGATAAATGTTTATAAATATCTGAGGGCTGAGTGTCAAGGGACAGCCTCTTCTCACTCATGCCCTGTGATAGGACAAGGGGGAATGGATGTAAGCTGGAGCACAGGAGGTTCCACTTTAACATAAGGAGGAACTGTAAGGGTCACAGAGCACTGGAACAGGCTCCCTAGAGACGTTGTGGAGTCTCCTTCTCTGGAGATTTTCAAAACCCGCCTGGCTGCGTTCCTCTGTGACCTTGGCTAGATTATACGATCCTGTTGACAGGGGGGTTGGACTCAAAGATCTCCAGGGTCCCTTCCAACCCCTAACACCCTGTGATACCTGTGGTATTGGTGAAATAGCAGGTCTTGAGTAATTTAGTCTATAAACTCACTTTAAATATTAAGGTTATCCTTCTGAGTAACAGCAACATGTAGGCTCTTGTTCATATCTCCAGCTATAGTTACTGGTTTGGACTGAAAGCACTATTAAACTCAAAAAGAGGTTTTTGTCTATGTACAAGCAAACATATATAGACAATTTTGCCAGACAAAACTCTTGTCAGTCTAGATATTTTTTTATACTACTGTCCTCTAAAAAGTGACTTTTTGTATATTTTAATGGAAGGCATTGTAAAGATAAACCATTTGTGGGATCTTACTTTACTCCTTCTGAGGTAAGTCTAGCCACCTTTTCTTCCACCTACTAAGAACTGAAAATGCCTATTCAACTCAATTTGTCCTAGGAAGAGTGACACTTTCTTCTTAGAAAACTGTTCTTCATAAGGATAACTTTGATCATCCTTCACGCCCTTTGCTGTATGTATGTATGTATATACTTCTGAGATGGGAATGTGACTGTGCGCACGAAGAGAGTGGCTGATGGGGAACAGCAGGGACAGGTTGTCTGATCAACATTCAAGGCACCAAGCCTTCCAAAGAAAGATCATATATTCTCCAGTTTTTTTGTTTTGTCTTTGCCTGTAGGCAACTTTTATTTATGGACTGAATACAGAGTTAAGAATTCTACCCTCTGCTTTTCCAAGGTAAGGATATCACTTGACTTCTTCCTGTTGTAGTTTTCACTATCTGCATCAAAATAAACAATAACTTAATTATTAGGATAGTATAAAAATGTCACAAAATTTGATATGTAAACAATGATTAAAATTTCAGGTTTGTGGAGTAATATGTATTTCACATATGTTATTATTCCCTGCTTTGAGGAGGCCATGACAGCAGAGTGACGTTAATGTTTAACATTTAAATATTTCGGAACCACAGGTATGTCTTTTGAAAGGTTAAAGCTGTTTCCCAGCATGATAAAACAGCGAGTTTCTTATACTTTTTGAAATGTAAAGTAAAACAATTATTCAGTTAAGGAATTAAATTATTTAAATGGAAAGTGGAATTTGTTACTCTTTCAAATAATTTTAAAATATTAATAAAACATTACATAAGTAAATTTAGTTCTTATATCTCAAATATAATGTAATAAATTTCACATAAATGAATAAGTCATTATTTAATTTAAGTATTAAAACCAGATCATTTGCTAACGGTTGGTATGAGCCTGGAAAGCCTGTGACTGTTTGTGCAGTATATGTTGACTATAGGATGAAACTAGTTTTATCCATTGAATTCCCTGATTAGAGTGGGGTGGCAAGAGAGGAGAGGCTGGTACCATTAAGACCTGCAGGGGTCAGCAAAAAAAAGAAGAGTTGATGGAACAGATGTATCTCATCAGTCTGCTTCATTGCACTTCATGTTTTAGGCACATCACAGTCCTTGCCACAAAATTTTCTGTGGGATATATTGTTTAAAATTATTTCTGCTGGAACAATGGTGGTACTGTAGAGTGGAAAAGTGACACAGATCACATCAGGAAACTGTTATGCTGTTTGACAGACCCCTGTAATCCATCCCAGTTGAAAATTTGCTAGACCCAAGAAACATGCCCTTGGGCCAACCTGGAGGCTGAGATTCCAGAATTGCAACGGGAAAGGATTCCCAGATAAGCAGCCTCTCTAGTTTAAACTGCCTGATGCAAAACTGGAGAGCTCTGGAAGCCAAACCAACATTGTGATACATCATGAGCTCCAAGGCAGAATTTTGACTACCTGCTTTTTTAAAAATTCCCTTTCACAGACCTTTTTATACACCTACTTTCACTCCCATGCACGTGATTTTCCAGTTTACTTTCGTAATCTCACTCTCTCTCTGTTCTTCTCTCTTAAAATATTGGTTTGATGTATGGTTACAAATCCTTTGCGCTTTCCTCCCAGTCAGTAGCTCTAGATATTCTCTCTGGGTTACCCAACTTGAGCTGTTATTCTTGGTTCTTCAGCCCTTTCATAGCAGGCAAGGAGTCTGGTCATTACAGTTTTTTCAAAATGAAAAGGATTTCTGCATGGAAATGGAAGAACAATCACCAATCAATTTAGTTCTAAATACCCTTAATTAGAACAGTGTAACTATTTTTATTTATTTTTTGATTACAGCCCAGTGTGTAGTCACCAAACAACTGAGTTTTACAAGGGAATTTTAAGCTCTATTTAATACAGAATGTTTTTTTAAATTCCATTAATAATACAAAATTCCTTTTGGTAGGCTATAATATGATAATAATATATATGAAAAGCCATTGAGAACTTCCAAAAATTGGTAATTGAACATGATTTAAACATAATTTAAATTTATTCTGCTTGCTGACATACAAACTGCCTATCACAAACCATAGGCACCTCCACAGTGTTTTTGTGCTCCTGTCTACATTTAATTACAGAAATGATTGCATTTTGAGTTCACCTTTCAAAACGCCATATGTATCAAGGGTACGGTATATTATACACGACAAGTGATACGGGGTATTTTCATCAAATAGAACAATACTTGTTCATAATTACTTTTTAATCATGTAAATGACTTAATAGCATTAGATGACAGTAACTTTATCTCTTCCTGATGAAAAATACACTATGGGAAAGAAATTATTCAAGTGACTTAGAATTTAAGGAGCTCTTGACTCCCACTTCTAGGTCTGGGAATTTTGCAACTCTGGTAAAGGAATAGTGTCAGAAGCTCATCAGTTTCTTGGAGATAGAAAGTCAGAAGGAAATTAAATTAATCTGTGTCTAGTATACCAGGTCTGACAAAGGCCTTCATCTGTGCTGCTTTCTCATTACCATCTAGATCCAAGTGCACCAAGTCATGCCTGATTCTCACCTTCTGGATGATAATTGTCAGTGTTTGTTGAGCTAGTCAGCAGTCTTTCCTCTAGATGGACATTTTTTAGAACTTGGCAATCCATCACAACTGGAATGTTTACCAAAACTCTTTTGTTCTTACATAACCTTGCATCTCAAAAAGTAGTCACATTTTCACTGGAACCTTTAGCATCGGGTCTGCTGGAGACCTATGGTCTCTGGCTGCAGGATGATGTTGCTATGCTGTGTATTCTACAGTATGGAAGCTGAAGAACTTGGAGAGCTACAACTTTGTGCTTTTATGTTCAGGCTCCTTTGATAGAGCTCACTTTTGACTTTCATGGCCAATGAGGTCCAGTTTCCAAACTTCAGGGAGAGTTTTGGTAATACCAAAACAGAACAGTACCAAGAAAAGGGATCAGCTTGTTGGCTGGTATTAAAACTCCATACAATATTGTTGGAAATTCCTTTAGAGATGGCTGGGGAAAGGAATTACTTTGAGGATCAGGTGTTGGGCACAGAATGATCTCAGTTTATTTTGATAGAATAGAAAGCTTTCACTTTACTTAAAAAAAAATGTTGTTAGGACTTCTTTTTTTTTTTTTTTTTTTTTATATATATATATTTGACTCTCTAAGTCTCAAGATGTTTCAATGTTGCATTCTCATTTTTGGCTTATGACTGTATTTTAGACTCCCAGTACTTTGTACTGGATTGAAGTTCTAATTTTCAGAAAGAAATTGTTATTTCCTGTTTGTATTTCCCAGTCTGCTATGTCTCAGATATATGACTTCAGTGTGCTTTAAATCAGGACAGAATACTGTGGCCAAACACTCACTGTTTTATCATGATTGTTAAGTACCTAATGAAATGATTGTTTAAAAAAAAAAACAAAATACCAAACCCATATTTTTCTACTCTCTTTATTTCTGAATGTTGAAAAAAAATCTGTGATATCTGAATACTCAAAAATTCAATGCCCACAATTCAATCAGCAAGAAAAACAAATAGAGAAATAATAACTTTTTATTTAAAAATTTATTTCTATAAAAAGCATTACTTCAGACATATTCTTGATGTGGGGAAGGAGAGGGACTACATAGTAGTGCTGATGATGTACAGCTAGTATTTATCTCAGAAAATTCTTTGTTTCCTATAGTGATAACTGCAAGACACATAAAAAATACTCTTTCAGTGAAATTCAATTCTTTTCTTGGTTTTCAGTTCTTGCATTGAAATGGGAATGATGAGTTCCAAATCCCTCAAATAAATGCCTTGGAAAAATAATTTAGAAATTTTTATTCAATTTGATTTATACCGTCAGTAGATACCTCTAGAGATAGTTGAGATGATGGTCAGTGGGAGGTGTCTGCCTTTCAGCTTTAGTCCTGAGTACGTAGTTAAGGGTACAGTTTCAAGTTTGCTGGCTTTTTGGCAGAGGACAGCTTCCCGCACCCTTCTTTCCACTGTCTTTACTTTCATTCTTTCCACTGCTCTTTACTTTCATTTTACCATAGTTCACTGCCTCTTTTGTTGTCTTAAAAATTATTTTTATTACACATCATTTGACTGATCATATTATGGTGTGGCCCCTTAACCATGAATCTTGATAGTGCTAATAATGTCTAAACTTCTGAGTGGGGATAAGTACTAGGGATAGGGACAACAAACATCTGGTTTTGCTGCTGGAACCATTCTGTGATAAAAATGGTGACCTGAGAACAGCTACTTAATTTTCATGAAGATAAAGCTTTGGGAAAGGAATCCAACCTAGTACAGACAAAACCATGATTTGGATTCTTCCTTACTGGGAATCATAATGAATATTCTCTATCCCAGGCAGAAAACAAAAGTGAAAACAGAAGTAAAAGCAAAGCCCAAACCAAAACTAAATGATGTGATGGGTAAACATCACTGAAAAAAACTAATCTTGCTGGACAACATCTAGAAGAAATGGTAAGAACATGTGAAGAAAAATCAGGAAAAGAGAACAGAATGAACAGAGAAGTGGAAGTAAACTTTACTTTCACTGACTTTTCCTGAATAATTCTTCTTACTGCTTCTTCATTCTTGAAGGAAAAATTTAGTACAACATCTAGGGCCATGATAAAAGACTAACTACATTTTGCTCCTCTTCAACTAATCATCATAGCAGAGGACATTATACTCAGTCTCAGTCTTTTGGTGTTTTTTCAGGAGATGAAGCAAGTAGGTTAGTGTCAAACACATAAGGGAGTACTTGGAGACTGGAACTGTTTCACAGTTTTAAAAGACAGTAGCTCTAAGTCCTAACGAAACTTTTTTTCCTGAATTGTTATCTATGTTCAGTCTGTGCTATCAGAAATCCAGTGTCATGTAGAAAGCATTATTAACCTTTGTAAAACAAGCCAGAATAGTTATTAAGACTGGAGGTATAATGATTAGTTTTGCAGTGACTTGCCAAATCAAGGTTACCATATTCTTAGAAGTCACAGATCTGATAGTTTTACTTCTGCTAATTGAGTACTTATTTTTATGAAAAGTTGCCATGAACACACAGTTATCATGATGTTTTTTGTCCACTTCTCCTGCAGACAATGTAAGGATTTTCTGTGCTGTTCTTTTCTATGATGAGAAAATCCGGAAACCTTGCTGCATTGGACACACTGAGCTGTCTGTACTTGTACCACTTAGAGAGATCCTTACCTGAATGAGTGGAATCTCTTTCTGTATTTATTTTCTTTACCTTCTTCTCCTCTATACAGAAATCTGGTTCTTACTCACAAACACTCATGCTCTGCTTCCAGTTGGTTTGGCTCTGGTGCCTGAGACACAGAAGTTGTCTGTTTCCAATGCTTGGAAGATATTTGAGATCAGCACCTTAGGCAATGCAACTTGTTTTGAAATCACCTGTCGTTCACTAATGCTTCATATTTCCAGTTTGTTTCTAGCATGCTGATTTTGCAGCTACCAATTTGTTCTCTAGATAAGCAATATATCAATTATTATATAAAGAATTGTGGACAAATATTATCTTCATCTCTGCTGTGGGAGTGAGAAAAATACTAATACCATTTTTGACTAAATTCTGAAGGGCTTTTAAACTTTTAAAATCTGTCTGTGGAACCAGTGGCATCACAGATTAGCCAGTGCTCCACTGCTGATCCTGTCTCCCAGCTGCTTTACAGAGCATGTCAATGCTAAAGCTATGGAAAATGTTTGTGTGTAGAAATGTATGACAAAATCTTTTTCCTACCTTGCTGAAGACCTGTACTTATATTGGGAAGGTTCAGAAGATACTAGGAAAAGAAATGGGATGCTACTTACTACTGCATAATGTTTTGTGCTTAGTGAAAACTCACATTTCTCAGCTATTATATTCTTTAACCTACTTGTATGTTTAAATATCAAACACAAAAAATATGTAAAAGAAGAACATACATGTTCAACACATGGGACACCACTACAGGAAACCAGGACGCAGTATTCATAAGCATACTAGTGAGACCTATTTTACAATCTTGTGCTTCTACAGATGTGGCACAGAATACGGATTTTACTCCAGCAGCATCTAGTAGTGTCAAGGCATTTTGTTAATTATTCTGTGACTTGGAAAAAAACATTGTATAACTTGCCTTTAGCCATATTACATGTAAATATGAACTCCTAATAGGTCAGACAACAGTATGGCATAAAGGTTTATGGACTGTAGTTTGAGTGAAAAGTTTTATTTTACATTTTTGGTTTAAAAACATTCAGTACTATGATGTGCCCTTAAAAGTGCTCTGAGAGTCAGATTCTCAAAAAGACTGTTACATTTTCAAAGATCTGCAGTCTGTCAGAATCATATAAAATGTAAATCAGCTCAAAATTTTAGCTTACAATTTTTTGCTTCAACTGCAAGGCTAAAGTCCTGTTCCCATATCTCCATTCATTTTTCCTTTCAATTTCTGCTTTTATAGTTGTATTTTATACTGTACTCTACATAATTCTAATTATATGTTCATCGCTGTTTTTACAAGAGTTTTCATATTTTCATTGTAAAAAATGCCTTGATTTAATAAATAACATCAACACTACAACCATTACCTAAATATGAACTAGTTCATAAATACAACAATTTATATTTTAAGACAAGCGATGTCCACATGGAAAAGTCAGGCAGTTTATTGTGTAAATCCATTTTACAATATATGTTCCCTGATTTCAAATTTAAGGTAACTTCAAAAGTATTGTGAAGTTGGAGAAATAATGCATCAGGTAAATTCTGGAGGCTTAAGATTTGCTCGTCTTCACCCCATTGAGCTTTGTGCAATAAGTAATGGAAAATGCCTTTTCATAAATGCAGTTGATAAAGTTAAAACTTCTTGATTAATATTCTCTTGCAGAAATGAGGTACTGCTATGGATTTATGGTAAGAATATATCTTGCTGCTTGTAATTTCTTTTGTATTAAAGATACAGCTGATAAGGATTTTATATAATAAGGATAATTGTTGTTGAAGGGTTTGGATGTTTAATATTCCTTCAGTATCTCTACTGCCAAATCTAAAAAATGTGAGAATCTCTGATACTTGAAGATGACCTTCAGTGATATTACAGGCATATATGCAAGTCTTATTCAGGTAAATGGTGCAAGGAATATGGTATTTCATTGTTCTCATGTTGATATAGCATATCAAAATAAGACCTGCAGATGATGGGTTCTGTAGGCAACTGTATGAATCTAAGTTTTCATTTTCCCTCTGCTAATGAGCAAAAAAGAAAACTTAGTAGATGGCACCTTTTGAAACTCATAGAAAGCATATGTCAAAGAATTTTGAAAAAATTTCAATATTCTAATTGTATCAAAAGTAATGTTGGCATAGTTAGTTAAAAATAATGTAAATTACAACAGTAACAAGCACTGTCTGTGCATCAGTTGCAGGATGTATTGACGATATCTATTCAAATGAAATGTGTCTGGGAACTTTTCTGGACACGAGATCAGCTGGTAAGAAATGGCACATGCACATGTTAGTCTCAGTTTCCAGAACAGGGAATGTGTGTAGTCTGTCTACTGGAAATGGTACCTGGAATATGTTACCCTTCAATCCATGTCCAGGAAGGGTTTGTTAGAATGCTAGCAGGACACTAGCATAGAATTGTTCCAGGGTCTTACTGGAAAAATATATTTTTTAATGTTGCTTTTCTATCCCAATTACTCTTGGATAGATTGCTAGTTTCAGCAGGACTTCTAAGATTATTAGTGAGAGAAAAATAGTCAAGATTTTCTGAAAAGAAATTCAAGAACTAGGAGAAGAAGGTTAGTCAGAGAATATATATTTGGACCTACACAACAAGTGCATAAAAATTTGTATATGCTAACGTGCTGCTTCTGAGTACTACAAGATGCAGGGGAAGACCCTCAACTAGGAAACTTGTCTTCATGAGTTTTATTTGCTTCAGAGTGTGGGACTCAAAGACCAAGTCCATTCTCTGTTGGTGATTAACTCCTCCACTGCTGATGACAAATTTTTTACAATTACAGGGAATATTCAAAAAATGTGAAGACACTTTAATTCTCAAAGAAGTCCCATGCCTACAAGTGAGTTTAAATAGTTGGCTTCCTCAGATAAGGCAGGAGGAAGGACATGGTCCTTGTGCATGAACCACCAGTGTCAGAGGTAATGGAAAACAGTTTTTTTTTCTGAAAATATTACTTTCAAAATATTATTTTTTTGAATAAAAA
>VWZY01007791.1:0-32488 GCA_013399075.1 Chloroceryle aenea | reverse complement strand
TTTTTGAATAAAAATACATAATATAATGAAGAATAAATATATTATAGTTAATAATAAATAAAGATAATTTATAAATCATAAATAAATAAAAAATATAATTATATATTAGTAAATATATCAAATACTTATTTTCCCAAATGGACATCAAAGATCTAAAGATTTAAAGTCTAAAGAACTTGCTGAAGGTCTTTGTTCTGCTATCTCCTTCCACTAATATTTTCTAGCAAATGTGAGACATTCACACCAGTTTAAGGGTTGGCACTTTGCAGCTGTACATATTCATTATCTTAGAATGCTTGCTTCTCCACCTGTTGCCTTTATCATGGGTATCTGAACTCTTCAGGTACTGTTCTGTATTCAAGAACTGTTGTTCTTTTAATTCCATAGTGGTCATATCCTCCACTGAGTTTATGTTTAGCTTTTTTCTCTCCAGGTGTAATTTCATCATCAGTAAAATTTCTTTGATGCTAGCAGTGAAATTCATTAGCTGATACATGGACATATTTCTATTTTTCAGTGACTTTTTTTCCTAAAATAATTTTATTTTTCATATTTAAGGCAGAATAATCCATCACAGGCTGATCAGAACTTTGATCCTGGTCTCATCCCTGATCACTTTGGCATTGATTTAACATTATTCTTGCCTTATCACGCAGACTAGGATAAAAACCTGTCGTGTGCATTCATCTTTGTTAAAAGATGAATGAATAAGACAGGCTTTAAAAGCTTTTTAAAGAGCAAGGTGCTGGAACTGCATTCTCAATCTGCATTCTTTCCTGCTGTTTTATGTGATGTACTGAAAAAGTGCTTTCTGGGGGTCAGATAATTTTTTCCAGTTTGAAAAAAGTATATAAGCCATAAATTAAAAGGCTTACAGAATAAGATCAAGAACTAGTTCATTTCAGCTACAGACACCATATTCCCTTGAAAAGAATGACTCATCAGAAACAAGACTTGTATCTCATTTCTAGAACCCCGGATAGATTGACTCTTATCTATTTGTGGATTGGACTTCATCATTTAAAATAAAATGAAGCAAACAAACAAAAAAAATCCAACTTCCTTCTTTGTTCTGTTAACTCAGGAAAGAGAATCACAACCTGATGGAACAGAAAGTCCTAGAGGAGGTTTTACCTGAATATAAGTATCTACAGGGACTTTGTGATATACCTTCATCTTTTATTCTCCTCTATATTGGCAGCCCACAGATAGATATAGGGCATTTTCTAATTATCTGCCTAATGTCATCTTTATGTGAGGAAAAAAAAGAAGAAATGAATGAATTCCTTGGAAGCACTGTGAAAAATACACAGTAGCAGGGAAGAATGCTCAACACAATCAACCAAGCATGTCCAGCATGATGGGAAAAGCTGACCATTTAAATACTAGGTCTGAAAATTTCCTGGCTTTCCTGGGGGAACTACCTCTTTACAGTATTCCCATTCTCAGGTGAAGAAAAGAGGTTGGAGCATATGTGCTTCACATTCCACCTTCTTTATACATGCCAGTCTGAGTATGTTTTTGTAAATTTAGGACAAGAATCGTGAGCTTTTGTTGTTAAAATTAAGTCAACAGAAGCAGAGAGGTTCAGTTTAAAACTCCTTCTTTGTGGACATTAAGTAATGTTAAAGAGTGGGATTATGCTAAGTAACATTGCCTTGAGCCTGTCACTACCTTTTTCCTCTGCTACACAAGCTGTTTTTCCAGCAGACAGTCTTGTACAATATATATAGAATAGGGATTTGAATTACAGTGTAAGGTAAGATTACATTTGGCATTTGGATTAGGGTCCTTACTTCCAATTCTCCTCTGGTTTGCTGTAAAAAACTAATAAATATATGTCAGATCCTTTTCTCTTTTACAGAGGTTTGTGACAGGGATAAACCATATTCTCCTGTTATTCTTGTTAGCTGAAGGCTCAGAGATCAGGTGCTGTACTGTTTCCCTCATTTATTCAGCACTGTATTACCTTCAGCTGTGTCTTGATTGATTTGAAGTTACTTTAACATTTGTAGTTTTCTTTTGAAGACTTTCTCTTAGGATTTCAAGTATGACATGAATCATGGCGTTCTAGACCTGGAAGAAAAGTCAGTGACTGACTCATTAAATGGGATTTAGGAAGAAAGCAGATACGAGAAACCAGGACCTGGACAGTCACAGTCAGCTGTTGCCTGCAACTTGTGATGAGTAAACTTTATATATAGACAGTTTTTATTATCTTTGACACTGAGCAGACACTGGGTTTATGTCTTTGTATGTGTCTAATAACAGCTTGACCTGGCTGATCAGCACAATACTACGTGAATGAGATTATAGAAAACATAACAAAGTTTGGTTTTAATCACCTTTAGTCATCTATTGTGCAGAGTCAACTTCTGAGATAATCATGACAAATTCTCTACATGATCAGTAGAATAATGTAGGCAATTCTAGGATGGGATTAATCTCATCCTAAACTAAACTGAACTGAAATAGGTGAGATGAATCATGCTACAAAAGTGTCACTTTCTCTCCATTAATTATATGGTCAAACTAAACAAATATCTCAGACAGTGACATTGGAAGTTAGTTGAAATGAAGCTCACCTCTTCATATTCATCCTTCTTGCTCCCTGAGGGATTAAACATAAAGTGCATTCTCAGAGCATGCATAACAGATTGAAAAGACTGGCCACAGCATAAAGGCAGCTAAGACTGCTGCTTGCTTTAGAAGAAAGGTTATTATTGTCTTTGTGTCACATTTCGTAACAAACTAGTAGCCATGGTAATCAACAGTGGATTATCAGTTAGCTGAGTTGACTCCAGTCATGCCATCCTCTTAATATACTTCCTTGCAAGATCCCTAAGCAAGGAAGAAATGGAGATAGAAGACAGAAGGACTGTCTCATACTACTGACAGAGAGGGACATTTGCAGGGGTTCTCTCATATAAGATCACTCTTTCCTTCTGCTGACACCTGTTGAATGATGGACTTGGAGGTGAATGACTTAATATCTTCATGGCTGATGGATTTAATTTGAAATACAACATTAATAATTTTAAGAAATAAGATTGACAGTTCATCAGTTTCAGGTATGCTCACTTTCTTAAACTATTGCTTTACACTACTAAAAACTGTAACTGCTTCATTCGTTATAAGCTTTCCAAATCTGGTGAAGAGGGTTTTGAACTAAAGTTGCAGGAGGGAGGGGAACCTCAGTCCATGTCATTCCTACCAGTTTGATGCCAGTGCCAGAAATAGGTGCCCACAGCCTGAAGAGGGACCACAGATCAGCAGCAGAGCACCTGAAGAGCAGCACAAAGGAATTCCAACCACTCCAGACAGTAAGTCAGATTCAATGGGGGACCAGCTTAAATTCCTCTGTGCAAACACACATAGTATGTGGCACATAGACAGGATGTCGAGAGCAGCAAGAAAATCTTCTATGGGTATGTCAGTGATAAAAGAAAGACTAGGGAAGATGAGGGTCTTCTCTGGAAGGAAACTGAAGATCTGGTTAACCAGAATATGGAGAAGGCTGAGGTACTCAATGACTTTTTTTGCTTCAGTCTTCACCAGCAACTGCTCCAGCCACACTGCCCAAGTCACAGAAGGNAGAATGCTCAACACAATCAACCAAGCATGTCCAGCATGATGGGAAAAGCTGACCATTTAAATACTAGGTCTGAAAATTTCCTGGCTTTCCTGGGGGAACTACCTCTTTACAGTATTCCCATTCTCAGGTGAAGAAAAGAGGTTGGAGCATATGTGCTTCACATTCCACCTTCTTTATACGTGCCAGTCTGAGTATGTTTTTGTAAATTTAGGACAAGAATCATGAGCTTTTGTTGTTAAAATTAAGTCAACAGAAGCAGAGAGGTTCAGTTTAAAACTCCTTCTTTGTGGACATTAAGTAATGTTAAAGAGTGAGATTATGCTAAGTAACATTGCCTTGAGCCTGTCACTACCTTTTTCCTCTGCTACACAAGCTGTTTTTCCAGCAGACAGTCTTGTACAATATATATAGAATAGGGATTTGAATTACAGTGTAAGGTAAGATTACATTTGGCATTTGGATTAGGGTCCTTACTTCCAATTCTCCTCTGGTTTGCTGTAAAAAACTAATAAATATATGTCAGATCCTTTTCTCTTTTACAGAGGTTTGTGACAGGGATAAACCATATTCTCCTGTTATTCTTGTTAGCTGAAGGCTCAGAGATCAGGTGCTGTACTGTTTCCCTCATTTATTCAGCACTGTATTACCTTCAGCTGTGTCTTGATTGATTTGAAGTTACTTTAACATTTGTAGTTTTCTTTTGAAGACTTTCTCTTAGGATTTCAAGTATGACATGAATCATGGCGTTCTAGACCTGGAAGAAAAGTCAGTGACTGACTCATTAAATGGGATTTAGGAAGAAAGCAGATACGAGAAACCAGGACCTGGACAGTCACAGTCATCTGTTGCCTGCAACTTGTGATGAGTAAACTTTATATATAGACAGTTTTTATTATCTTTGACACTGAGCAGACACTGGGTTTATGTCTTTGTATGTGTCTAATAACAGCTTGACCTGGCTGATCAGCACAATACTACGTGAATGAGATTATAGAAAACATAACAAAGTTTGGTTTTAATCACCTTTAGTCATCTATTGTGCAGAGTCAACTTCTGAGATAATCATGACAAATTCTCTACATGATCAGTAGAATAATGTAGGCAATTCTAGGATGGGATTAATCTCATCCTAAACTAAACTGAACTGAAATAGGTGAGATGAATCATGCTACAAAAGTGTCACTTTCTCTCCATTAATTATATGGTCAAACTAAACAAATATCTCAGACAGTGACATTGGAAGTTAGTTGAAATGAAGCTCACCTCTTCATATTCATCCTTCTTGCTCCCTGAGGGATTAAACATAAAGTGCATTCTCAGAGCATGCATAACAGATTGAAAAGACTGGCCACAGCATAAAGGCAGCTAAGACTGCTGCTTGCTTTAGAAGAAAGGTTATTATTGTCTTTGTGTCACATTTCGTAACAAACTAGTAGCCATGGTAATCAACAGTGGATTATCAGTTAGCTGAGTTGACTCCAGTCATGCCATCCTCTT
The DNA here is from genome assembly GCA_013399075.1 of Chloroceryle aenea. Lineage (NCBI taxonomy): Eukaryota > Metazoa > Chordata > Aves > Coraciiformes > Cerylidae > Chloroceryle > Chloroceryle aenea. Next base: position 27,396 of record VWZY01007791.1, on the reverse strand, counting down.
AATATACTTCCTTGCAAGATCCCTAAGCAAGGAAGAAATGGAGATAGAAGACAGAAGGACTGTCTCATACTACTGACAGAGAGGGACATTTGCAGGGGTTCTCTCATATAAGATCACTCTTTCCTTCTGCTGACACCTGTTGAATGATGGACTTGGAGGTGAATGACTTAATATCTTCATGGCTGATGGATTTAATTTGAAATACAACATTAATAATTTTAAGAAATAAGATTGACAGTTCATCAGTTTCAGGTATGCTCACTTTCTTAAACTATTGCTTTACACTACTAAAAACTGTAACTGCTTCATTCGTTATAAGCTTTCCAAATCTGGTGAAGAGGGTTTTGAACTAAAGTGGCAGGAGNAAGTTGCAGGAGGGAGGGGAACCTCAGTCCATGTCATTCCTACCAGTTTGATGCCAGTGCCAGAAATAGGTGCCCACAGCCTGAAGAGGGACCACAGATCAGCAGCAGAGCACCTGAAGAGCAGCACAAAGGAATTCCAACCACTCCAGACAGTAAGTCAGATTCAATGGGGGACCAGCTTAAATTCCTCTGTGCAAACACACATAGTATGTGGCACATAGACAGGATGTCGAGAGCAGCAAGAAAATCTTCTATGGGTATGTCAGTGATAAAAGAAAGACTAGGGAAGATGAGGGTCTTCTCTGGAAGGAAACTGAAGATCTGGTTAACCAGAATATGGAGAAGGCTGAGGTACTCAATGACTTTTTTTGCTTCAGTCTTCACCAGCAACTGCTCCAGCCACACTGCCCAAGTCACAGAAGGCAAAGGCACAGACTGCAAGAATGAAGACCCACCCAAAGTGTAAGAAGATCGAGTCTGAGGCCATCTAAGGCACCTGAAGGTGTACAAGTCTGTGAGGTCTGATGAGTTATATCTGTGAGTCCTGAGGGAACTGGAAGATGAAGTGGATAAGCCACTGTCCATTGTATTTGAGGAGTTGTGACAGTCTAGTGAAATTCCTGCTAAGTTGAAAAGGGGTAACATAAGACCCATTTTTATAAAGGTATAAAAGGAAAACTTGGGGAACTACAGTCCAGTCAGTCTCACCTTTGTGCCCAGCAAGATCCTCCTGGAAACTATGCTAAAGCACATGGAAAAGAAGGAGATGATTGGTGACAATCAACATGGCTTCACTAAGGGCAAATTGTGCCTGACTTTTNTGCAAGGTCCTGCACCTGGGTCATGGAAATCCAAAGCACAAATACAGGCAAAAAGACAGAGAATAGATTGAGAGTAGCCTTGGNCACACTGCCCAAGTCACAGAAGGCAAAGGCACAGACTGCAAGAATGAAGACCCACCCAAAGTGTAAGAAGATCGAGTCTGAGGCCATCTAAGGCACCTGAAGGTGTACAAGTCTGTGAGGTCTGATGAGTTATATCTGTGAGTCCTGAGGGAACTGGAAGATGAAGTGGATAAGCCACTGTCCATTGTATTTGAGGAGTTGTGACAGTCTAGTGAAATTCCTGCTAAGTTGAAAAGGGGTAACATAAGACCCATTTTTATAAAGGTATAAAAGGAAAACTTGGGGAACTACAGTCCAGTCAGTCTCACCTTTGTGCCCAGCAAGATCCTCCTGGAAACTATGCTAAAGCACATGGAAAAGAAGGAGATGATTGGTGACAATCAACATGGCTTCACTAAGGGCAAATTGTGCCTGACTTTTGGGGGCCCTATATGATAGGGTTACAGCATTGATGGATAAGGGAAGAGCAACTGATGTCATGTCTATGGACTTGGTCAAAGCATTCAATACTATCCCACAAGACATGTTTGTCTCTAAATTGGAGAAATGTGAATATGATGGATGGGCCACTCAATGGATAAGGAATTGTCTGGATGGTTGCACTAAGAGTTGAAATCAATGGCTCGTGTGGTGTCCACTTGGTGTCCAAGTGGAGAGCAATGACAGGTGGCATTCCTTGGGGGTTGGTACTGGGAGCAAAGTTGTTTAATATCTTTGACAGTGACATGGATAATGGGACTGAGCACACCCTCAGCAAGTTTGCTGAAGTTACCAAGCTGTGCGGTGCAGTTGACTCGCTGGAGGGAAGGGATGCCATTCAGAGGAATAACAGGCTTGAGAGGTGGGTCCTGCAAACCTCATGAAGTTCAACAAGTTCAAGTGCAAGGTCCTGCACCTGGGTCATGGAAATCCAAAGCACAAATACAGGCAAAAAGACAGAGAATAGATTGAGAGTAGCCTTGGGGAGAAGGACTTGGGGGTATTGGTTGATAAGAAGCTCAACATGATCTGGTAATGTGTGGCAATAGGTGTTTGCAGCCCAGAAGGCCAACCATATCCTGGGCTGCACCAATTGTGACCAGCAGAGTGAGGGAAGTGATTCTGCCCTACTACTCCCCTTTTGTGAGACCTCACCTGGAGTATTGTGTTCAGCTCTACGANATGGATAAGGGAAGAGCAACTGATGTCATGTCTATGGACTTGGTCAAAGCATTCAATACTATCCCACAAGACATGTTTGTCTCTAAATTGGAGAAATGTGAATATGATGGATGGGCCACTCAATGGATAAGGAATTGTCTGGATGGTTGCACTCAGAGTTGCAATCAATGGCTCGTGTGGTGTCCACTTGGTGTCCAAGTGGAGAGCAATGACAGGTGGCATTCCTTGGGGGTTGGTACTGGGAGCAAAGTTGTTTAATATCTTTGACAGTGACATGGATAATGGGACTGAGCACACCCTCAGCAAGTTTGCTGAAGTTACCAAGCTGTGCGGTGCAGTTGACTCGCTGGAGGGAAGGGATGCCATTCAGAGGAATAACAGGCTTGAGAGGTGGGTCCTGCAAACCTCATGAAGTTCAACAAGTTCAAGTGCAAGGTCCTGCACCTGGGTCATGGAAATCCAAAGCACAAATACAGGCAAAAAGACAGAGAATAGATTGAGAGTAGCCTTGGGGAGAAGGACTTGGGGGTATTGGTTGATAAGAAGCTCAACATGATCTGGTAATGTGTGGCAATAGGTGTTTGCAGCCCAGAAGGCCAACCATATCCTGGGCTGCACCAATTGTGACCAGCAGAGTGAGGGAAGTGATTCTGCCCTACTACTCCCCTTTTGTGAGACCTCACCTGGAGTATTGTGTTCAGCTCTACGACGACCAGCATAAGAAGGAGATACACCTTTTGTAGCAAGTCTAGAGGATNGTGACAATCAACATGGCTTCACTAAGGGCAAATTGTGCCTGACTTTTGGGGGCCCTATATGATAGGGTTACAGCATTGATGGATAAGGGAAGAGCAACTGATGTCATGTCTATGGACTTGGTCAAAGCATTCAATACTATCCCACAAGACATGTTTGTCTCTAAATTGGAGAAATGTGAATATGATGGATGGGCCACTCAATGGATAAGGAATTGTCTGGATGGTTGCACTAAGAGTTGCAATCAATGGCTCGTGTGGTGTCCACTTGGTGTCCAAGTGGAGAGCAATGACAGGTGGCATTCCTTGGGGGTTGGTACTGGGAGCAAAGTTGTTTAATATCTTTGACAGTGACATGGATAATGGGACTGAGCACACCCTCAGCAAGTTTGCTGAAGTTACCAAGCTGTGCGGTGCAGTTGACTCGCTGGAGGGAAGGGATGCCATTCAGAGGAATAACAGGCTTGAGAGGTGGGTCCTGCAAACCTCATGAAGTTCAACAAGTTCAAGTGCAAGGTCCTGCACCTGGGTCATGGAAATCCAAAGCACAAATACAGGCAAAAAGACAGAGAATAGATTGAGAGTAGCCTTGGGGAGAAGGACTTGGGGGTATTGGTTGATAAGAAGCTCAACATGATCTGGTAATGTGTGGCAATAGGTGTTTGCAGCCCAGAAGGCCAACCATATCCTGGGCTGCACCAATTGTGACCAGCAGAGTGAGGGAAGTGATTCTGCCCTACTACTCCCCTTTTGTGAGACCTCACCTGGAGTATTGTGTTCAGCTCTACGACGACCAGCATAAGAAGGAGATACACCTTTTGTAGCAAGTCTAGAGGATGGCCACAAAGACGATCAGAGGGCTGGAGCACCTCTTCTATGAAGACATGCTGAGAAAGTTGGAGTTGTTCAACGTAGAAAAGAGAAGCCTCCGGGGAAACCTCATAGGACCTTTCCAGTAACTAAAGGGTACCTAAAGCCCACAAGAAAGTTGGAGATGGAGATTTTATAAAGGCATGTAGTGAAAGGACAAGGGGTAATGGCTTTAAACTGAAAAATGTTCAGATTGGATTTAATTAAGAAATTCTTCACTGACTGTGGTGAGGCATTGGAACAGGTTGCCCAGAGAAGTTTTTAATACCCCCTCCCTGGAAGTGTTCAAAGCCAAGTTGCATGGGGCTTCTTGCACTCAGGTCTAGCAGGAGTTGTCCCTGCCCATGGCAGGGGGGTTGGAACTACATGATCTGTAAGGTCCCTTCCAATCCAAACCATTCTGTGTTTCTATGATAGTGAACCACATTTGCTCTTTGTTCTATAATGACAAATGATTGTTTCCTACAAGAAGCTGAAGCAGGTGATATTTTTAGAATGAAAATGTGAATAATTAAGTTTTGAATTACATGATGTTACTGCTTTGGGCTGTCCCACTTCCAGTTAGGAAAAAAATGGGTGAACTAGTTTAACCTCATGGTTTATGGTATCATCACACATCTCTTTGTGTGCTCTTCTGCTACTATACACCAGTGGAGCATTGCTGTCCTCTTTTCCCTGAGTAATTATATACTGAAAGTAGGATAGCAAACAATAGCTGCTATCATGATGTCAATACAGCCTCCTGAACTCTTTTTTGTTATCTTGTTATTTATAGAGGACTTAGTCATTTTGACAAAGAATTAAATCCCTTAAATGGTATTATCATTTCCATACCCACTTATTAAATCAACAGATTTTCAGAGACAATGGGTGATTGTTGATCTGTGGTTCTACCTGAAGAAAGCCCATTGAAAATAAACCAAGAAGCTTCAGAGATAGTTCAGAAGAGAATAAAGGATGGAGAAACATTTACATCCATTCATTTTGATTTGCTGGTTTCGCTGTTGTTAGCAGTGCAATTCTGCAAGGCAGGTTGCTGTGACATATATGGCACTCTAAAGTGCCTATGGGTATGTCAGCATCGATGGGTATAAACGTGTTGTGTTTTACACCTAGTGGATCTCAAACTGACATACTCTGTTTTATTGCTTATCTTTGAGTACTCTCTTGCTGGCAATGTTTTCTGCTTTTTCAAGCACTAAATTGGGGTTTAGCTAAAGCTTCTGCATGTCATCTGTGGTGGCAGGTAGATGGACACCAGAAACGTACTTATGCTCCCCAGCAGTGCCTCTTCTATAGAAATAATCTGAGTAGGGCTGATCTCAATTTTGGATACCTACATCACAGACATCTGTCTTTGAGCCTTCCACTACTTCTAGGATACATTGTTATTTGACTTACTTTAGATATCTTCCTTTCAGTGGGATGAGTTACACTTCAGAGTGTTTGTCTCTCTGGGAATTATACAGGTTTAGGAGCTTCAGTGAGGACTTTTGCTTAGTAAAATTTTAGTTTTAGCCTGATGAAGCGGCCTCAGTGATTCATTACTTAGACCATTCTGGGCTGCATGAGACGCTCACAGGGGACTGTTACTAGGAACTGCTAGCCCGGGAACTTGCTGCTTAGATGACATTGAGAAGAAGGAAAAGTGAAAGTTGCATTAAACACAGAGCCTACTCCAGAAATTATCTCAAAAATGGCAGAATGTTGAAAATTATCAGCTTGTTGTTTCTGTCACCAAGGTTGGGGTACATCCATATCATTAAACCAAGACACTCAGGAAAATACTCCTGAGTACAGAAACTTGACTGTCTGTACTGATGAATTATTTAAGAGGTTTCAGTACAGTTTTGGCCTGTGCTGGTGGTTTTTAGATTTCTGTACAGTTTTGGCTTGTGCTGGCAGTTTTTAGATAGGAGGAGTCATGAGCCAGGGATACAAACTCCAATATGCTGCTTGGATATGGTTATCCGATTCTGGGGAATAGGCAAGTTTTATGATGTGACTGTTGACCATTTCATGCCAGTTGCCCTAAATGCTGGAAAATATTCCTGATCATGTTTAATTTACTAATAGATGTATAGCCAGAGTAGATGCATGCATTACTTAATTTGACTGCATTTTTTCTGAAGACTTCCAGAAAGCTAATTACAAATCTTCTGTACTGTAGAAGAATTCTGTTTTCATCATCTTTAGAATGATAGCATATTTGATTATTCTTATTATTTGTGTGTCCTTTGGTTGTTACCCAAACTGTACCCAAAACAGTAGCTAGTTTCTCCTGTGCACACTGAGAAGAAAAACAAGTGCTTCTCAAAATGAACACCATTTTGTAATGAAAATAGTATCCACTGGTAGAAAAGTCTGTATAACAGAAAGGAATAATGTTGCTCTGGCCATGCTGAGTTTCTCATGTGTATATAGCATGTCTACTGTTTCTGCTATTCCTCATCATTCTTTTGCACAGGTTGACTTCTAAGTCCCTCATGATTAACCCTTAGAGGCTGCCTACATCAAAAAGGGAAATACAGTCCTTTGCAGCCACAAATCTGTCAAAATTAATTACCTTTATACCTACAAAACTGTAACCTCTGGGAGATTATTTCAACAAAAATTTTAAAAGGAGTTTCATAATGGTTGGCAACATCCAATCACAAATTAGATTCAGTGTTATGCTGCATATTTATATAACATAAAAATTTCTCAGGTGAGAGATTAGTGAGAGATGGAGCCTTTATGAGCAATTATCACTGACCCTTTCTTGAATACACCAATCAAATTAGCATTTCTCAGGAAAAAAAGGTACATTTTTTTAATAATAAAAGAAAAAGGAAATAATCTCAGAACATAAAATCACAATACAAGTCTGTAATTCTCCCTTTGGGAATTATTCATGATTATGTCAACCTTTTTCAGACAAATTCAAATTCTGAGAGAGAAAGAATGAAACCCACAGAACTAGGAGCAGAAATTTTCTAGTGCACTTCTTAAAAGTATTTATCCGAGAAGTGAGGTAAGCATTCAGAATCTGACCTAGGAGTGGTAGACAGCTCTCTCTAATGTCTAATTATAGTCAATGACATATCTCCCAGGACAAAACCCGAAAGACAAGGAGGTGAAGCATTTAACGTTTGGTATTGAAAATGGTTAGTTATCTGTCTGAAATAAATCTGGTTTATTCTGCTTAAGAATTTAGTGTTGTGAATTTGATTGTTGTAGGGTTATTGGTTTTGGGTTTGTTTGTTTGTTTTTTACTTTATTTTTCTTGTTGTTTTGTTTTGTTTTGTTTTACTCTTTCCTTGTTTGTCTTCACCCAGCTAAATGGCACAATAAAGAAAATGGAACTTAATCCTTGCTGTGAGTTCCTCTGTAATTCAGAAGCCTCCTCATAATTAGTGATTTTTTTTAGCTATTTCATACTCCTAGGATGAATGCTACAAATCCCAGTACGGGCTACATTTGTGCCTTCTACATTAAATTCACATAGGTTAAAATGCAGACCCCATCTAGGGAGCAGGGATTAGAAACCATGACTCTCCTCCCAGCTAAGTGCACTAATAATAGGCTGAAGTGTGTTACTCCCTCTTTGTAGTTCAATGAATCATGGTTTTTATTTTTTTTTTCAAAGATGAACAGCTTCAATTATCAGAGCATAAAATGCATTTCCTTACTGCAAGCAGTCTGTGAACTTGCGGAGAGGCAAAAGATACCAGCATATACTCTACTAAGCCAAAATGGGTACATAACCAGTCTTGTGTTTTTTAAACTGATTCTCTGTAAAGGGAGGAGCTACAATGACTGCCTTTTCCATCTACCTTTAGTTTGCCTTTTGCATCTATCTGTCTACTTGAATTTCAACAGAATGATGAAAGTAAGTACTCTGCAATGCAAATTACAATCAGAGGGCTTCTCCAGACCCTCTGTTGATAAGACTTCAGGGAGTGGATTGGATTTGAGTATTTGCTTCTCATGTTGATTAATAGAAGTTAGTTTTCTAGGTCTGTGTTACAAGTAATAGGTTTTGAGTATCCTGGTATGAGTTGCCAAATTCTTCCCTTGCAGTCTGTAAGAAGGTAAGGTGTGACAATGTTCATTACCTTGTTGCCTAACACTTTTGCTTTGTATCACGATGAACCATTTTTCTCCAATAGGTACAACGCTAGAAATAGTAGACTCAGAGTGATGTCCGAGTATAGTTCTATGTTTTTTATTTTAAATCTAAAATAATTTGGACCTCATTTTGATTATCATGATGCAATTTCACATTAATTGAATTTTTCATTGACTAAAATGATTGTTACATTAATCAGGACAATTTCCATTCTTTTGTAACAAAAGTGGAATGCTGCAAGCTAGAATTCCTCTTTCCTGATATTTATGTAGGCAAGGGGAACTTGTACTTAGAAGGGAACCAATGTACAGTTCTGAGCTTTGTCTCAGTTTGGAGTCGCTGCTGAGATGGCAAAGATAATAAGATTATAGGATGCGATCACTGGTATGACAGCAAATCATACAGACAAGATCAGCCTTTTTTCAGCCTAGCTCTTATTCATGCTGCCAGTGGGATAACTGTGACAATACAAAGCTCAGCAAAGTGATGCAGAACACAGATGGTATATAGGACAAATAGTTGGATGTCACTTGAACTGTATGGCCACAGCTAGACATTAATACTGAAGGTAGCAAGTGTAAACCCTGATTAGACATATTTATATAATGCACAGTCATATTTGTGCTTAAATTGTAGACAATATCTATCTAGAATAAGAATACTTCTCACAGTATGTTCAGTTCTCAGTCTTAATAGATATCACTGTAATATGACTGCCTAACTGTCATTTTTTACAGATTTACATCACCTTAACTGCCCTCAGCCTGGTTCCTACTTGTCCTGGGTTCAGCTAGGATAGGGTGAATTTTTCACCAGAAGCTGGGAGGTTGATACAGACAACTGAAACAGCCAATGGGATATTTGATACCATATCGACATCATGCCTGCTATATAAGAAGAGGGGATGGGCCAGGCATGAGGTGTCTGGCTCAGGGCCAGGGGTACAGCTTTGGTCAGTTGGTGCATTTTATATCACTAGCTTTATATATTGTTTTATTACTATTATCATTATTCATCACTATTACTGTTATTGTTTCTCCTCCTCCTGCGTTGTCCTCCTCAACCCACGGACTTTTACCATTTTGCCCTATTCTCCTTTCCATCCTACTGGGTCTGGGGTTCTGGGGAGGGTGAGCAAGCGGCCATGTGGTGATCAGCTCTCAGCTGGACGTAAAACACAACTCTAATCTTAAAGAAATAAAATAACATGGTGATGTTGATTAAGATCGTTCAAGAGGGAGAAGGAAGAAAGGTGTATCTATCATCAGCCTGAAGGACCAGGAAGACTATTCAATACTATTTCTTATCTCTCTGCTTCTCTGGGTCTAGAATAGTACTTTTCTGCCCCTCACAGAATTGTTGTCTGATAAAGTGTGATAATGCCTTTAGTGTTTAGTATAATGGACCTGAGAAAATAAAGGAAAAGTCATATAAAGAGAAAGGAAGGAAAGATGAGTGCCATGTTTCTTAATGTGAATTTTGATTATGAAAGAGTCTAGATAAGACACCTACATTTTGTTCCATCTTAGTAATTTTTATTATGTTTTTACACATGTACTCTTGATTATTGTATCTGTATCCCTAAATCTGATCTCATTGTTTGATTTTCAGCTGGTAAAAGGTGTAGCATGTATGAATTGTATTAAGTCTCTCTCCCTCTCCTTTTGCTATCACTTTTCCAAAATTGGGTAAGCTTACACACTTCTGTTTATAGAGTCGGAAGGGAGAGTCAAAGGGACTAAGCACCTGTTTAGATGAATTTATTTAACACACTTGAAGCACATTTTTGTAGTCTGAGAGCAAAGGCGTTCCTTGATCTCTTGATAGCATTTTTTTTTCTCTCTATGGGTAGAACTCAATAACTCTCAATGATGCATCAATTTAAAAAATGAGCATAGGTTTCATGTAGTCAGTACCCTGTCAGTTTGAGTAAACCCTTCACTTTTGTCCTGTGTAGTCTTTCACTGGTATTGAACAGATTGATATCTCCCAAGATAAAAGACAAGAGTGAAGATGGAAAGCTCCTTTGCAAATAAAATGATGGAAAATACATTCTAAAAACTGGTAAAATTTCTGATAGTACTGAGAATGGACAATGAAGGATACAAAGAATGCCAAGTAGGCAGAGAAAAATTCATTAATGTAATTTGGAAAGATATAATACAGGGAATTTTAGATCACTGAAATAGAGAGATAAAAAGAACATGCATGAAAATGAATGAAAAGGAAAGCAAAATAGTGAGTGTCAGCAACTACTTGATGTGAAAGAAAATATTCATCTGGAGATTCATAGGGTTTCTGAAAGGCAGAAACATCATAGGTTGTGCACACTGAACAAATGATGTTAATGGATGAGCGCAAATGAGTTGAAACAATGAACACAGTAAAGGTAAATAAAGGTAATTTATATACTGTCATGGCAGTTCATGGGTTTTCACAGCCTTGGAGAAGACTGCCCACAGGTGGGAGTGGTTATAGTGGATAGACCTATGAGTTAATTAACTTCATATATTTTTTGATAGTTTTAGTATAATTAAAAGAATGTGTTTATTCATTGTTTTAACTTTTGTACTGGGACAGCTCTTAGAAGACAAAATGTGGATGTAAAGAACAGTAACTGGCATATAAGATGAAGCTAAAGTAGTTTAAGTAGGATACAGCTTAAAACATGTTGGTTGCGGATTTCTGTTAATCCCTTTTAGCATCTCAGCTGAATCATTTTGGCGAGGTTGATTATATAATTCTCAGGTTTCCTTCCACTTCAATATCTGATCTCCTTTCCCAAGGTTATGTTTTCACCTCTAAGTTGCTCTGTGTACTGAGGAACTGAATAGAGAAGTTTAAAGACTCTGGATTCTCATATTCATGTCTGAGCATCCAGACCTGTATGGATGTATGCCCTAAACCAATATATTTTTGTGTATATATATATGTACAATCACCATTTCATGGTCTTATAGAGGGCTGGATCAATGCTTTTATATTGTCTTGGGTAGCATAGTTAAGACATTTACTGTATTTTCTGTTTCCTCAGGGTATTGTCTAACACAAGCATTCCATAAATGCTATCCATAACATTATTATTATTGTTATTATTTTCTTGAATGAGGTCTTTAGCACACTTTCTTGGAGTCATGAAATAGAAAAGAATGAAAAGAACAGCTTTGGGTTTGTTTTTCCTCTATTTCCTAATTGATTCTTGTGGAATCCAGCTCTACATGACTGAGGAAGGAGGAGTGATGAGATAGGACAAGGGGATCATATCCATTCTGCCGTAATAAATTAAGACTCTCTTGTCTGGTTTTAAGCAAATTCTACAGAAAATAAAACAAAAGAAAAGAAAACCAAACCCACCAATTTTTATCAAACAATTAGGTTGAGGAAAGAATGTCTTCTTAGGCCATCCCCAAAGGAAGTGATACAAGATTACAACTTCTCTTAATAAATATTTAGCATAAAGGAGAGAGTCAATGTAACAGTCCTGATCCATGGGAAAATAGTTAATCAAAGATTGTGCATTAAAAAGAGTTGCAAATTCCACCTTTCAATCAAAATTGTTTTCCGATATAAGTCTAATAAAGATCAGGTTTAGGCCCAAAGCTGTAGAAGAAGTTAAAAATTCAAAGCAAATTGAGGCCCAAATTTGTTAATGGCCAAGCTTCATTTGTTCTTCTCTTTATGAAGCTACTTGTTGTCTCAATGAAGCAGCTGGTGATACGTTAGATTGCATTATCACATTCCGCTCTTTATTAGGAAAGCTGTGAACAGCTCAATTCTCAAAAGACTGATAATAGGCCATAATCTTCCTGAAAGTATTTTAAAAATACCCATCACTGATCTAACTGTCTGCTTACTGAAAAAAAATTAATAACACTTTCATGAACCTGTTCATTCTCATTGCTAATCAATTTGTACTAAGACCATAGTTTGAATTTGGGCTGGTAATGAATTAAACTAATTTCTATCTGACACATTTTTTTTGCTTGCTTTGATAGGCTAAGCCTTCTTTTCAGAAAAAGAGAACATAAGTCCATCTACTGCCATGGTATCCTTACCTCTTGTGACAGCAGGTAGTCCAAGAGGGGGCATATGCTACAACTACAATATTAAAACCACTAGTTTTGAGGAGCAATTCCTGACTTGTATGACAAATGATGCTCAGAGAAGTATCCACTCTGTTCACCTCCCAACTTTTCTTAAGCAGACTGGTCTGCCCTTTCTATGAAGCTCTTGGTCCTTGGGTTCTTTGAATCTAAGATAAAACTTGTGTATGCACAGGTGAGTAGGAGACAGTGACTATGCCACAGCTTTCATAACATGATTTTTTGTGCCATGAAAGTGATGCAAGTTATGTATACCTTATGATACGGCATATTAAATATGAGATTATTTGAGAGGTAAGTGTTCTGGCATAGTGTCAGAGGGCTTTTTCGTGGGAAACGATTCAAAGCTTGTTTGACTGTACTTTCTGGAAGCTGTTCCTTGAGCAAACCAGTCTCTCAAAATCCATCCCAAATTCTGTTCCAAAGGGAACCAGCTGATTTGATAGGTGATGACTAGATTGAATTAACATTTGTGCAGTGAGTATGACAGGAGAGTATGGGACCAGTATCTGGTTTTGGTGGTGAGGGAACATTTCTTGGCTCTTAGTAAGTAAAGAGGGACCAAATGGCATAACACTGCTTATGTTACTTAGGTCCTCAAGGCAAATCAGAGATCCTGTTCAGATACACAACGGAAAACATTACTGGCAATGTACTATTCCTTCACTGTGCTTGAACATTGACTGGGAGAATCAGTATAGCCAGAAGGATGCCTATAGTTAAAGAATAAGAATGACTGAAAGCCACTGTTTGAACTAATGCACTGACCCAGATTTTCTTACTAGGATGGATACAGCCAAAAACTTCATGGTTTTTACAGTTTAGTAAACATTGCTAGTTAGGGATTTTAATATATTTTTTTAAAAAAGGAATAAATATTTAAGAAAAATATTATTTTAAGAAAAAATAACAGGTTCGCTCAAAACAATTAGATGGGTATACTTGACTCTTCTAATTGCTTTAGATTGAAATTTCCTGGTCCTGTATTTTTGGGTAACTATTTCAAAATTGAAATAAATTACATTTCCTTTTAAATGCCTTTCCATTTAATTCCCCTCATTAAAAATATCAAGTAAAACTTAGAAGTTAAGTAGACTGTCCATACCTACGTATTTTTCAGGGGTAAAATTATAAAATGACACAGGAATGTGATAACTGTCATGTTATTACCCATAATCTCTTCAAAGGACAAGAGTAGGATTCAGCAAACAGTTACCAGAGTATGGTTTTAAAATTCTTTAAATTTACATTAATTTAAAAAGAAAAAAAGAAGAATAAGAAAGAAGGATGGAGAGGAAGGTCTCCCATACTTAATTCCTCACAAGGAAAGACAACATCCATTAGAAATAGTTTCTGGACACACTTACATATCTTTTATTGACAGAATAAAAGCCACTTTGCTTGTGGTTATCTCCAGCAGGTATCTAGGTACTTAAAGAGTTAATTTTCTCTTTCCATCAAACTGTTGCTTCTGTGTTTGGTGTTTGAACAGCAAAATTCCTGGTCTCTGATGAGACTCGGGGCTTAGTTGTGCTAGATGCTTTCTGAACACAGAGTAGTATCTTTAGTCTCACTGGTAAAGGATATGGCAGGAATTAATGCTGTCTGGAATAAGTGCTGTTAGCTACATGTGTNTCTGTGTACTGAGGAACTGAATAGAGAAGTTTAAAGACTCTGGATTCTCATATTCATGTCTGAGCATCCAGACCTGTATGGATGTATGCCCTAAACCAATATATTTTTGTGTATATATATATGTACAATCACCATTTCATGGTCTTATAGAGGGCTGGATCAATGCTTTTATATTGTCTTGGGTAGCATAGTTAAGACATTTACTGTATTTTCTGTTTCCTCAGGGTATTGTCTAACACAAGCATTCCATAAATGCTATCCATAACATTATTATTATTGTTATTATTTTCTTGAATGAGGTCTTTAGCACACTTTCTTGGAGTCATGAAATAGAAAAGAATGAAAAGAACAGCTTTGGGTTTGTTTTTCCTCTATTTCCTAATTGATTCTTGTGGAATCCAGCTCTACATGACTGAGGAAGGAGGAGTGATGAGATAGGACAAGGGGATCATATCCATTCTGCCGTAATAAATTAAGACTCTCTTGTCTGGTTTTAAGCAAATTCTACAGAAAATAAAACAAAAGAAAAGAAAACCAAACCCACCAATTTTTATCAAACAATTAGGTTGAGGAAAGAATGTCTTCTTAGGCCATCCCCAAAGGAAGTGATACAAGATTACAACTTCTCTTAATAAATATTTAGCATAAAGGAGAGAGTCAATGTAACAGTCCTGATCCATGGGAAAATAGTTAATCAAAGATTGTGCGTTAAAAAGAGTTGCAAATTCCACCTTTCAATCAAAATTGTTTTCCGATATAAGTCTAATAAAGATCAGGTTTAGGCCCAAAGCTGTAGAAGAAGTTAAAAATTCAAAGCAAATTGAGGCCCAAATTTGTTAATGGCCAAGCTTCATTTGTTCTTCTCTTTATGAAGCTACTTGTTGTCTCAATGAAGCAGCTGGTGATACGTTAGATTGCATTATCACATTCCGCTCTTTATTAGGAAAGCTGTGAACAGCTCAATTCTCAAAAGACTGATAATAGGCCATAATCTTCCTGAAAGTATTTTAAAAATACCCATCACTGATCTAACTGTCTGCTTACTGAAAAAAAATTAATAACACTTTCATGAACCTGTTCATTCTCATTGCTAATCAATTTGTACTAAGACCATAGTTTGAATTTGGGCTGGTAATGAATTAAACTAATTTCTATCTGACACATTTTTTTTGCTTGCTTTGATAGGCTAAGCCTTCTTTTCAGAAAAAGAGAACATAAGTCCATCTACTGCCATGGTATCCTTACCTCTTGTGACAGCAGGTAGTCCAAGAGGGGGCATATGCTACAACTACAATATTAAAACCACTAGTTTTGAGGAGCAATTCCTGACTTGTATGACAAATGATGCTCAGAGAAGTATCCACTCTGTTCACCTCCCAACTTTTCTTAAGCAGACTGGTCTGCCCTTTCTATGAAGCTCTTGGTCCTTGGGTTCTTTGAATCTAAGATAAAACTTGTGTATGCACAGGTGAGTAGGAGACAGTGACTATGCCACAGCTTTCATAACATGATTTTTTGTGCCATGAAAGTGATGCAAGTTATGTATACCTTATGATACGGCATATTAAATATGAGATTATTTGAGAGGTAAGTGTTCTGGCATAGTGTCAGAGGGCTTTTTCGTGGGAAACGATTCAAAGCTTGTTTGACTGTACTTTCTGGAAGCTGTTCCTTGAGCAAACCAGTCTCTCAAAATCCATCCCAAATTCTGTTCCAAAGGGAACCAGCTGATTTGATAGGTGATGACTAGATTGAATTAACATTTGTGCAGTGAGTATGACAGGAGAGTATGGGACCAGTATCTGGTTTTGGTGGTGAGGGAACATTTCTTGGCTCTTAGTAAGTAAAGAGGGACCAAATGGCATAACACTGCTTATGTTACTTAGGTCCTCAAGGCAAATCAGAGATCCTGTTCAGATACACAACGGAAAACATTACTGGCAATGTACTATTCCTTCACTGTGCTTGAACATTGACTGGGAGAATCAGTATAGCCAGAAGGATGCCTATAGTTAAAGAATAAGAATGACTGAAAGCCACTGTTTGAACTAATGCACTGACCCAGATTTTCTTACTAGGATGGATACAGCCAAAAACTTCATGGTTTTTACAGTTTAGTAAACATTGCTAGTTAGGGATTTTAATATATTTTTTTAAAAAAGGAATAAATATTTAAGAAAAATATTATTTTAAGAAAAAATAACAGGTTCGCTCAAAACAATTAGATGGGTATACTTGACTCTTCTAATTGCTTTAGATTGAAATTTCCTGGTCCTTTATTTTTGGGTAACTATTTCAAAATTGAAATAAATTACATTTCCTTTTAAATGCCTTTCCATTTAATTCCCCTCATTAAAAATATCAAGTAAAACTTAGAAGTTAAGTAGACTGTCCATACCTACGTATTTTTCAGGGGTAAAATTATAAAATGACACAGGAATGTGATAACTGTCATGTTATTACCCATAATCTCTTCAAAGGACAAGAGTAGGATTCAGCAAACAGTTACCAGAGTATGGTTTTAAAATTCTTTAAATTTACATTAATTTAAAAAGAAAAAAAGAAGAATAAGAAAGAAGGATGGAGAGGAAGGTCTCCCATACTTAATTCCTCACAAGGAAAGACAACATCCATTAGAAATAGTTTCTGGACACACTTACATATCTTTTATTGACAGAATAAAAGCCACTTTGCTTGTGGTTATCTCCAGCAGGTATCTAGGTACTTAAAGAGTTAATTTTCTCTTTCCATCAAACTGTTGCTTCTGTGTTTGGTGTTTGAACAGCAAAATTCCTGGTCTCTGATGAGACTCGGGGCTTAGTTGTGCTAGATGCTTTCTGAACACAGAGTAGTATCTTTAGTCTCACTGGTAAAGGATATGGCAGGAATTAATGCTGTCTGGAATAAGTGCTGTTAGCTACATGTGTCAAAACACTTGTTTTGTTTGTTTGTATCAGAAAGGGGATGATACAGGACAATCCCAACTCTTATGTCAAATTATAGCCTCATTCTAAACACACAACCAGTACATTGTCTCAGGTAAAGTATTCAGTTAAGTGGAATATAATAAATCTTTAGGTTCAGGTTATTATTTTTCTCCTTGAAGTTAGTGATAGTACTTGAGAGAGAATTAAAAAAAAAAAAAAAAAAAAAAAGNGGATTTTAATATATTTTTTTAAAAAAGGAATAAATATTTAAGAAAAATATTATTTTAAGAAAAAATAACAGGTTCGCTCAAAACAATTAGATGGGTATACTTGACTCTTCTAATTGCTTTAGATTGAAATTTCCTGGTCCTGTATTTTTGGGTAACTATTTCAAAATTGAAATAAATTACATTTCCTTTTAAATGCCTTTCCATTTAATTCCCCTCATTAAAAATATCAAGTAAAACTTAGAAGTTAAGTAGACTGTCCATACCTACGTATTTTTCAGGGGTAAAATTATAAAATGACACAGGAATGTGATAACTGTCATGTTATTACCCATAATCTCTTCAAAGGACAAGAGTAGGATTCAGCAAACAGTTACCAGAGTATGGTTTTAAAATTCTTTAAATTTACATTAATTTAAAAAGAAAAAAAAAAGAATAAGAAAGAAGGATGGAGAGGAAGGTCTCCCATACTTAATTCCTCACAAGGAAAGACAACATCCATTAGAAATAGTTTCTGGACACACTTACATATCTTTTATTGACAGAATAAAAGCCACTTTGCTTGTGGTTATCTCCAGCAGGTATCTAGGTACTTAAAGAGTTAATTTTCTCTTTCCATCAAACTGTTGCTTCNAAAAAAAAAAAAAAAGAAAAAAAGAAAAAAGAAAAAAATGCCTGTATTTTTCAACATTATTGGTAGCCTGATGATTTTCCATACTGTGCTGTACTCCCCTGCTTATCTTCTATTCTACTTCAGCAGTTTTAACAGGTGTACGTGGATCATTGAGTTGGCTGCTTTCCATGTGTTCTGGTCATGCTTAAGAAAGTGTTCTGCAATCTACAACATTTTGTTTTCTACTGCAGAAATAGGATTGTATTTTCCACTGAAAATAATTTTAGCTTTAGAAAGATTCACCTAGAAAGTAGCATCAAAAGAGCTCTACTGGCTGGCCTTCAACTACCAAAAGATGGAAATTCACGATTAAAGATAAAACCTGTGAAACCTGAGATCAGCAGTGCTCTCTCTCTGGGTAGTCTTAAGGCAATGACAAAGTGCAAGCAGGCAGCAGAGCTTTGATTTTCAGCTGTGCTGTCTAGTTTGTTTCAGTCAGCAAAGTAATATTCTTTTCATTAAATATTTAATTTGTATTTTCCATGTTTAATAGTAATTTTTTTTAACTTGATTAAAAAATCTTCTATACTTGGGGCCATTATGATTGCACTATCATTTTGTGCTAAATCTGCTTTTTTCTCTCTGTTTCTTTCTTCCTCTTTCTTCTTTTCTTTGCCTTTCTTTTCCTTCCTTTCCTCTTCCTTTTGTTTCTTGCTTCCATCCTCCCCTCTGCCTTTTACTTTGCACCTCTCTTTCTTCACCGTGTCTTCTTACTCTCTTTCTTATTCTTTCCCTTCCCCTTCTTTTGCTGCCCACTCCTCTTCCCAGTTAATAGGCTTCTGTATGTCCAAAGACTGTTTGAATTGAAGTATTTTAAAATGTGAATTTTAGGAAGGCTTTTTCCTTTCTTTTCCTGTCTGTTTTGTTTTCCTCTTACCTCCGGTGAAGGTACCTAACCCTTGACTTGGACTTCATAGATAAAGACTGTTTAAAGGTAAGAAGGGTAAGGAGAAAATCCTCAAGAAAACACTTGATGTCATCTCTCAATGCCAACAGTCCTTTGTCACAAAAGAAAAACTGACAAGAAAAAAAAAGGAGCCCAACAGGGTATTAGGGCTAACCTAATTTATTTATTACAGCTTTAATTTCTGTCTTCATGACCTGCTAATTTGTTCTGGCTTCATCAACATCAGTAATTCACAGAAGAAGATACAAAGATGATCTTTATTAGTTGTTTGTTGAATCTTTGAATGGCTGTGCCTGTTAAAGGCTCCTTTTCATTCACAGTAGCAATAATTTCTACTGCATTAAGAAGTCCATTTGTATAAGTGGAGGTCATTAAAGCTCCTATGAAAGCCCAATGGAGTAGATTTAGATGAATTCCACTTGGATATGTTGCTATTTCCCATGTCAGATGGGGAATATTATTTCTGAAAAATGTTTACATCACTGGAGGTAAGGGAAGAAAGATGGTATTGCCATACTTTCTCCAAGGTTTCACACAGCCCTAATAAGGATTTAGTTTTTGCACTCTATGTCATATTCATACCATAAATAAGTAAATCCCCTTATCTTTTTCTTCACAGAATTTTCAGATGTAATTCAGTGCAATGTTTGTAGAAAGTTCTTTAAAATACTCAACCTGAGACCAAAAGAAGAAAATAAGATATTTTAGGTTATTGATATGTCTTCCTACTTCAGAGCTGGAAATATCTTCAGTATCTTTTATGTATTTTTGAAGGACCTATCTTAGCACAAACTCCTCAGTTTTTGGGAGAACTGTCTCAGATTCTGTAACTTGGAAATCCTTCCCAGATGGATGTTGAGCTTTCTAAGTGGTAAAAAATATTCCAAATCTTTGTACTGTCATGAAGATGGTTTGGAGTAACACCATCTATGATAATCTTTTTTTGAGTGTAAATGACAATAAATTTGACTGAAGATGTAACTGGAAAATAAAAAGATTTTTCATGTGTCTGATAGATTCCCTGATATTTATGGAGGAGAGATGTGAAGTAAATACATGCATTCAGATTTCTTTAAATAGTGCCTTCTCTCTTTAATAGCTAATCATACCAATGCATATTTTAGTGTCCCAGAAAGGTCATATATGAAAATATTGTTATTCATGTTCATCATGGCAGTGCCTGAAGACAATGTCATTTCCAAAGAGCTTGCCGTTTAAGTAAATAAGACAGACACAGAATATGGAATAACATATACTAACATAATTGTCTCATAATCCTATAAAACTATGCCTTATGGGATGTTGTAGATGACTGTTGCTGATTAAGGCTCTCTATACTTGACAGATAGACTCTGACAAAATACTGAGTCTTCAAATCTCAATGTTTCATTACTCTTCCTCTGTACCCACTGATAACTCCTTACTTTTTCTACGTACTCTTCCTCGAAGAGGAGAGAGGATCAAAACTTCTTTTATTTGTGTTATTGTCAAATGGAATGACACAGGAATCAAATAAAAGGTGAGTTTCAATAAGGCTTAAGCTCATAAATTACTTCGATCAAGTCCTTCTTGGCTATTCTTCAGTCTCATGCTGACTGATAAGTATGCCTTAACATCTCCTTTGGTGTTGAATCAAATGAATTCATAAATTTAGGTTTACTGGTGAAATCTGAAGATTTTTTTCCAAATTATGGGGGAGAGGGTCCACTGTCTAGAAAAGTGATTCAAACAGCCTATTTTTAAATGCAAAGAAACAGCTCATAAAATTGCTTATAATAATTACAAAAGTGTTCATGTTTGATTGTTTCTTCACTTTACAAGAAAAATTTCCTCTAACTTCTGTTGATATTAGTATCTGGGCATAATATTTTTGTTTAAATTACTTATTAATGAATTAATACTGTTTAAATAACATATAGTACCTCAATAGCATTAAATTTTCACTCTCCTATGCAATTCAAACTTTTTTAGGAGTGAAGCATACTCTCTTGGGCAATTGAAGGTTTTAGTTAATGTTCCTGTACTTATTGGATTCAGTGTCAGGGAACAGTTCTGGACTTGTTTAGTTGGCTAATGTAAGTAGGACCAATGTGAGCTAACCTATGGTTTCAATGCATATACAGTGGTGCAGTGTAAGGCGGAACTAGATAGCTTTATTCTAAGGTCTACTGTTATTCGTCTTCTTATTAGTCAAGATGCCCAAACTTGAAAGTACCTGGAGCAGGTCTGACAGACAAAGAACAAGCCTGACATACAAATACACCACAATGATTCGGTTTTTCAAAACACAGCTGTCAGTGTCTAATTTCTGCGTAGTAGCTAAGTGGCTGGAGCAGTCTCCACAAGAATGAGCTCTAGATTTCTTCAAGCTCATATTTTCACTCCATTAAATATTTCCAAATATGTGTGTGTGAATTCTCTGAATGAGTCTACTGAGGATGACCTATTGTGAATGTAAGAATGATTATCAGAATCCAGAAAACAGACAACAACAAAAACAATAGACAAACAAAAAACCTCCCAGTCTATAGTTTGGAGGAAAATATAACCCAAATCTAACCAGGAACACTGAATAAGGTGCTTGTAACCCATAAAAGGACAAGTGTTCAGACATGTCTTGTTCATAAATTATTATTTCTGGGAATCATCTGGATCAGCATAACAGTATGATGTGCCTTTCTGCTGACGCCAAGTAGCTAATTCTAACACCTTATGTTATCCTGTAGGGATGAAAGTTTCAGTTCTCAGTGTATTATGATACTCTGATTCTGGGAACAATTCTGTAGAGTCAATAGAGAAATAATTACTCTTAAGGTGCATTATCTCAGCTTGTCTGCATTTACTTGTTCAGAAGATTCACACCTCTAGCTATGACATTTCTTTTTACTATTTCTAAGGGAAATCTAGATTAAATTTAACCATTTAAATTTTACATATTTTAAGTGTTGTGAATCCCATTCTCTGAACATCACTACAGTTATCTAAAAATGAGACTTTAAAGGTGAAAATACATTTTTTTTAACCTTCTGTGGCTATTTGGAAGCTATAAACTATGAACACATTGGATTAGCTGGCTCATTTTCTGTAACTATGGATATTCCTTCAGCCTTCAAAAAAGTTTCAGATTTTTTAATTACACATAATGAAGCAACGTACCAGTGGAAATTCCTGTTAGATTATCTAAGTTGCTTACATTTCAGGAGAACTGTGGTTGTTTTATGATCTGAAAGTTGATTTACTGAAACTGGGTAATACCTTCCCTTGTCTTAGTAATAGCTTATTTATTTGTAAACACCTGTGATGTTATAGTTTTCATCACCTTCATTAATAAAGCAGGTACTTAAAAACACCCTTAATGCACTCTAGGATGTGTTAAAAACTAGCACAAAATAAAAACACATTTAAGAGCAATTTGCTTTTTGTATTTTCTTTACTACTAGATCAGAGAAACAAACTTTCTAAACTCCCCATTCATATTGTCTTGTTCTTTGGTGGTATTAAAAGCTGCAGATCATGACAACAGAATTACTTCTATGGAGAAAAAAATGGATGGTGAAAATATATTTGCAGAAGAGAAACTTTAAAGTCATCTCAGAATCAGTTTCATATATCAGAGCTTAGAACTATAAACACAATGGTTTATTTAAATTATTGTAATGAATATTTAGTATAATAACCAACACAGGACAACATTAGCATAAATTAAGTGATTAACTGGAATTTCTTACAACTGTTTTTGTCTTCTTGTTGAGCAACAGAAAATTGCCTGTAGAAGTACAGAAAAGTGAAAGAAGCACAGCAGGATTCCCAGAGGTGGAAGCTTTTCCTCTCATTACCACTTTGTCCCATTCTTTACAATTACACTTTGTCCAAAACGTTGGCGTGTAAGCCTATCTGTTTTGATAGCCTTATTTCAAACTTGAGTTACTGGTGATGTTACTAGCCAATTCTCTCAAGCCCTATGGAGTGATAAGACTAATAGGAGGGAATGATGAATGAATGAAGAGGCCAGACTCTAGACTAATTATAAATTAAATTAAAAAAAAAAAAAGTGAAAGGGAAGTAGTTCTTTGCCATGGGGGAAGGAAAGAAATATGAACATCTTTGGATTATGCAGCTCAGATGACTTAAGGCAATTCATAACCAACTACTAAAATAGAATATGCTGTCAGCAAACAGAAAAAAGTAGCAGGTATGGTAACTGAAAACAGGTTTGTCAATGTATCTTCCACAATTTAGTAGGGTAATAAAATGAATGTGTTAAACTGTATAGTATTCAGAAATATGGGTAAAGCAAAATTGGGAGTACACTACTACTGTAATAATGCAAAGAAATGTAAATCTCTCTTAAGCAAAATTGTGTTTACCACGTTAACTCCCTGCCCCATTTGTTTTAAAGATACAGAGATTTGAGAACAAATGCATCTGGGGTTGACATTGAAAGCCACAAAGGAAGGGCCCCTTTGCATTTTATCTTTATGGAATCACAACATTTTAATTGCCTAGCACTCCTTCAGTCATGTCATTATATTCAGTCATCTAATTGCAGAAATTATTTTGTTTTGATGTAGGTCTTCCATAGCTATGCTTGTTTGTGCAGTGAGGGACTTCATAAATTTAACTGGATCAATGGGTTTTCAAGGGTCCTCCAGAGAATAAATATCCTGATGCTGTTCACAAAAAAGAGGACTACATTTCAATTCAGTTTTGATCAAAACTCTTGGTGCCAGGAAACACTGTGTAGTGTAGTCAGTTATCTTCTAAATGAAATGAAGCACAAATGAAATCTCTTGTTGAACCTTGTATAAGGACATAGAATATGTGCAGATGAAGCTCAAATTCATAACACTTTTTATAAAAGAAGAGGTATTATCTTTTATAAATTGTCTTATTTCTACCGCCAAAAGTAATATTTACCCACTTAAAAGATGCTTCACAGTACTGCTTGCATAAAACATACTTCATCACTCATTCAAATATGAATTTGTAGTATTGTTATAAACTGGTAAAGATTTCCTTTCTATTTTTATTTTTTTTTATTCAGCCTGAAAGTCACTTCACCAGTGAAAAATAAAAATAGTTCATTGTGGGATTTTCAAAAATACCTGAACATGAACACCTGGACATAGCTAGTCCTGTCTCAGTGACAGATTTAAGGCTACCGGATTTAAGGTTACAGCACCTAATAAAACATTAAGGACAGAGAAGAGTTGTGTATATGCGGGTTGCACACATACTGGGAAAGCATCCTTCTTGAACATAGTGTCACTGTAAGTTTTAGATATTAATAGTATGATGTAAATGTCAGCAGCTTGGACTAAGCCTGGATTTGGTATTGACACTTTATGGTATGTATTCAGAGTAAGGAGACAGTCCTTCATAAGTTTCCATGGTAATAGGTAGTGTGGAAAAAGCCTTATCTAGACAAATGAAAGCAGAGTCAGGGTGTGATTCACCTAACTCACTCTAGAATTCCAGAGCCATCCAAGATACATGAGGTACTCCTCTGAATCTCCAGCTGCTATGTCAGAAAGGCATGGGATTCCTACGTATTCTGTCTCTCAGCTCCGCATTTATATTTGAGTGTCTCATATCATATGAAATAACCTATATTTAGGCAAATTAATCATTCCATCAAAGTCTTTCACTTCTTCTATATTATAGATCTAGGTATGCCTCTTTTTTTCTTTTTAGCTCAGCATCTGTCTTCACCATGAATGTCCTGAAATATTGTGCTTCCTCCAGCATCTCCTGTTGCTTTTTGGTTGGAAGACTTGCAGCTCTGTGAAGACCAAGATTCTAAATTGCTTTACACCAAACACAGTCTGCTTCATAACTGTGGACATTACTACCTGTCATGGTTTAGGGTCAGGACAGACCCTTAGTCTCTCTGTTAACCCCATATCCTTCCCCAAAGGGGAAGAGAAAGGGAATAAGGGAGAGAGACTTAGTGATTAGAAAAGGAAACTAGAACAGCTTTAATGAAAATGAAAATAATAGTAATACAAATGGAATATATACAAAGATATACAAAACCAGTATTGAACCCAACCCCACCTCATGGTAGTTACATCACCATCACCACCGATGCTGTGGATCAGGATCTGTGTTCAGAAGCTGGATCCTAGTACTGGATTTAGGAACACATGGATTGGGGTTGAAGGCAGATCAGACAGAGTCCTCCTCAGATGCTCTGAGGAAAAAACTGAGAGAGGTCCTGAGCCAAGCTGAGCCAAGCTGGCAAAGCAGTCCAAGAGGCAAAAAGAGGGAGTGAGAGAGAGGAGAGGAGCTAGAGATCTTCAAGATCTCTCAGCTTTACACCAAATATGATGTATATGGGATGGAATCCCCCGCTGGTCATTTTAGGGTCACCTGTCCTGTCCGGACCTCCCTGCTGCAGGTGCAGCCTTTTACTTTCCTGCACCCCTTAGTGTGGTACACACGATCCAGCAGTGGCCTTGGTCTGCACACCAATCCTGGGTAGTAACTCTAACCATGGGGTGTTGTCACTGCTAGCAGCAGATACTGTCTGTGAAAACAGGCTGCCAACTTCAGAAAGTGCAGTGAGTTAGAAGAACTGATCTGAAAAAGAACCTTCACTGAACAGAATTAGTTCTGTTCTCACTCGAACCAGGACACTACCAAACAATGCTTTGAAGCTACACTTCTGGCATCTTTTCCGAAATCAGTCCACAAAACTGATGCCCTCAGAGGTGAATCTAGAGAACAGCTAAAACTCTAAGTAAATATGGCATAAGTTCTTTCTTTTGTACAGCTCATGAATTTTAAATATGCTTTGTGCATGCTTACATGGTGAGCTTACACTGGATTTGAGAGTGTGTAATATACACACATTCCTTTCCTCCTCCTGGTTCTTGTTACCACCCCTCCTATTCCACCAGTTGTCAGTGTAATTTGTAGACTGTTGCACTGGTTAAGCACACTAACATAAATCATATACATTTCCATGTCTTTAATAGGAGGAAAGTAGAACATGGACATTGCTATATTGAAGACATTATAGGGGAGGGAAAAAACCCATTTTTTTAGTGATGGTAAAACAAAAAGCACGAACACTCCAGGATTCCTCACTTCTTCAGCTGAAACTTGTAATTTTAGTGAGTTTTGGTTAGGGTTACAGATAAAATCTGGACTCTGATATAGTTGTTTACATATGAGCTTCTCCAACTCTTATGATAATACACAAATGAAGGAATTCTATCACTGGCAGGTGTTCTACATGGGGCTTGTTATACATGCATGTGCCACTACATCCATGTTTAACAATTTGTCCTGCCAGTCAAAAATCTTGTCAAATATTGATCTGACATCAGATTCATGTATAACAAGATTTTTGATTGACAGCTGAGCAACTACCCAGAACTAAACCAAAACCTCACTGTTTTTAAAAGCTAAAGCTGCCAGCCAGTAATCTGGATTTTCTGTAGCATTTACCCACACAGACAGTGTCTTGTACATTTATTTTTATATATAAAAAATCTTCAAATCGGTAACATTATGGAGATTGGATTTAGCTTCTTGATGAAATTTTAAAGATAAAAGCTGGTGTAGATATGTTAATACATGCTACAGAAAACCATTCTTGGCAGCTTCAATTTCAATGCAGACATATGGGATATGAAAACAGCAGGAAGAAAGCGAAAAGGCCAAGAGGAATTAAGGTGATGTGTGTAAGAAAAATACCTCATGTTAGACATGAGGTATCGGAGCCTGGATATTATCATTAGAATTCCTCAGGAAAGACTACCATCAGGAGTTTTGAAGTTTATTGAAACTTAATAAGAATAAGAGTCTCATCATTTCTGCTTGCTTATCTCTTTTAATACTTATGCTATTCTGAAGAAGCTTTATGGATCCTAGTGATTAGTAAGAGGAAGAGGAGAGGAAAGCAGTGTGAGCATCACAAAGCTTTTGGAAGGCCTGTGCAAAGGACATTGTTGCAGCCATGAGACACAGCGAGAATAAGAAAGAACATAAACTAGAGTGAAGAGGTTAGGCATTCATCATTAAAACTACCATAAAACCCAAATCAGTCAAGATGTATCATCAGCAACAGAGAATTACTCAGCAGCTTAAGTCATTGAAACTAACGAATGATATGGCTGAGAATTTGATTGCAGAAATACTATCAACAGTGTAAGTATGTATTTACCTTTAAAAATCATTGCAGGTAATGCTGCTTGTTTTAGTAATTTCAGGAAAAAATAAAGACATTCAAGGGAACTCGTTCCATGAAACAGTCACAAAGAAATTGCTGATTGTGAAAAAGGGCTAATAAGTAGTTTTTCATGTCAGTACTATAGATTAAAGTACAAAAGGAAATGTCTGATGTAGTCCACTAAACCAGACTAATTATGATCAGTTTACAACAAATGGGAATCTTATTACTGATGTCAGCTGCCTGTGGATCAAGCTCTAAGGCGTCTCACCTTATACCACACCTTCCCTTCTTTATTCCAACTACACTGAATTAATCTGATCACCCAAGGCATCCTCTACAAGGATACAAGGTAGCTGTTAAGGTAGCTTAAATGGGTGGTTAAGTCAGGTTTAGCACAACATTGTTGGAGTTGGAAAAGACCTCTAGAGATCATCTAGTCCAAACCCCCTGTTAAAGCAGGTTTGCCTAGAGCACATTACACAGGATTGCATCCAGGAGGGTTTTGAAAGTCTCCGAGGAGACACAATCTATTTGAGTCTCACCACCCTCTACTGATGAACTTTTTCCTAAGATCC
>VWZY01007790.1:68365-141677 GCA_013399075.1 Chloroceryle aenea | reverse complement strand
GAATGAAAATGTGAACTATTGTCTATTTGGAGAAAGGTATGGAAGATAAACAGCTACATGATGCCTGGGGGGGGCGTCTAAAGGAGACACCTTTGATTCTGTCAGGAAATAGATATGAGGATGTACTTGTGAGGACGGTGTTACAGTGTGAAAGGGAAAGCTTGCGTGGTAATGGGAATACATCCTGAGAAGAGGAATGCAGAGGAAAAAAGGAGCTGGATGGAGATAGGGTATGGTGATGGGAAAAAGGCAGAGGGACCTGTAAAGGTGTGTGAGGGGGTAGCTGCTTAGAGAAATTTCAGAGGAGGTTGGAAGCCAGCTGGAACGTGGTGCCTGTTTGCAAGGGAGAGGCAGAACTGGGGAAAAAGCCATGAGAACGTGCTGTGAGGACACACGGGACGGTGGAAATCATGGGACAGTCAACTGTCACAGAGCCATGAAGAGAAGACAGGTCTTGAGAAGCATGAGAAAGGGGAAGAAATCAGGAATGTAGGAGGCATAGGCATGAAATTAAGAGCTAGGGGGTTTTTAAGGATGACTAGGTGAAGGATGATTTAGAAGAGGTATAGGGCAAAAGAGCTCAGGGTGAGAGGAAATCTGGGGTTGAGTTACTTTGTAGGCAAGTAGAGAAAGTAGTGCAAAGGTGCAGGAGTGGCTTGGCCAGCAGACACAGAGTGTGCCTCCTTACTGGGTAGCTGGGATACGAGGGGGGCAGAACAGGGGAAGCAGTTGAGGAAAGGAATGGAAAGGAAGGAATAACGTGAGGTATGTGGGAGGAGAATAACACATACACCAAAAAAAAAAAGAAAAGAATGATTTTCTGTTAAGGGAGACATCACAAATTTGCTTCTGTGGTAGGTACAGGCTCTGTGAAGCAGCAAGAGGGAATGGAACAAATGCGCTAGCAGAGAAATGACTAAAGATATGAAGGGGTGGGAGGAGGAGGAATGAGAAGGATAACTACCTGGAGGGCTGTATAAACCACACGGCTGCACTAAGGTCAGAAGTAAAGTGTGAAGTGTGTGGGGAGGTGAGTGCAGTTAGGAGCTGTAGGGCTTGAAGTGGAAGTGGATGGGAATGACAGCTCGTGTTCCAGGGGGTGAGAAGCTTAGCGTGGGTCGACACTCAGTGGAGTGTAAGTGAGGAAGGTACCTGCCAGCTTGTGTCTGCTCGTACAGGCTGTGGCAGGGAAGGTGAAAGGGGTGAAAAGTTGTGTCTGGTAAGAGAGAATTGTGCACACAGAATACTCCGAGCAGATGAAGTACAGGTAAGGATTGCAGACCTGGGTGTGGGGTCTGGGAGAAGGGAAGGAGCTTCTGGGGGAGGGAAGAGTGGTGAGGAGTGAGAAAAAGTTTATGATGGCTTAAGCCACCTGTAGTTATCTGCCTCTTAGTTTAAGGGAGGCTGTCTGAGCGTGCAAGGGGCTGTAATGGCAGCCCGAGAGCAGGCTGGGAGTTAAGTGCAAGGGGAGAGCACGCAGGAGGCCCAGGCAAATGCATCTAGTCAGGGATGATGAGTGCACACCTAGGAGATGCTGGGGGTGTGTGCAGATGTGTTGTCCAAAGCTGTGCTTTCGTGACTGGCAGAGCCGTAGAGGGAGGTGTGTGATGAGAGTGATCCAGCTGGTCTGCAGGAAGACCCTGAAGTCCTTGAGGGGCACGTAAGAGCCCTGGGCTGCTGTAAGGGATGTGTGGTGTGTGGGAGCTACAAACACGCACCCGGGAGGCCGTGCTGATGTGTAAGGTGGCTATTGGAGACCGACTGGAAGCATCACGTGCCCACTGCGTTTGTGGTACAACTCTCTGTGTCAAAATAAGTTATGTAAGACACACAACAGAGGTGAGTTTCGTGAGTGCTAAGAAGCAATGTTTACGTGGAGAAGGAGGGTAGGGAAAGGTGACTAACTGAGAGGTGGTTTGGTGCGTGGGTAGCTTTAGGACCGAGCGTGCACTAGATGTGCTTGCTGTCTGCGTGATGTGCACAGCAGGCAGACTCTGCTTTGGAGATTCTGCAGGCTATCCCTGAAGAGCTACAGAATAATCCCGAGAAAACCCCAGAATATTTAACTAAAATATTTACACCAGCTTCATTTAGAAGCAGATCAATGCACCTTATTTTCATGCCTCGAATCTTCAGTGTAATATGCTGGCAGAGAGATTTCTCTGGGAGTCGTAGGTTGTTAATAGGGCAGTTGGATGAGCAACCATTGGCTTGAAGTGGACAAGAGATGTTAGCCAAAGGAAACGAGAAAGGACTAGCTTTCTCCGTGGCTTGAAGCATTACTGGAATAATGTGCAGCTGATGGAAGGTGGAAAACATAGGATACATCCTTGGTGTAAGAGAGAAACAGTAAGAACATATCTCCCTCAAAACAATTGCGTATATTGGCAACTTCTGTTCCTCAAATCTGTTCTACAAACATCTTCAGATTGTCCAGCTTGCTTAGGGCTTTAGGGTCATCTTAAGTGCTGTGCCACGCTGGGTAGGAAAGTGTTCATTTCCACCCATAGCTGATCAGAAGTTTGAGAGAGATCCCGCAAGACTTGCAGTGGGAGAAGGCAATCAGATCACACTCCACTGCCAGGCTTGAAGGCTGAAGCCTCTGAGCCCAGCTCTTATGCATGAAGGTTCACAGATCCCTTTCTGGTTTATTCCAGGGATCAATTCCTGCCAGAAAAAAAGTATCCCATAAAGTTCTCAGTTACAATACAATCAGTGTTTGTGCAGCCATGGGCTGTGGGGAACCCGTTGTCCTACTTTGTGCTGGTTTCCCACTGCAGAGTCCAGCTCAAGCTCTTCAGCTGCATCGCTTTTCCTGGCCCTGGTTGTAGTCGGTGCAAAGCCCCTTTCTCCTCTGGTGGTGGTGAACGTCCCAGGGTGGCAGGCTGCAGGTGGTGGGGACAGTGAAGCGCTTGTCCATGAGGGGGAGATGCGCAGCCAGCAGTCCCAGGCACTGGGATTCAGCGGGGCTGAAACCACAGCCTGCTCACCCACTGCCACCAGCGCAGCCCGGGATACTGCCCTGCCTTCCTCCCCTCTAACCACTGAGAAAACAAAAAGCAAACGGCAGCATCCGTCTGACAGCTGTTGAGGGAAAAGAGAGGGATTGATGGGTACAATTAATACCGGAGTGTCGCAGGAAGGGGATCAAAGGGTGAGCAGCCAAGCTGTGCTCAAGTGCGAAGAGCGTGGGGTATTTGTGCCCGCCTGGATTCCTTTGTAGCCGTGACACAGCCAGAGAAATGTGTTTGCCAGGGCTGGAACATCTGGGTGCCCTGCAGGGCCGTGTGTGTCTCCTTGTGGCGACAGGGAGCGGGCGGTGGAGAGAAGAGGCGTGTGAGTAGGGATGCCAGAGGTGGAGGGCAGCTGTTTCTGTGTGGGAGACAACCAGCCCTGTTCGTACATCTGTCGCTGGGGGATGTGGGGATAAGTCACTCTGAGGGGACAGATGGGATGTGCGTGTGAAGAGACGAGTGGTACGGGTGGATATGGCGGAGTTTCAAGGCTGTGAAATGAGTGCTAGAGGAAGAGAGAGCTGCGCTCCTGATTGTATCATAAGCCTGATGTCCAGAGGGGAAGGGGACTCCTCCCCGGAAAGCCTCAAGGAAGGTTGTACTTCCCAAGGGATTAAAAGAAAACCCCACCCAAGCCCTCAGTTCCCTGTAAGGTTGTCATGCTCTCCTCATGTGGTACAAGCACCTCGCTGTGTGGGCAAGCTCAGCAAGGTGGCCCTTCCCTTCAGAGCAGCAAGCGGTTGGAGAGATCACAACAGGATCAGATACTCCTCCCTCCCATCTTTCTCTGCACTTCCCTCCTTCCCACCTCTACACTCACACCCCAAAGGGCCTTTCCCCATTTTTCCCTATTTTTCCTTCACTGGATTCCACATCTGAAATTCCCCTCCGCAGGAATGTGGGATAAAGACACGTGAATGAGGACGCTGTGTGTCGGGGGAGGTGGCGTGCTGTACCTGTTGAAACAGAGTGCATTGCTGGTGATCTGCAGCTCAGAGTAGTGGTTGCATTTCAATGGACGTAGTAAAGATAGTCGGTAATTCCACATTTCCATCAGGCAGTGCCGGGAAACCAGCGTGCAAGAGTCATTGCCACTCTGCCCCTGCTTCAGAGGGAGTCACCCCTTGCCTGGACATTTAAATGTACAGATTCCATAGCACAATCTCCATCGGTGTTCTCTGTTCACTACAAATCTGTACCAGAGGTGAAGAAAACACCCTTGGAGGACTGCTTGCATCCTGTCGCCTGTAACGGCCGTACAGCCACGAATGTGCTGCTTCTCAGCTGCTCTTTCACACCTCGCAGCAATAACTTCCTCTGTTTGGGGTTTGTCCCTGCTTTTTACATGTTTTATCTTACATTAGTTGAGCTAGCATTTGGGAAAGTGTTAATCTGGTTCACTCAGATGTATTTCTAGGATGTGCCCTACAAAAATTCACCCTCATTTGCCAGAAATCTCAGTTGAAATCCTCACAGGTAACTGGCAGTTAACTGGAGAGTTACAGAAGTGCGTTGTACTCTACACGGATGTTTAAAGGCTCATCTCGTCAGAAGTGAATTCAGGTTGTGAGTGTCAAATTTAAATCCAACAGCTGCTTCTGAATAGCTCTGTGGTTAGACAAGTTCTAAGATAGCATCCTCTCCTGTGGCTTCTGCCTCAGCCAGGAGGTGGACGAGCACACTTGTAAGATGAAAGCAGCTTGTGTCCCCTTGAGAGATGGGGTTTGGACAGCACTTGGTTTCTGCTCCAAAGCAAAATCAGGTGTTTTGGTTCTTAGCTATCAAATATAGACCTGAAGGAGGCATTTGACCAGTTTTCCCAGGATGATGTGTTTGAGGTGAACCTGTAGGGCTACTGTATGCTGAGATCTGTGCTGAGCCTTGTCTCAGAAACACTAAATGACAAAACTGATGCCTCGAGGGAATAAAATATATAATGTATCAGCCCTGGGGGGGGAATTTCTTTAGATGCAAAGGCTACAGGGGAAATATTTAGGAAATGCTGCGGGAGAACGTGGAAACAGGTCTCTGAGAGTCCTCTCCCTGCCCTTCCCCACGCTTTCCTACCCAGCCTTACTGCGTGCGCAGTGTGCACAAACCGAGCTGCAAGGAAGCAGCAAACATTAAGTCCAGGGACACCACCTTAGGAAAGAAGAACTGTTACCCTACCCTGGATTATGTAACAACATATCCCCCAACATTTAGAGCAACTTTCCTTCCTTGTTAATGTTTGCTGAACACATTTGACATGAGCTGTCCTTTGCTTAATCCTGCTCCTTGTTTTACAGAGTGTGTATGAGTTATTTCTTTTTATCCTTTAAGCTTTTTATTCTATTTGTTTCAGTTTTGTGAGCTCCCTCAACTTCAGCCACATCTTTGTGGAACTAGAACATCCAGGAATAAAGGCAGTGCTCCAAAACCAGATCACCTTCATCTCTTTGACTACCCCCTGTAATTATACTGACTTTTTGCACTCTCTAGCTCTCTCTTCCCTTTCTCTTTTCTACTATAAAAGATCTTCTGTGTAACAAATCAAGCACTAATTTATTGTTTCAATTGTGGCTAGCTAATTTTCAATATTCTGCTTTTCCAACTTCTTCCCTGACATTTAATACAGGTGCTTTGCATTGATTTTCCCTACTCCTATTATCTTAGGCTTTTCCCCTCTCAGTCTCTTATTTTCTACCCATGTTTCTCCGCCCTATATAACATTTTTCTTCTATCCTTTTAGTCCTTTCTATTCACTGGCAGCCCGTTCCCTCTCCGCTGTTCCATCTCTTCCAGCTGCTCTCTGCAACGCTTTCTGAGGGCTCAGTGACACAGCTGAGGAGCCTGGTGGTTCACCAGACACTGCCTAGGCCTCAGCAGCCATCCCACCCCTGCCCCGACAGTTACAATTTACCAGAGTCCTGGTTTATGGCTTACATCCAGTTTTCAGAGCAGATTTGTTTTGCAGAGTCGATGGGGGACATGTAGAAGCTGAACACAGAGCTGTGTGGGGATGATGAGTGCAAGGGTGTGTTTGAATGGAAGAGCAGGCACCTGGGTGTGGGAGCGCTGCGTCCTCTCCCTGTCCTCCTCTTTCTGCTCTTCCTAGCACTGCCCTTGCCTTCCCTTTAGGCCACGTAAGGCTGCTGTAAGGCCTCTGGTTTTTGCAGTGACCAGCTCGTTGCCCCTCTTGGACTTGTTCTGCAAACCTGTGCCTGCTCTCCTGCCAGGGAACAGGAGCTCTGTGATACAAGCAGTGTCTGGTCACCGGGTGGGCTCCCTCAAGGTGCTCCTGCCTCACCCTTCCTGACCCCAGTCACCTGCCCTCTACTTTCAGTTCTCTCTTACAGTTTCTTTTCTAGCATGGGGAAAACAGCTGAGTTAGTCTGGAAGAAGTGAGAACCCTCAAGACATTGGACAATATAAACTTTTTTTAATGAAAAAGAATAAGTAAAAGAATTTTTAATCAGATGAGCAATGGATGCTATTAAAACACCTCCTATACGCAGGGACTACCTAGCAGCTTCTTCAGACATAGACCAAGCTGGAGGAAGCTGTAGTTAAAAGCTCTCTGGCATTAGTGGCAATGAAGCTGTCACGTTTTTGCACCCAGTGGCCCTACGGCCCAGAAACAGGATTTTCACAAGCAGAGCTGACACTTCTTTTCAGAAGGGAATGGAAGTTTTAGCATCAGTACTACCAGAAGCACAATTCATCCAATACTAGGGGGATCTGAAAGCCCTACAAACCAGAACTCTTTCACATATTCCTGACCTTGTGAATAAGAATGTGAACACCTAACTTTACAACTCTGCGTGCTGAAGAGGAGTCAGGCTTTCTGCTGGGGCTCCTGTGGGGAGTGCCCCCATCTGCCACACACATCCCGCAGCTCCTGTCTGGAAGCTGCACACAAAACACGAGGCAAGCCTCGCATGCCTCTGCTTGACACCATCTTCTGGCCCTGCTTTCTTTACTGGTGTAGGTGCAACCTGAACGTCAGCCCCGGCGAGGCTGGGCACTGGTGGCACAGAGGGGCTGGTACAGCCTGGGTGCTTTGGTAGCAGGAGTGATGTGCATCAGACAATGTTATGGGGTAAAACTCTTTCCCAGGTAGATAGAAGACATCTCCCCATGCTGGAACACCTTTGGGAAGCATTGCCCTGGTGTGCCTTTCCTCCTGAGTGGGCTCTGTATGTGCTTAGAGAAAATGTTGTACCGAGTCATTAATACAAAAACTATTGCTGAAGTGATCTGGATGGAGACCTTATTTTCCTGTTGAGAGGTTGCATTTTCTGTTTTCAAACTGCCTTTAAAAGTTTGAAACACTCAGGAACAGCATTTAGCTTTTGTGTTGGAGGAATAGCAATTAGAGGCTCTGAGAAAACCAAAACAATATAAACAGCACAAGATGAGTTTCGGGCCTGTTTGTTTGGGTTTTTTTGTGTATTCTTTTGGTAACAAAACAAAAGGAAAACAAAAGCTTCATGGAATTAAATCTTTCCCTCCGAATCTAAAGCTGCTTCTCACATCTGCTAGGATGGGGAGTGGTCTTCCCTGGAACAGTTTGCATTCTGGGAAACACACGTTTTTAAACTCCAGTGGAATACTCTGACTTTTCTCTTTTTTTTCCCCTGTCTTTCCTCTGTTAGGAAATCTCCCTCTTCATTCTGCGTTCTTCTCATAGTTCTCACGTGCCTCATTCTTCTGAAATAAAAGCTGGTGACTTCTCAGTGTTTGCTGTCCTTTGAACCACCACTACTCCAATCTGATCAGTTTAGTTGTCCTTTGGAGAGTTCTTTGTTTACCTGAACCCTTCTCTGTCTCCAGTTCAGACTCAGCTTCTGGTGCCAGGTTTGCTATCAGCACCTGCACTGAATTCAGTGCATTGCTTTTTGATTTGTGCAGAAGCAGGAGTCCCCAGCTGGGCAAACCTGGAAGTCCATCTGGTTGCAGACCAAATTCTGACCTCAGTTACACCCATGCAGCCCTACTAAAACTCGTGAGACTGTGACCAAACTTTACATGTGAGTCTTGGTGTCCATGGATGCACATCCAAAGCATTTTAGTATGTTAGATCACTGATCTCCTTGATGGGAAAAATTGTAGCAAACCCACCTTTTTTTTTTTCTTTTCTTTTCTGGAATTTGCCAGTTGCTCAGAAACAAACCATTCCCTTGTTTGCTGTACTAAATATCAGCTGAGTCCCCCTGAACACTGACGTTTAAAAACCTGTCTGGTTCCCCCCCTGCTCAAAACCCTGTCTCCTTGTTGGCCCATCTGTTGGCCACCCCCCAGCCAGGAAACTGGTACTGGCAGCTAGGAAGACAAAGCCAGGGAAGCCTGTTCACCTGGAGCACCCAGGGATGGGGGCTCTGAAGGTTGCTGGGCTTGGGAGATCGGGTGGAATTCCTCAAAACAGGAGAATTAAAACCAACCAAATCCATCTCCCAGTACTGTAGAATGCTTCTAGTGGTCGTTTTTATGTTGATATCCTGTGAGAAGGAAGAGAAAGGATATCATGGTTGAAAATAACATCAATATTTCCATAAACAATCTGTTCTTGGAGATACATCCCTTTCTCCAGAGAAAGGCTTAACAGCATCTCCCAAAGATAACTGAGGTATGTCTGCAGCACGTCAGCAAAGGGACAGAGGCTCAGAAAGCAGCTTCAAACAAACTGATGTGCCTGCCTGCACAGTACAGCTCCTTGCTGAAGGAGTGTCCTGGTCCTCCAGTCAGTGAACAGAACTGCACCATGGTCACCAGCCTTATCTGTGCTTCGATGGGGTCACAAAGCTCTCCAGAAACAAGCTGCTGAAAGACACCCTGTAAATTGGTGTTTAGAGATCCCCACGTGTGAAGAGGCTCAGGTGGAGAAGAGACAGCACCCTGCAGTCAAATCTTGGACCTCTAAGGGAACCCTGTTAATTCATTAGCAAGAAAAAGGAACGGAGAGCTTCTTGCTATTTAAGATATTCAAATGTGTGCACACAGCCTTCCTTCAGCCAGGTCCAGAAATCTGATTATTTTAATTTTTATTCATAAATATACCTAGAGAGTTGTTTATTTTAATTGCTTTCTGAATTTTCTCCTGATTAACTGATATTTTTTAATAGCACATGGAAATTTATAGACTACAAAGTAGCATACGAAATGATTTCCTGGTTACCTGGCAGATTTCCATTGATGGATTGCACTTTGTTGGGTTTTTTTCCTGTCATCCTCCTGATGAATTTTCTTGAGCAGTCAGTTGCTAGCTCTGGAGATAACTAGCTTAACAGAGGCCCAGTTCTGACCCTGCTTACATGGAAGAAGCCTAATGGATCTCCAGGGAATAAGTTCATCTCGAGGCAGTGAAAATTTAGACCAGAGTCAAGACCTGAGAACTCAACAGAGAAACTATTGCAAATAACCAGGGAAATGAGATTGGTTGTTTCTGCACAACAAGTTTTCTTAATATAGAAACAGTTTTCCAATCTGAAAAAGCAAGACTTCATCTGAAATCCCGCGCTGAGCTAATTGCAATCTCATACCACTCTTCTCTGTTTACTGGTTTGCTTATTTCCTTCGTTCTTGTTGCAAGGAGGTGCTGATGTGTAGACTCTGGCTCTTTCCATTTCCCATCTGTGAACTTCATCCAGATGAATGGGGCAAAACCTGAAGAATGAAACCTGGCATTTTAACATTGTTCTGAGCAATAATCATAGGTGTCCCCACCAGCCTTCCACAAGAACGTCGTCTAGAATAAAGGACTTGAAAAGAATCTCAAAGATCCTTCTAAAAGCCATGAAATGTTTTACTGATTTTATTTTTTCCTTCCTTTCATTTTCTTATTGAGAAGGAACAGATGGAAACAGAAGTAAACTCTGCCATCTGGAATGCCTGGAAGATGAGTATGAGAAGGGCCAGGTGTCGAGTGTGCTCAGCACCAGCCCACCTTTGCCAATTATTGATACCAAAACCTAGTCTCAGTGAGGGTTAAATTACTCTAAAATGATTTTGGAAAGCCATTTCTTCAGTACTTTTTTCTCCACCTAATTGTTCAACTGTCTCAAACTACACAGTTATGCACAAAGCCAAAAGAAATTAATTGGAAGTGTTACCTCTGGTAGCACAGGAAATTCTCTGCCTTGGCCTTTCCTATGCTGCATTTAATAATGCAGACTGGATTCCAGTTACAGCCCATTAGCTGGGTCATAGTCTTTTAATATGATGCTAATTAGAATTTATTTATGGGTAATTTTGATTTGTTCTTACAGCAATCTGAAATGGTAATACTGTACTTGTAAATCTTCAAGGAGGAAATCAGAAGCCTATAATCCATCGTAGCTCGGTTCAGCCTCTGGATAATGTTGAATCCAATAACTTTTCTGCTTTAGCTATTGAAAATTACAGAGGTTTATGTTCCGTTGTAGACGTGAGTGTACCTGTACACACCTGGACATTTCCCTGTGTGCATACATCTAAATGTGCACTGACCGCATAGAACAAGACTAAAGAAGTCCTGCTCCTT
Source organism: Chloroceryle aenea (assembly GCA_013399075.1). NCBI lineage: Eukaryota > Metazoa > Chordata > Aves > Coraciiformes > Cerylidae > Chloroceryle > Chloroceryle aenea. Next base: position 131,162 of record VWZY01007790.1, on the reverse strand, counting down.
ACATGAGTAGATCTTCTACTGTTTTGTTTACATTCCAATTATGAGAATTCACACCACCTTTAATTTTAATTTTTTATGATTGCATAGGCAGGTATTCTTGCTTTAACCTTTCTACCAGAGGACATTTGAGCATAACATCCCTTCTGCATGCTAATGGACTGCTAGTGCAGCCCCAGAAAAATAGAAACAACCAGCCGGTGTCAACATTCCAAGTTCTGGGAAATCACCATCACTATTTCTGTGAATTTAATATTTTATAGCTTGGTTTTGTTTGTGCTTCAATCTTCCTACTCTCCTTTGAGGTAAACATATTGCATCCGTGACTCACGTTCTCCACTTGTGTGTGCCTACCTCTCTTAATTAAAAAATAAAAACAACAGTATCTCTTATATTTAGGGACAATCTTGGAATAACAGTTGTTGTTTAACACTCCTTGGTGCTTTTCCATCATTTCAAGTTTCATTCTAACTTGGGCACAAAAGGAAGATCTTCAAGGCAACCAACACACCCTATTTTCTTCAACAGAAGCAGCGCATGCGCCCCGAGTTTCTTGGTAAATGCCCCCCTCTTGGCTCTGTTTTGCCGCCTTGTTTCTTAGTTGCAAAACAATTATTTCAAAAACCCAGAGCAGCGTGAGCTGATACCCTTTTTCCATGCATAATAGAATCCTTTAGGCTTCTTTTACAACTTGGCTCTGATTGCCTGTTGTCAATTTTGTGCTTGGAGTCCTCAGTTTTCTGTCTGCGTGTTCCTCTGGATACGTGGTGTGGTAACCCAGTCAGCTGTGGCCTTCTCTTGGTTTCCCTCCAACACATGCAATTTGTTTTGTTTCTGCTGTGGAACCTGGCAAGTTTTCATAGATTTTTTTTTATTTTTTTAATTTTTCCCTAAAAATAAATCAGGAATTTATAATACTTTTTTTTTTTTTTCTCAGTTTGATGCTTTTGTGCCCATTACCATCTATGCAGAGAGGGTCCAAAAGCTCCCCTGGAATTGCTTGTTTGATTGAAAAAGTCTCAGATATGTCATGTCAAAAAGTTGTATCCTCTTATTTTCTTGATATGATCCTGATAACTTTTAAAATTTCTTTTTTGAAAATGTCTTTCCCACAGTCTGGTAGCTGCCTTCATCCTCCTCTCTTAATGCAGTATGAAGCTGCAGATCACCTCTGAGCAAGACCTCAAGACTGCTGTTGCTCCTGTTCTTTTTAAATAGCATTCCTTTTCTTTGTAGGAAGGCAAATTCTTGTTTGGATCTCTTCTGCCTGACTTCAGGAAGGGTTTGAAGGCCTCTTTGAAGACCTTTGGCATCTTTATTTTCTTATAAACTTCTTTCTGCTCCTGATATTCTACATACACTCTTCTTTTTCTCATTTTTTTCCTGTTACAATGCAGTGTGCCTTGATAAAACTCAGGGGAAAAAAGGGAATTAGGGGAAGAGGCATTGCTGCTTCCCTCTCTTGGAAAGATGCAAAATGAAGCTATCTTTTAATGGTTAAAATATTTTATTATTATTATTATTTCCTTCTAGAATCGTTTAGAGGCACAGGGAAAAAAAAAATGGCTGTATCAGACTTCCGAAGTACATCTCCAGTAGTGCATTACACAAGCATAGAGTCATGATTGACCACAACAGTTTGATCTGAGCTGTTAATAAACCAGCTGCTGGAGATGTTATCCTTATGGGACTCGGCCTAGGAGGAAGAACCATGTCTGTGAATGAATCTGCTACAACAGAATGTTGTACACAGACAACATTTGCTGTCTCTAATTTGCTCTTGAGTTTAGGGGGAAAAAAATGTGTTAAGAAAATATAAAGGAAATCTCTTATTTGATGCAAATCACACAGAGTGAGAAGTTTACTGTTTGGGTTTGAGGTTTAATGGCAGAAATGAGAAGAATATTGCCAAATCATAAGTGGAGAACACAGTTTGAAGAGAAAATGTGTTTTACACGAGCACAATGAGACATTTTCAGGCAGTTCCATCCCTGGTATTTCTGGCTGCACCTGTCTACCAAACCTTAAACCTTACTGAACAGTTTTCAGTCTCTGTTAATCCCCAGTTTGCTTTGAGAGAAACAGGCACAGCCACATCACATCATTGCCAGGCCGCGTGGCTGGATCGCTGGGGACAGTTTGCAGGTCTCTGCTCTCGTTGTGGAGAGGAGTGTGTGAACTTCCCAAAGTCAGACGAATAAACTCACCTCCTCTGAATGTCACCTCTGCCATTCGCTTTGGTGATGAGGGGCAGAATATAGAGGGGATGGAAATTCCCCTGTCCCGTTGCTCTTGCATTGAAGAGTACAGCAGATGATCCTGGCATCAGCCATATCATCGCTGTGTTCTCACCACAGTTATAACATGTGGAGACAATCTGGTGGTGAAAACATCAATGGCTGGTCTTAATTAGTGCTTCCCTCATTGGTGGTACTGCTAGAATCACTTCCCCTCTCCCCTAGGATGGGGTTCTTTTATGCTTTTCAAGAAAAACAGCTTCTTTCTGTGAGATTTAACTGTCTCTGGACACTTAAACTCTTTATAACTTCCATTGCAGATCTAAATTTTAAAGAGACTACTACCTTCTTTTATAAGGGTGATTGCAATAATGGGTTATGGGGGGAAATGCAGTTCCTGCTGGTGTTCCCACCGTTGTTTGCTTCTCAGCCATTTCCACAATTCATTGATGTCTGGCTGATGTCAGGGTGTTGGGTCATAGGCTGGACTTGATGATCTTGGAGGTCTGTTCCAGCCTCAGAAGTTCTGTGATTCTAATCTCATACTTCATCAAAGAACACGAGCAGGTGGAAGATTTTATGCATCAAACACTTCCTCATCTAGAAGGAGCAAGATTTGATAGGTTTTAAACTCAGTGCCTTGCAAAAGCACGTATTAGAGAAGTGGAATTTACAGTTAAGAAAGCAAGTTGCATTTAGACCTATCTCCCTGGTCGTAACAAAGAAACACCCTCTGCACAATGATTCCAACCAGTTATAGGGAAAGACCTCTCAGGAGCATAGGCTCGATGCTTCCAGCTGCCCTGAATTAAATTACAGTTAAATCTGTACTCCAAATACATGACCTTGACGCTATTCAACAGCTTTCAAAACAGAAGACATGTAGAACTTCATCAGATGATGATTTAACTGTGTTGTTTGCTTGCCTTCCCACTTCATGAAAGGCTTTCAGTAGCTCTGACCCTTGCTACGCTCCCGCCTAGATGTCATCATTCACACAAGTACAGTACAATGGTTACGTCTTCACTACAGGATTAGAGTCAGTTAGCCACAGTCAAAACTGTGTCAACTTTCCCCAGACTTGCTCTTGGCAGTATTGAGCTCCCAGAGACAAAGTTTTTGTTCATGGGGAAAAAAAAAAAAGAATTTGGAAACACTTTATTGTAAAACCTAAATTGTGATTTTAAAACATTTATTTTTTTTTACAATTTACCAGCACAGCCCTGGGAACATAATCTGATTCTGGTGTAAGTGTCTGGTTTTGGTTTAAGATAAATTCTTTTCCAAGCAACAGCTAGTTGTATGTTGGCACTTGCATAAACCCCCCCTGGGTTCTTAGGAGCCTGTGTCCTGCGCCTGTACTCCTTCCCTGAGCCACACTGCTTTTCATTCTGCAATACCTCTGTTTCCTCCTCACCTCCTGCTCTTTCCTCCCTGCCCTGTGAGCACCTGCACAGTGCTTTAGCTCTGCCACGTTCTCTGCCTGCTAGCTTGGCAGGAGCCAGCATGTGCTTTGGCTCCGTGAGAGCACTGCCTGCGCTAATGCAAGGGCTCAAAGCTGCTGAGCTCGCAGTGGTTTTCTCTTGGGGTGAGATGTCACTGCCCTGAGTGTTGGCTTCTGCCAGGCATCACAAAAAATGGCAAGAATTTAGTATCTTTGAGAGTTTTGCACCTCTAGTAGATGGGATTAAAATAAAACCTAGAAACAACTGTGAGGGGTTTGTCTGTAACTGAACAGGCTAGAAGGGCGCAGGGGAAGTGGATAGGAGGACTTGTAGGGTAAAGCAATGCCCATGCTGCTAAAGAATATTTCTGTTCCACTAAGTATGTCTATTTTGTGATTCAGCACAATTTGAACAGTTGCTTAGGAGCGACTGGTGGCCAGTCCAACCTGTCTCTGTGCTGGGAAATTCTGGAAAAGCAGTCACCTCTTAATTATTATTGGTTTTCTGATGGTTACTTGCCCCCAAATACTTCAAAGATGGCAAAATCAAACTGTTGTTCTGTTCCGTTTCATGTGTTGCACATCACAGTACTGGAAGCACTTGTTCACAGCCCAGACCAAGAGCTGCAGTGCTGACAGCCCAGTTTGTGCGGCTGACTTGTTTAGTGCCTCTGTGAACCCAGAGAATTCAAAGGTTTAAGTGGTGTTGGGTATTGTGCTGGGTCCTGCTGCTGGAAAAGAAGTGTACTCTTCTGAGTTCCTGACCTGTGCAGCTGTTTCAGGGGGATCAGCAGACCCTGAGAGCTCATAATCATGTTATTGGAGAAAACTGGGATCAAAGCTTTCAGACTCTTCCACGCACAACAAGTAGGAACTTGCACTAGCGAGCAGCTTTAAGTTGGTGAATTCCTTTTATCACATGATTGTAGGAGGGCGTGCATCTAAAAAATGCAGCCCTCCTCCCTGGGCACGTGTGCGTTGTCTCTCAAGGGCTTGCATCCCAGAGGACTTGGTGCTACCGGGGAGCACCTTGTATCACGCTGTAGTGTGAGATCTTCTCGTAGGACTCCCCCTGCCAAACAGGTTCCAGCTGAGTGTTCTGTGTAGCTGGCCGAGAGTCTTCAGCTCACGGGCTGAAGGTACCGGTTGGTAGAGAGTCCGTGTTCACCACGGAAGCAGCCCTGGCTTCTGTAAAATGAACTGGATCAGCTTGGTCCTGGTTTTAAATCCCTGAGTTCTGCTAGAATGGACTCACTGGGATAGCTGTTGGCGTGTTGAATTCTTACGTTACAAACAATCTGGGGTGGGAATTTGTCAGGCAGTGGTCTGCCAAGGTCATAGCCACACAAACACATTCACATATAAACCGCTTTGAATAAATGCTTCAAGGAAGATTGCATGAGCTGTGAGTAGCAATGGATTGCTAGAACAGAGGCACTGCAGGGTTTGACCCTCTTCCTTCTTAACAGCAGTGCATTTTAGAACCTAGCACAGCCTGCTTCATTCATACATTCTTTTTTCTTTTCTCTATATATTTTCATGCATTCATTATATACTCAGCTTTTGGGGTATAAGCTGACTCACTCATGAACAGAAAATGTTTGTATGATTTCATCTGGACAGACTCCATCTTCCATGTGTCCATTGCAAAGCTCTCTTTGGCCTCCATTTCTATAGCCCCAAACTTGTGCAGACTCGTTGGTATGATGCTCTGAGAGAACAGAACCATTTCTAAACTAAGTGAGGGTAGATTTAGACTTGATAGAGGAAAGAAGTCTTTTACAGTGAGGGTGGTGAGATGCTGGAACAGGTTGCCCAGAGAGGTGGTAGAAGCCTCATCCCTGGAAACATTCAAGGTGTGTTTGGACAGAACTCTGAGCAAGCTGATCTAGTGAAAAGATGTCCCTGCTCTCAGCAGGGCGGTTGGACCTTCACAGGTTCCTTCCAACCCTTTCCATGATTCTATGATTTTTGCTTGAACAGAAAACTATTGTCTATCAGAATTGTTTTAGCAGTGTTCAGTATACTTTTGTTCTGTTTTGTTTTGCTTCCCATAACCATTCCTTTACATCCACTCGCTTTTAAAGGAAATTTGGACTTTGAGCCCAGAGTGGTTACTACAGATTTGTGAAAATGAGCCTCTGCATGGGGACCTCTTGAAAGCAGAGTGTCTGTTGGAGAGAATGAGGCAAGCGTGCCGGACATTTAAGCAGTGTGTACACAGCCAGACAAGGGGTAGGGTGAGCAGGGCTGTCACTTCAGGGAGGCGTGCTGGAGTCATTGCCCTTCTCCACAAGCTATCACCTCTGGTGATACAGGGATCTTTGCTGGCAGCAGCTGGAAAGAGCCCAGAGAGGGAAGGGACTGTGGAAGGGCTGCCAGCACAGGCTCCACAGTGTCCTGCTGTGACTCTGACCAAGAGCTTACAGCAAACTGTCCAGGAATGAGTCCCAGCTCAGAAAAATTAGTCACTTAGCAGAGGTTATTTGGCGTGCCTGTCTGAATAACAAATACACTGGGGTGGGGGCGGGGGTGTCATACCTAAAACCAGTTCTCAAAGGCTGAAGCTCACCCCTTTCAGAGAGCCAGTGATGGGCACTTTCACCACACTATGGCCCCTTGTTCTGAGAGCCTCGCCTGAGCCCGGCCTGCTTACCAGTGCCCAACAGAGTGAGTTTCAGACAGAAGAAGAAGGGAAATACATTGAATATATTTCCTTTTTCAGACATATCCAGTCCCTACTCCACACCTTAATGTTCTGCCTTGGTCCCGTGCTATCTGGCCATGCGTGGGGGTGCCAGCAGTATCCAAATTTGTGCAAATACTCACAAAACATGGCTTGCTGTTCAGAATCTGGCAGTTGGTGTAGGTAGTCTGCCAAAATGAGACAGGAGCCTTATCAGAAGCAGACAGGAAATTCTCAAGCAAATTTGGGAGTTGACTTTTGAGTTAGGAGTGTTGACAGGCACAGATACCTCTGTCTGGCAATTATCAATTCTTTCCTGTAGAGATGCAGAACAAATCCAAGTGCTTTCAGATTTTGACTGGGCAGGAGGTGTGTTCAAGACTTGGTTCTCCAGGGCCATTCTAGTTCTGCAGTTCCGACTCTGGCTTTGTCCAAAAGTGCAAGGGTCACATTCCCATGCTCCAGAAATCTCAGAGCAGCATCTGTTGCTCTTGAAAGATTTCCACCCAACATGGTAGAAATTTCAAGGCATATCTCAAAAGATTGCAACATTGTGAAGTGTGAATATAAATTCAATCTAAACAACATTTAATACACTTCCATAACCCTGCCTAGGAAGCATTAGAGGTGCTGCTGCAAGGCAGCAGGCTGGTTTCCCTCTCAGGTATCGGTGCCTTGGGTTGTTTTGTCTTTTTCTCATCCATGCATTACTTGGCTCTGCGAGACATCCAAGAAGCTATGACCGAGTCTAGTCGTGAGGATGCACATGGATGTGTGTTAGCATCTCGTGTGATTGCTTCAGCACCGGACGATACATTCAGACTCTAGCAGGAGTCTGATCTGACACAAGGTGAATGACAGTTTATCTTGAAGTGGAAAACTTACTAAATTTTCTGCTAAGTTATTCTGTCCCTATCGGCAGTTTGTTATTTCCACAGACTTGGCTCATAAATATTGGCTGTCTGCCTAGCTGGGAAATTGCATTTCCATTTTCAACACCTGCTATGTGCTAGACTTGTATGAGAGGGCTAGTTTTCTGCAAGGGGGGATACTTACTGTTGGTGACTATTGCTAAAAAGTGGTTAACACTCATCCCAGTTTTACCTTTCCCCCAAGATGACTTCAGCTTGCTATTAATTTTGAGTTATGCCTGGGATTCTTACTTGACTTTTCTTGTTCTTATGATGTGACCATGCAACCATATCTCATACAGACATGAAGGATTCTACACTCCCCCTGATAAACCCGGGCTGTGATTTTCTTGGCCAATGTCTCCCTCCGAGCCCAGCCTTTCGCGCTGTGTTCGTTAGTGGCCATTTACCACCATGCCAGGATTTGCATTTTATGGTGCTGTATGTATAGAGGCTGCCTGCAATTCAGCAGCTCTGTTGAGGTGTTATGTAAACAGAAGATGGCTTTGGTAATTGTAATTATACATGGGTTCACACAGTTACTCCTGGAAGCTCTGGGACCATCATTATATATTTTGTTTACCAGATCTCAAGAACTATTTTAGTAAGACAGACAGATTCAGGGCTAAATGTATTCTCTGCCAGGCTGGCAAACCTGGATTTCTGCCCATATACAGTGTGGTTACAGAATCAGAACGATCTCTGGAGCTTTTCTTACACAATTATGTTTAAATATGTAGATGCTGAACTGTTTCCACACAGCCTCGCCAGAGCACACTGAAGTACCACATCCTCTTCGTGCTGTACACCATGGACATATCCTTCCTTGCCTCCTTCTTACTTCTACCCAAAGGCTGAGAGCTGCAAGGGCAACCCAGGGCATCCTTTCACAGTTTCTGTAGCTTCACCTCGATAAACAGATGCAGACAGCCGTACTGTATCATTAGGATGGCAGAGCAGATCAGTGCACACCTCGTAGCCTAATGCAGCCTAAGATGCTCTTTTCACTGTTCATAGCTTAGAAAGTCCAGAAAGCTTAAACAGGTTGGTTTGGCTGGTAGTTTGGTTTTTTTTTAATCTGATTTTTCCCAGTGAGTTTACAAAGACAGTGAACTCAGAAATAGTTATGAGTGACTTGAAATAACATATCACAGCATCTTTGTGCAAGCCGTGTCATTTATTATCCATACATTTGAAAACACATTCTCACACATGAGACACATTTCTCTCTCCTCTTGCAGCAGTCCCTGAGCTCTCAAAGCAAAAAAGATCCAGTCAATAAAATCACACGGATTCATAACTGGACAGGAGATCACCCTTCTCTTGCTCACAGCCTCCTCCTTGTAAATAAACATCTGTTCATAAGTCCTGTTCTCAGTGGCCTGCAGTGATGAAAACTGTACACCTTTTCTAAGTGAACCATTGCAGTGCTGTAGCATCCATGGCTGTCAGAGGGATGGCCTCTGCCTGCCTCATCCTGCAGCCAAGCAGTGCTGATCTCACTTCACTGCCATGTAGGAGGGTCAAAAAACTGTTCTGGCATCATCCATGGGAAAACCTACATGGTAAGACCTGGAAAACATGAACTATAACTTCCTTCATGTAAAATAGCTTGTCAATGCCAGACACATTTGCTATTGAACCATAAAACAAGAAAATTAGATACAGGCTGCTCGTTGCTATCTCACTGGGATTCCTTTTCATAGACAGGCAGGGCCAATTTCACCTTCTGAATGTCTTAAGAACCACCTGAGATGCCTGAAACATCTGTCCAAAGCGTCCTCCTAGAGCAGTGTGCCTTATTGCAGGCTACACTGCAGAATGCCTTTGGACTGCTAGATGGAAACAGACACCAGTGGGTGAGCACCTGAGTAAAGCCCTAAGCTCTCTGTGACAGCTACAAGGCAATGGCCTTTACTAAACTGTTTCCTTCTGGGTGAGAGGCTTCTGGAAATAGCTACACTGATTAGTGTGTTTTCTGAGTTCCTATCTTATTTTTTTCCTCCTGAAACAGCCAGTTGGAAACACAGGTTTAAGTGCAGGTCTTTGTAGCCAGGTTGTCTGAGTAACAGGATTTGGCATGAAAGAAAACACAAGTCTTCTGGCCAGGTCATTAATATCTTTTTCTGCATATTATGATCTCTTATTCTCAACTGCCATATGAAGTTCATCCTCAGGTTCTTCTGCATTTCCCAAAGCTTTGGTAGGGTTGGTACCAGCAGGGCTGTGCAAAGCCTCCGCTGCTGATTCTCACCACCACGTCCTGCAGGCAGGGCTCCTCGCTCGCCCTGTGGAGCAACTGTGGAAAACAGAGGCACGGAGTTAAAACAACTGGCAAGCCCTGGGGCAGGAGATTCCTGTTCTTAATGGATTTGTTGCTACAGGCTTCGAGTACGGATTTAGCTTAGCTGATTGTAGAATAGAGATGAAAATGTAATTTCCTGCCTCCCAGACTGAGGGAAGCACACCTGGGAATGAGCAAGACTGGGGAACGTAATTGTCTGGAGTCCCTGAAATGGAGGGTAGGTGGGATGTAAGTTTTGCTGTGGTGCTTTGCATAGGAGCACATATATCCATCGTGTTCCTCCCTCTGGACCATGCTAAAGGTTATCGTTGTCCTAGCTCTTACACTAGGCTCAGACATCCACGCATTAATCAGCAGAGATACAGCACTGAACTTTTCCTTGGAACTTCTGCATATTTACTGTCTTGCATGCCATATGTATTTATCATTACTGGATGTTGATAAGAACAAACTAGAAGGAAATATTTAACAGACGCAAACAAGCACTATACTTAGCATATGATTTATGTCTTTAAAATGGAGTCCAAATGCTAGTGGTGGGAGCCTTGTAAACTGCATATGCAGTATTATGTTCTGCATCATCGCTTAAAAATGAAATATTAAACATCACTTCCATTTACGTAGGCTACAGCGAATATCTGCGGTGCTTTATGAATTACCGAGGTGTGCTTTCGTGCCAAACTAAAAGCAAAACCCCTAAAACCAAACACCTACAAGAAAACTCAAGTCTCTCCACGTTACAGGGCTTTTGAGTCAGAGACCAACATGTGCTTATGCCATCACAGCGTAGTCTGGCCCACGACAGGCAAAACAAAGCATTGCAGAGTACATGAAAGCAAAGTAGTTCGCTGGGAAATTCCTTTGCCGGTCACTCCTGGAAGGTATGGGAAGTGATCTCCGTTTTCAGCCCTCTCCAAATTAATCACTTAGCAGCATTTCAGAAGTTCGGGTCAAGTGGTCTCAGTAGGAGATGGAAATAATGGAAGCACTTTCCATACTTCCCTCTATGACAGGTAAAAGTGATTTTTTTCGTGCAGAACAGCAGGGAAGGAGAGGAAAGGGAGTTCTCATGTAAAAGGAAAGCATAAATAGAGACAGGATTCCTTCAGAGAAAGCACAGCAATAATCTATTTGTTCTGCCCACTCCTGAAGTGAAAATGTTAGGACCTCATAGAGCAATCCAAACAAAGTTACTGGAGAGCTCCCTAAGGCCTTTGGTGGAGTTTGGAGTTACACTGAACCTGGGGTGTTTCAGACAGGCTGCTGGCGTGGGGGCAGGAAGGATCCAGTCCTGTCCACCTTATTCCAGAAATACCACCAGCAGCTGATCACTGACTTATAGGGTCATGCCCAGCTTGTCCCATGGAAAAAACTAGGTGGGTTTTGTGATGCTGCTTACAGTTTTCTTCCTCTGTGCCCTTCACACGTCTACCAACCGAAAAGCAGGCACAGAGAGCAAGACAACGCTGCTGAGACAGAAATCAAGAGTCAGGATGAGCTATGCTAGCTGGTGAAGTTATGATGCTTGGGGAGACATGAAGCATTGCTGAGATGGAGTGTTTACAGAAAAAATCCCACAGCTCATATTTGTATTATGTATTTATAAATTCCTGGAACTCAATTTTACAGGATTTTTGATTAATGGCTGTACTGCAGTTCAGCTCCAAGCCTATTGAACTTACTGTACTGGAACTGAGCGAGACATACACTAGCCAAATATGAACACTCCTGCTGGACTGTGATTTAAAGGTGGTTCATTGCCCAAAGGCATTGCTGCGGAGGCTCTGCTTATTGTACACGTAGACATCAAAGCTAAAGGAGGGCCTCTCAAAAGCCTTCTTAAAATCAGAGGCAGATATATGTTTGTCTCGTGGAGGTATCCATGGCACAAGAGGTGAAAAACAATGGAAAATCCTGTGATTTCCTCATCAGTTTTACAGCGAGGTAGCTGCAGCTCTTGTTGATGTATGGATTTGCCTGATGATATATTGACATCACTTCAGTCACAGTATCCTTCAGGTGAATGTCCAAATGCTCCATTGTCTTACGCTGGTGGCGTGTGCCAAGTGTTCCCACACTGGTATTTGACATCAGCGCTGCTTCTCCCACACTTCAGAGGAGACATCTGTAGTTATGGCTGGCAAATGCCGACTTAATTGTTGATTATCATAAAAATACAGCAAAAGCAGTCTCGGTCTGCTGAGGTGGGAGTCACTTCATTAAATACAGTCCTTATGGCTGTTCTGATAAGTGAGGCAAAACTCGGTGTCTGTAATCTCTCGGTGTGCCAACTGGAGTCAAATGAAGGCGGTGTAAAAAAAAAAACCCAAAAAACCCCAAACTAAAACCGGATAAGAAATATGAACATTTGCCAGCATTGAGAGAAACTTCAACGGTCCCTAGGGTTGTGGTCTTCCCAGATAACACAGCCTTCAGCTGTAAGGTGGAATCACTTTAGAAGGTGCAAGCTGTTCAGTCTCAGAGCTGGTATGTGAGAAGGGGATCACTGGGGTATTTCACCCACCTTCTTCTGAAAAATAAAGCAGAAGATTGATAGTTGTTGTTGATAATTCAAATGTTTAGAATGCATGGGGAACGTTTGAACTCCTTTTGAAAACGTAGGAGTTACGGCAACTGATTCTGTTTCATTTCACTTCTTTCTGAGTATAACATAAAGATGAAGCTGCTCGTGAGATTTGGAAACACTCAGGCTGTGTTTGTTGAGAGAACAGTCTCCTCTTCCATACCCTCTGTAACAATGGCAACAAAAAGCAGTCCATCCCCTACACCCAGAAACTGAGTTTGCAGGTAAAAAAGAATACTGGAGAATTGTTTCTAAGAAAGATTTTCTCCTTCAGGAGGTTATCCTTGTGCTTTTAAAACCATGAACCAGTCGCAGTGATGCTGACTTATTAAATAGCCCCAGTCGAAAAAAAATGCAGAGGTATAGAGTTGCTGAAATTGATTTAATTACACTTCGCAGCATAACGAGCTTGACATGAAGACAAGGCTTAGTCTGTTTCTAATGAAAACGTTACTAGTTGTTATGACTACTCCCATTTGGATGAATGTCCCATATTGTTGAGTCTAACATATTATACATAGCTGATTAGTGGGATCTATTTATGGCAGAATGACATCATTTTGTTTTATTTATACTTGGTTTCTTCAGGACTCATCTTCAGTTAACTTCATTTTTACACAGCTCTTTTTCCCTTTGAGCTTTGCAAGGCACAGTGGCTGTCTTTTCCTACTCAGGGCACTGTTTTGGAAGATAGCTGCTTGGAGTGACTTCTGTGTTTCTTTTTAACGAAAACCTTTATTTGTCTGTTGAAGTCCTTGGTTTCCAGATGGTTCAAATATAAAGCAGCATTTTTCTTGCTGTGCCACATTTTCTCTTGCACTGCTGTGATGGTTTAGTCACAACTAATGGCTGTCAAGCAAACGAGACCCTGATTTGTTATTTCAGAAGTCCCTGCTGCATGATTTAAGGGTGCGAAGTGGGTCAGCCACCAGTTAGACACCAGCAGACAGTCAAGCTCCAAGAGGAGTGACAGGCAGTCATAAAGCTGCCATTTTAATGGGAGAGTAGTGGAAAAAATAGTTACAGTCTGCATATGCATTTTTTTGAGAGAGAGAAAAAATGTCATGCTTAAAAAGGAAAGGCAAAGACATCAAGAGTGTGTTCATATATCTGCAGAGCATCAAGATTTTAGATTCAGATACATTCCCAGGCTCCCCAGGCTTCCGAGTAGGAATGGTGTGAGGTAGTGTGAGTGTACAAGGTTGTAGTGAGGTGGGGGTCAGTCTCTTCTCTCAAATAAGAAGCAATAGGACAACAGTGGCCTTAAGTTGTGCCAGAGGAGGTTTAGATTGGACATTAGGAAAAATTTCTTCACCAAAATGATTGCCAAGCCCTGGAACAGGCTGCCCAGAGAGGTGGTGGAGTCACCACCCCTGGAGACATCTAAATGCTGGCAGTTAGGTGCGTGGTTTAGTGGTGTACTTCACATGTTAAGAGTTGCACTCAATGATCTTAAAGGTCTTTTCCAGCCAAAACGATGCTGTGCTATTGGAAAGTACCAGAAATTAGAGCTGAGCCTAAGGATTTGGGTGAATGTGGTGTGCAGAAGACCATTCACACTGGATACTTATCCACGAACTGGTGACCCCTGCCATTGTGGGTATAGTCATGTCAGGGAGTATCAGGAACCAAAAGGGTGGAGGAATCAGAAGTGACCTCACTTTTCAACTCCCAGAACTAACATCTCTCTGACACAGTACTCAGGTGAATGCTACAAAGAGATGATAGCCCCCCCTGTTTGATAAAGCTGTGGGTACAGAGGATTTACTGGATACACTCTGGTCTTCTGACATGCTGTATTGCTGAAAAGACAACAGACTAGTGAATAACAGAGGGATCTTCTATTGTCTTACTGAATCACTTAATTAACTTTCATTAAGTGAAGTATTCCCAAAGGTTTCCACAGTCTTTCTCACATCTTCATCAGTCCAGTTCCATCTCACCAAAAGGAGACAGACTCCCACCGACTTCTTTTGGAGCTGGATTGATCATGATATGTGCTGCACAGAATATATACAGCTGTTTGTTTAGAAGCCCCCAAATAGCTAAAAGCTCATTAACAAAGTGCATGGGTGCTCCTTAATTAGAATTGGGTTTGCATAAATTACATCCATGCTATGGTTCCTGTTTCTGGCTGTTATAGTATAAGCCAATCACCAATAAAAATGGCCTGAGGGATTCTAAGAAGCACAGGATCAGTCTCTGATTGTACCACGTAACCTGTGTGCAAGGAGGACAAGGGCAGCCTGCCTTTGGGACCAGTGGAACCACGACCACTTAACACTATTCATACTTGTGATTCACGTCTGTATGCCCATTTTTAGAGCGATACTTTCACTAACATACTTTAGCAACTATATGCCTTTTTTTTTATGCTTTCTTGTGTGGATTTAGTGTGAAAATTGGAGGCAAGTGCTTTCTGCAACACATTGCAGTGATTCTACACACTAACCAAGAGACATAACTGTTTTTTACAGAACAAAATTATCAGCAGAAGGTAGCTCTGCACAGACTTCACGTGCCAAATCTCACAGCACTGCAGTTTATCTGTGCAGGGAATATCACACCGGATTCTAGCTTTTATCAAATCCGCATTCCAGGAAAGCTACGTCCTTGTCAGACAGCACAGTCACGGCCAGAATGGATTCTACAAAGCCTTATGTAAAACCAAGTAAGATCTGTGATAAAAAAGCAGCATCTGTGTAACTTACATCAGCAATGCGGTCTCATGGTTTACATCAGGAAGCCCAAGTACGTGCTCTGCCATACCCTCAGCAAAACCCACTCTTGCTATCCCTCTGGAGGTGAGGGGTGAGTGGGTTCTCACCCTCCCTGAGCACTGTTCAGGAAACACACAGACCACCTGATCACTCTCTACATCAGTTATGAGCCTACCAGACCTGCACCTAGCAATTTCATGCACAGCTCTGTAAACCCTTACTACGGATACTCCGCAGCTAGGCAAAGAGCGGCAAGAGATAACGTAGCTTTCTCTGTGTTTTGTTTCTAGTTTTGGTGACACAGATGAATGAAATGTGCAGTTGAGGCAAATGTCTAAATATATTTTTGCCCATACATGAATAAATCCTGGGAGCCTTGGGTACAAGAACTGGCTTCTTCTCTCACAGCAGCTCCCACAACAAGTAACAGGCTCTCAGTTTGTGCAGCGCACTCAGCCCTTGCACTGAGACAAATCTGATTAGTGCTGTCATTCCCCTATCGCGGGTAGAAAAGTCACTTGTGAAAGCTGCAGTCTTCTGTTCCTTCAGAACCACTAAATGCACTCCAGCACTCCAGGTGACTTTACAACGAAGTCACTTCAGCAAATACATCTCAGATGAAAGTGAACAGGCTTTGTCTTTACTGGTTTAATGTTGTGGCAGCTACATAGTCACAGTAATGCCACAGGGAAAAAAAAAGTTAATTTTAGCAGTGTAAACAACTTCTTCATGTCTTTCCCAAACTTATAAAGGCAATTCCCAGGGGAGTTAGGAACTGAATGCAGGTTAGTGACCTTAACCACCAGACACTCCTTTCTGACTAGCTGAACACTGAGAAGAAACCCTGCAAAATTTCTGGGAACTGTCGGCTTCCAGTTGGCCTCAGCTGTGCTTGAGTCGAGAGCGCTCAGCAAGCCACAGCTATAGTCTGCCTGCTGCCCAAACCTGGTCCTGGTAAGACCGTGGATGTGGGTAACAGCTTTCTAGAACTGTAGGGAAGAGCAGATTTGAAGTTTATTGTGCATTATTTGGTTAGTTATGGTAGGTTTTTAATTATTTTTGCTATTGCAATAACATCTGGAGGCCCTCATCAGGATCTGGCCTCACTGCCCCAAGCCTGTGCAAGACGTAACTTTTCTGAGTTGCAGTGAATGGGACCCCGCAGACTTCATCAAGTAAGAGGAGAGGAAGTGGGGACATGCTTCTGGCATCTGGGGCTGGCAGGCAACCAAGATGCTCTGGGATTGTCCGACGGGCACATGTCCAGTCAGGAGAAGGGCCGTAGCATGAGGCTGCAGCTGAAAATAAAATCTTCTCGTAAGGTTGCTTTCACACGCAACCCCGTGAGGTGAAATACTCAGCTGCAACGCAGGCACATGACGTTCCTCCTGCTCCGTGACCTCAGTTAATCCAGCCTGTAGGTTCAGGGAGCAGGAGAGAGGCCACAGCAGTGCTTGATGAAGACAGGAGTTTGTCCTCCCCTGCTCGGGAGTGATGGCAGCCCCACGCTGGTGCTCAGGGTCTGACAGAGCTCACGTACAGACAGGCATGAAGAATGACACCAGTCTCCATCCCACAGAGCTCAGAATCCAAGGGGAAAGATTTACCCTGTGGCTTAAGAAAACAAGGCAGGGGAGGGGGAAGGCTGACAAGAGGAGGGGTATATTTATGTATGTAGCTGGGTGCTGGATTCACAGCCGTGCCCTTGGGCAGTCTATACCAGCAAACATAACAGTAAGCTGTACTTGTAAATATATATTTTTGCTTACTCAAACTGTAAACAGTGATGACAGCTGGGAGAAGAACAAAGATGAGTAGGAGAGAGGACAGATTTTTTTGGGTTTTTTTTGGAAACTTTCTGATGAAGAAATATATTTGTCAATCTCAGCACTGGTGAAGAAGTGCACTGGCACCAAACCATAAAACAGTCTGTGCGTGACACATGCTGACAATCAAGGTTTGTTGATTTATTCTCACTGAATGATGCTGTTTCACAAAGCACTGGGACATGTTCAGCTGAGGGCCAGATCCTCCCGGTGATGCAAGCCAGAGTAAGGACACCAGTTAATGATGCCGTATGCAGAAGGTCAGGCCATCGTGGCAGAACCCAGATGCCTCTATTTTTAGACAAAAAGGATTTCCATGGCTTTTAAGTATTGTCCCTCACATCCTTTCAACATTACTGTTAGTCCTTACGATTCCACTGTAATAACATTATCCTGCAGCCCACTGACTCGCTAGTGTCGAGCAGTCAGAGGAGTTCCTCTCCATAACAACCTCACCGCACGCCCCAGTCTTCCCAAATCCCTGGAAAGGTTTTAAATCAGCATAGTCCAATCAATTACTTCAAACTGTGTGGAAGGAAAGCCTATTCGCTTCAAACAATTAAACAATTTGTGGGTTTAAGCATATTTTTTGTTTGTTTATTTCTTTCAAAGTTCAAGGCAAGTAAGCTGTTTTGATCTGTTGAACTCAAAATATTTTCAAATGGTCAGCTTGTAAACTTTTTGACATTGACATATTTTTTCTTGACAACTTCATGACTTTTAACTCTTTGAGACTCCCTCAGCTTTTGGAATTTCTCTTCTCAATTTTAAATAGTACTTCAAATCCCATTGTGTTTCATCATTGGAACTGAAACTTGTCCCAGTGATTTAAAGCATTTTGCGACCTTTTGCAATCCCAAGATTTAGCTTGAAGAAGAAATTACTGCTTGCTTTTTTAATTTGTTCTGTGTGTTCCCTTCTGTATGTACAGTTCTCCTCAATACAGGTCACTGCACACTCCTTGGCAGCAGAGTGTGTGACTGCACTTTGGTTTGCTGGGATTTTAAAATATTTTCTTGTATTTCCAATGCATATTCTAATCTTCTTTATGTTAAAGAAGCCTAGTCAGTGAAGCCAGCTTTTGGGGGGGCTTAACGAGCTGAGAGGGTCCTGCAGTCTACACAGAAAAGTTAGCATGGCAGTAGACATTTCTCTGGAGCGTGAAGAGAGGATTGCTCAACCCTCATGAAGGGCTTTGAACTAAATATCCTACAGAAACAAATCGAGATCACGATGAAGGACAGAAATACCCAAGAAGTAGTTTGTGCAGCTTCTGGTTATTATACAATTCAAGCTGGAATGGAAGTGCTGAGGGTGTCTGTATCCTGAGTTCAAAACACTGAGGTAGGATTTTAAGGGGTTTGGCTGTGGAAATACGTGGCCAGAGAGGAAAGATGGGAGCCCTACCTCAGGGGTCCCACTGAGGGAAGTCCAGCCAAGAGATGGAAAGAGGCTTCAGTACCAGACAATCATAGAATCATAGAGCAGTTTTGGTTGGAAGGGGTCTTTAAAGGTAATCTAATCCAATTCTTTGCAGTGAGCATGAACATTTTTGCCCAGAGACCCACCCACATAGCGTAAAATATTTAGAACATCCAAATTGCTGCGGAGGTTTCTGTTACAGTTTGACTTTTAGGAGACCCAGGAATCCAACCACAAGACACTAAGCCCCAGTAAAGCAAACTTTATTACTGGTACTGCTTAAGGACACGTACCACCGCAGACTGATTTTATCCACTGAGAACTCAATGTGCAGTATCTCAGCAGGTCCAAACCAAGGTGCTCTGGCTACTGCTTCCACTGGCTCATTGCAGTCTGACTTTCTGTCACCCCAGAAGCCTCCTGCAGGTTTCAGGCAGGTCAGCTTGTCTCTTTGTCAGACAGTCTTTCACCTGAAAGACAGCAATAGTTAGAGCAGGATTCAGCTTCATGGGAATATCGTGAAAATAAATACTGTAAAGCTACAAAATCACAACTTTTCTAAAGCTGGGGAGAACAGAAGGAGTTGTCTAGAGCCACAGTTCTGCCAGTTGTCTCTGCCAACAAAGCTCTTTAATTGGATAACAGCACATGACAAGAAAAGGGATCTAGCTACCAACAGAGCCATACCCTTTCCTAAAGATAAGCCATACAACTGAAGGACGTTGCCGGGTCAGTGCCGGACAGGTAGAGCTAGTTTAACAGAGACTTAAAAACAAACAAACAAACAAACAAACCAACCACCCAGAAACCTGTAGTGTAGATCTGGCCTGGGCTTACAGAGGAGCCTTTCCATGTTGAGTCCATCAGCCCAGTACGCCCTGGTAGGCAACATGCACCAGAGGCAGGACCATAGATAAATACAGATATCTTCCATAAGCAAAGCAGAGTCAAGGAGCAAAAATCCATTTTTCCAGGAGAGATTCTGTCAAAATTCCATAGCTGAACTGATACAGCTTTTCTATGTGCTCCACTTTAAAACTGTTTCTCTGATCTTTTTTCCACTGGTACAAGAAGCAGAAGATAAACGGATGGCAAGTGATTAGCACACTGAAAAGCATTGCACTAGGGTTATAGATCTGAATATCTGAAGAATGTGATTATTGGGAGAACAGTCTTTTGTGTCTCGTGCTTGGTTTGTACAAGTCTGATTATATCGGCTGCAGTGAGGGAAAGAGGCAAGGCACGGGGAGCATCGAGAGTCCACAGTGAGAATTTTCTAATTTGACAGTGAACAGAAAAGTCTGAATAATTTTTCAGTGCATACATTTCTTACACAGAAGCCTGGTGGGAAGGTAGAAAGAAAATAATACTTGTGAAGATGCTAAATGCAATTTATTCCAAGAAAAACATATCAAAAGAAGTATTTACCTAGGAAGAAATTTATGTTGTATGCAAATCATAGAATAATAACTGGAAGCCGCTGTTAAGAAAAAGAATCCTTTTTGGCATCTATTCCAAAGAATAACAACCAAGAGAAAAAAAAAAGCTTCTGTGTTGCATTACTTTAGAAATTCACTTGAATGAAAGCAAGTAGTATAACAGTGAACTGAGCCAGGGAGCACTGTTCAATTAGACATAGCATTTAAGGGAGTTTATAATAGCAACACTTACAAAGAAAGATTTGTTTGGTCTTATTGTTATGGAAAGGGGAAAAAAGTTGTGGTTGAGTTAAATGCCATTTATAAAATAGGAGGGTCGGATCAAACTGATCCAGATTAGCCCTCCACAGCAGTAAGACCTTAAAATTAGGTCACGGGGATGAAAGGAGAATTTAGTCAAAACGATTTCATACAAAGGCTATGTGACATATGGAACACGTTACCCTAAGAGTATCTAAAGCAAGGAGTACGAATGTTTTCAAGAAAGAAAATGACAGGGAACTGCCTAGGAAATTTCCAGCCGAAGCTTCAAAAGGAATACAATTCCTCTTTAGTGAGGCTAGTCAACCACTATCTGTGTTCTGAAGGGAGATTATGATAAGCATTATTTCTTCTTCTTTTCCCCTTCCTAACCGTGGTGTTGGTGGGGTTTGATTTGGTTTGTTTCAGTAGAAGGGCTGCAATTTTGCCTTCCAAGAACACAAAGGACAAGAGCTAATAAAAAGTTAATGGCTATGTAACTTTCTTTTTTCAGTATGTGAAGGTTTTAAATCTTCATTCTTTGTATTCTCTTCTGCTTTCACTAGGACTTTTAGAGCATCAAGATTTTTTAGTACAAAATGAACACTCCTTTTTACATAGCTGAAAAAGCTTCATGTCCTGAGAATGTTCCCATGGCTTAGTCTGTCTAGAATTAGGCACTGGAGTTCGGCAGGCAGTCACAGAACAAGGCAAGGGACAATTTGCAACAGTACTGCTGGTCCTGTCCTGAGGTACTTGAGTTCCATAACAAGCTGTCACTCAGCCTCCCTGCCAGGTATCTCAGATGCTGCCTGCTGCATTGCACTTTGGCCTTTTTGGTTCCTGTATATCGAGGGCCAACCTGTAACACAATGTTTTGGGACAGATGCACGGACTAAACTGGCTAGCAAAAGAGAAAAAGATGAAAAGAGGCCAAAATTGCCAGCTCTCACCTCAACTATTTCAACCACATTTCAGTGGCAGCCTCAGAATGGTTAACTCACAGGGGTGCAGATTTGCCTCACCGTTTAGACAACCCAGCACGGACAGGCAGGATGGATATTTGCCTGCAGCATGCACACTGGAAAGGATTTGAAGCTAACCCTCGGTGATGCAACGAGTTTCAATCCCTTAATGTCACTCTGGGCTTTTGGAACTGAAACTGAAGGAAAATATTGAAGATTAATCCAGAACTTTCATTTCAAATTTTGAATGTAAGACATCATAATAATATGAAAACTTCTCTTCAGTTAGAAACAAATGAAAGAATATTGAGAGACCATTTTCCTTATATCGTGAATAAAATCCTCTTTCCACTGCCAAAAACTGCAGTTTAGGAAGAAGGCAGTGAAATTGCAATATATTTTTGTGGAATGATGCTTGCATTTTAAGGCATCCCCTTCATTAAGTGTAGACAAACTGGCCTCCTTTCTCACAGTCATCTTTTTTGCTTCCTTTCACCTAGCTGTATACCACATGAACCAGGAAAACAGACGGCTCCAGGTTGCACAGCACAGACTCATCAGAGATAGGAAAGAGTTCTGAGAGATTATGATCTTAGGTTCAGCTTGTCCATGGAACACAGAAAAGAGGACAAGAAGATAGTTTGGTTTTACCACCTTGTTCAGAAACTTCCATATGCTTCCTTTCTTCCCTTTAATTGTTAGAGCTCTGACATGGAAAGGTCTTCTAAACACAGAGCCACATTTTCTTCTAAGTTCTACCAAGGTAAATCTGAAGTAGCGTCACTCAAGTCGATAGAGTTATTCTAAGTCTAAACAAGCAACCTAATCAGAAGACACAGCATTTTTTTCTTAAATTCCTCCAATCTCTTTGGAATCACGTTGATTATGAGCATTAACACCCGACCCATTCCCTGTTGGATTTGCTCATAACAGCTTACCAGGACTGACATTAGTGTAACAGAGAACCGAGCCAGCTCAGACACTATGCCAGATGATGACCTCAGTTCTGTGCAACTCGGTCTACAGTCGCCTGCTTTCTGCGTGACCAAAAGCAGAATTTGGCCTCGAGCTTTAATGCTTAAGAGCTGCATATACACAATTGTCTCCAAGCATAATACCACTTAATAATTTAAAATGGGAATAAATATTCTTTGCAATTTTCCTTCAATTTCTAGCAGTCCCAGAATGCATGTCTTATCTTTTCTCTAGCACAGTGTTTTGCTCCTCAGTCCAACCTCTACACACGTGCTCGAGTCCCATAGTCCAGATGCTCCAATTCCCCCACTCTTGGTCTGACAGCTTCTCCTCTGCTTTGCACCCAACGATTGAAGCCACACTGGCAGTTTGAAATCACAAGCTGCACCCTGTATGTATGCTAACAAGAAAGTGGCCTTCATGACGTGTTCAGGGAAGACTTTTCCGAGGTTTGGTGTACTTTCAGCCCAGATGTTTGGGTTTAGAGTGAGGTGATGGGAGCACGGGACAGAGGAGAGGTGTGTGTTTGCTTTTGCCTCTTTCTGGGAGGGCACTGCAGATGTTTCTCTAGTATGTGGAGGTTTCCCAACCGTGCCAGCCACAGGAAAAGTTGCCTTCCATTGGAAAGGCCCTTTACTCCTGCTTGTAGCTCAGCAAAGCTCTTTGTGTTCCCATTGTCAAAAAAGCCTGAGAACTTATTATCCCCTTTACATCCAGTTATCCCAAGATGTTGACTGACCTCTCCCCTTTAGTAAAGAGTTTCCCCATATGTTTGCCTCCCAAAAGTTCCTAAGGATGTGATTGTTTTGTTTTGTTTTTTGCAATGGGCTCCCTTCCATGTTTTCTAGTAACAGAGTGACATCGGGTTAGGAAGGTGCTGGTGGCTCACAGGTTTCTGTGATCATGCTCCCCTGGTTTCTGCCACGGGTAGCATCCTCTAGCATTTCAGCAAGGGCCTGTGACTTGGAATCTGTACAGAACACACTCGCTAGGTTAAGCCGAGCACACACTGCCAGGGCTGGTACCTAGTCAGACAGGAATATGAGAGGGAAGGAGGAGGGACTGTCCCTCCCTCTCCCCAGCCTTGCTTCCAGTTCAGCCTGCTCCGTGCAATTCTGCCCGCAGCGAGAGAGCAGGGGCTGCTCACCCGATACTCCCTGCTGAGAGGAAATGGGTGGAGAGAGGCTTTCGAGATGACAGAGGTGCAGAGAGCCCAAGCTTCACCCCACTCTGCTTCCTCACTAGCCAAAGTAGCTGGCTGGGAGCATGGGAGAGTAAACTGCTCCACACACATACACACAGAAAAAATAGGGGAAAAAAAAAAAAAGATATAAAAAAAAGAGAAGGATGAAGTAATTGACTTGTAGCAGAGCAAAGGGAGTGCATGTGGTGGTGGAGGGAAGATAGGGAGGAACCGTGACTCTCACAATATATCCTATGCTCTGCTCCTGGGGAGATGCAGCTGTGCATCTCCCCTCGTATAGGCTACGCTGTAAAGTTACACCAGCGTCCAAAGTAAGCATCCCTAATTCTCCCACTTCCTGAAGCACAACAGCATTTGGCTCCTTTTTAATCATGGATTTCTACTGTGCAAATGGAAGTCTAGGACCAGGCTTTTCCTATGTGCAGAATTAAAAATCTCTCCCTTGATTGTTTTGTTGGTTTCTGGGGAAAACTACTGAACTGTTACAGTCGATTTACATTGGCCTGCTCCTTTTTTAAGGCTGATTCCAAGTTATTCTTAATTCCTCAAGGCACCTGAGATCTTCTGCATGAGCCAGACATGGACAGCTTGGCAATGCTTTCCACATCCTTTTCCTTTCCTTTGCTTGCTTCCCAGTTACTTCTGACTTCACTGGAGTAAGGCTGTTTCCCTTTTCAACCACCTCAGTGGGAAGAAACGTGGCATGGAAGGCACTTCTGGATTTAGCCAGTTGACTCAGTGGACTCCATTTGGGGCGGGCAGAGTGTGGGAAGAACCTGAAGGAAAAGACTGATCCAGTGGGTAGCACCAGCCACAGCCTGGACCTCACAAGAGAAAGGTCTAAATGGCCACTCTCACATTCTCATGTGACCTCGGGCTTGCATAGCCCTGGAAAAGCCACAGAACCTGTCTGGGTTTTATTTTTCCCAGCTGTAAAAGAAAAGCAAAAGCAGTTGGTCACCAAATCCATTCTTAATCATTAAGAAAGACCCTCATGGTGCAGCGTTGCCATGCCTGCAGCCGGCAGCCTTCTCCTACCCTCTGTGAGCTCTTGTGCACTCACAGCAGCCTCTCCTGCAGCGAGGGCTGTGTGTTTGGGCATGAATTCTTGCCTCTAACAGCAGTGAACACCTGATAACATACAAAAGGAGTAAACTCCTGCAGCAGCAACTCCACCGCTGCTATCTAAGCTGCAAGTGTAACGTGAGGATCACGTCAGGAGCTTTCTGTCATTACATATGTAGTGTATGTAGGACAAGAAGTAAACAAAACTTCGTTAAAAAAATCACTGTTTCTATTCCTAGATCCCATACCCGGAGAGTTACTATATTCCTGCTCTCCTACAGATAAAATTTTTCATAACCAGAATTTCTTCACTAAGAATACATTTCCTAAAAAGACATATTGACTCCACAGGGAGAGGCAAGGCCAGCTGCTGTACATCTCATTTGTCTCCTCCTCATGTCGTTTAAAACCTTGCTTTTCTGTCAGATACCTGGAGGCCGTATGCCTGGTGAGAGACAGCGTGTGTTAAGCCATTCCCAGTCCTAAAACTCTTCTTTCAAAGACTTTTGGCAAGGAGGAGGGCGGGGGCATTGTGTATCAACAGCAAAATGGCATCAGGATCAAAAGATAAGAAAAAGCACTGTAGTTTCTGATAAAAAGGCAGTTTTCAGATGAGTTTTGGTCCCGGCAGCGGTGCAGAGCTGGCATTAGCACAATAGGAAGAAACAGAGGTGGTGCTTTGACTCTGGAAGGGAGGGCTCAGTTCTGCCAGTCAGCAGCCACTTTGGATGCAGTTTAGCAGAGAACCCAGCTCCGAGCTCACACTGCGATCTGTATTTCAGCTTCCAAATCATACACTCTGCTAGACTAGGACCAGAATACTCTCACCATCCTTCTCCTAAATATAGCCAAACTGCCAGCAAAGTGTTAACTGAGAGTTAAAATTAGAAAACTCCGTGTCTCGAGGAGAGCTGCATACTGGAAATTTTATCCACATGAACATTGATGAACCAGAAGACTCACGAGCAAAGTTCCACTTCAGGCAAATTTTTACAAGGAAAAAAATGCAGAGTAGCTAGATTTACCAGAACAGCCTTTCCCTCGGGATAGGCTGACATGTAAACAATTTGCAATAAAACTAATCCCAATTAGTAGAAAGACTTTTTTATTCCTCTGAATGGACAATGGCTTTTTTAAAGATCGAGCCACGGTGGCAGAAAGTCTGTAATGGGCAGATACTGTGTGCGTGAGCTCTTCACCTTAGGAAGGATTCAGAGGTCTCTCTGAGCAGCTGGGAGCAGTTCTGGGAGAGCTGTCGTGATTTCACAGTGTAAAGCTGGGCCAGGTTGTTGGGAGAAGTGGTCTCTTACATGAGGTCTTTTTATTTAGCTTGTCAGAATAGACAAGATTTAGGCAGGCAAGCTCCTTTTAACCTAAAGGCTTGCAGTTTTTAGCAAAGAAGCAGACTTCTAACCTTATGTTTCCCCCCAAAACACCCTTAACTGTATTTTATCAGAAATAGAAGACTCCTTTTCTCCAAGAATGACTGAAAAAAATACAATTTTAAGCTGGCTGTGAGCAAGCTGCTGCACCTGTGCAAAGACAGTGGAAAGAGTGTTAATGACACACTGCCGTGCTAATTCCTCACCATCGTCCTGATGCAAACTATTCCGTTTCATGCTACCTCTACTAAGATAAAGGTCAAATATCAACAGTCTCTAGTCACACGGTCATTACCCTTCCCTCCTGGCCATGCAAAAGCTTGGTCCAGGTCATGCTGAATTCCTTGAGGTCCTGTTGGTGGCTTTAAAGTCTTTAGATCCATCTTGGAGTCCTGTTCTTGAGAACTCTACATCAGATACTTTGCACCTGCAAGTCTAACAAGACTTTTCTAGTTGGAGTTTCCTGAACCTGTGCAGAAGAGAGAGGGGCAGTTCCGAAAGCAAACGGTGATTCATGAAGTGGCCATGGATGCATTCCTGAAGGGCTTTAAAGGAACTCGGAGTCATGGCTTTGCAAAGTAAACACAGGTGCAGCTTTGGGGTAACTGAAAGGAGGCTTCCCCTCCAAGCCTCTTACGCGTGGCTCACCACAGCCCCAGCCCCATGGAGCTCACCCGGGCTGGCAGGGCTCTGGGTGTGAGGGCACAGCAAGGTTCTTACCCAGTGCTTGGCAGAAGCTCCCAAGCAGCAGTGCTGCTCCTTCGAAGCAGATGTCACCTTTGATGGGCCTTGCAAGAGGTAGCGTTGCCCCCGTGCCATTCCTGCTCTCAGGGGTCACTGCAGAGCTCTCAGTAGAGCAAAGAAATTATTATTTTATTTTTTTTAATAGAAATATCTCAGGTTAACTTTAGGACTTTTTAACATTGTAACAAAAAAAAGCTCATTTCCTTTCTAAACAGCATTCCCTATTCCTGTATTTCTGTTTCTTCTGCCTGTACTCATAAACCAGGTGTAGGGATGCAAGGGGTTTTATACTGAGATTCTAACCTTTTTGAAACTGTAATCCTTGTTTTCTTCTGTTTGCTTGCTTGATTTCACTGTTTTTCTTATTTCATAAAAGAAAAAAAAGAAATTGGAAGGTATTAAAATACATGGAGGAGGAGATCTTCAGTTTATAAAGCAGAACAAAGTAGGAACCGTTTTGTTTTCAATGTAAAATCCGGCAAAATGATGATCTGAAATCTGCAGTTTGAAACAGTCTTCCTTATGAATTTCCTAACACCAGAAAAACTAAGAACAACCCAAACAAACAAACCAACCAAACAAAAATAGAATTTTAAAAACATCTCAATATTTTTCTGTGTTTTTTTTCCTACAAAATGAGTTGTCCAGCGCAAACGTAAATGTAAATGTAAAAACATGTCAGACTCCCCTGCTTCAGAGGGTCTCTAGAACGCTGCTCTTTCCCAGCCTGGCAGGACAGGGACAAAATCCTGATCATCTGAGAGGTGTTTCTCCTCCTGCTACCAAGTTAGACAAAGCCCACCTCTGGCGTTTCAAAATAGAAGGGAGAGCAATCTGTTATCTATGCGGACCACTTCACTTAACCCTTTCCACTCCTTCCCTTGTCCCTTCCAGAAGGACAGGCCAGATAGAGTCGAGCCGCTGGTATACCCAGAGGGCTGGCTTGAACCCCCCCAGAGCTGTGGGGAGCGGAAGGAGGTGAGTTTCATCTGGAAGGCTGCTCTCAGCTTTAATTATGGAAAGCTTAAGCCCTCAAAGCAGCTCTCTGATGGAAATAAGAGGAACCGCAGCTATTGCCCGACTTTAATACAAAACAATCAGCCCTGGGTGAGCCCAAGTAGGTCCAGGTTGACTTGAAAGGTTAACGGACCTTCAGACTGTTTAAAGAAAAGACTTAGCTGGAGTTCCAGAGCTGCAAGGGAACATGAAACCGGGCCCCTTTGGTGTGGCTTTGCGCTTGCTGCAAACATCTTGCAGAGCTTGAAAACTGCTTTTGATGCTCGGCCGAACTTCCCTTTCCTTAGCCTGATCCCATTTTTCCTGATTGCACTCCTTTCCCTGCCCTAAACTGAACACTGTCTTTCACCAGTGCTCAGGCTTCCCAGAGCTTTGTGCTGGGTTCTCTTGCATGGTCAAGGCACTTTCCTCAGAGGTCAGTTATACAACACTCCGGGCATTTCTGCTGCTCTTTTGCCATTTTCTTTTTGTATGACAGAACCTTCCAGCTTTCAAGCAACGCTCTGATTTTTCTGCTGTGCTACAGAAAGCTGCAGTTCCTTCCGAGCCCTGCAGCGCAATGCCTCAGCACTTGCATTTATTACCTGCAGTGCCTTTCCAGAGTTCAGATCATTGCTGGGGCTGACCAGGTATTGCTTGTTTCTGAATTTCTTCTCCCCTCTGTCACTGCCCAGTACCACCATTGTCCCAGCACACCAGCCTCTAGTATTTACTTTGACTTATATTTTGTAAATTTCTGCCAATATTTTATGTTTCCATCTGCCCAGCAGAGTCTGTATTTCTCTGCTCACTGCTCTTTGTATCTCCTCCAAATTCAGCTGCAAATTTACTTTGTTTGCTGCTCAGTCCTGCCACTATTAACAAACAGTCACGAAAGGATTAACTAACACAGAGTTTATGAGCTTAAATTATCCATTTAGTTCTGGGGCTTTCTACTCTTCTCTTTGTAAATGACTTCTCAAAGGAGAAGAAAAAAAAAGGCAAAGTTCTGGGCAAAACTATTCTTTTGTAAAATTAGCACAGGTCTAGTCAAGTCACTGGAATTCAGTGATTTATCTAAGGGTATGACTTTGAGATTTCTTGTTACTTTTGACAGTTTTCAGAGCTGCACAGTTAATAATAGGTAGGAATAATTCATCTTTTGTGGCACTTGCTTGGCTAAAGCTATGGCTTTAGTTCTTTGTCCTGACTAAGGTGTGGCTGACCACTCACCTCAGATGGCACTGTTTCTATTTCCCTGTGCTTCCTGCTTGTCATCAATATGATTGATTGGTAATCATTGATAATCACAAATGATTATCACAACTTCCATACAGAATTACAGAAGGGCTTTCCTGACACAGCCAGTGCAACGTGTGAACCCCACCGTGCAGCAGCCTGACCTTGCAAACAATGTCTGACTTCTCTGTATTCCATCTTTATGATGGAACATCAGCTGCCCTCCTACTTTGCCAGTTGTAACCGAGATAAATGCTCATGTGCTCAGATATCAGTGATGTGAGAATGGTGGAAGAAAGCAGAGCATGATTTGCACTGAGAGCTTTTATGGCAATGTCTTCGTTAAGATGCCTCAATACTCTCAGACAGACTGACATCCCCCCACGCAGCACGCAGAGCATCATCCTGCAGCGCTGTTGTGCCTGGTGTGGAGAGAGGAAACCTTTGCTTTTCCTCTCTTAGTAGAGCAACAACAGCCAGCGCTTTGAGGGAGACAGCAAAGGATGCCAGGGGTATCTGTATCTAGGGTAATAAAAGCCCCTGTCTATACCTAGGGTAAAAAACCCCAACATCATTTTGCATTTTGCAGAGTTCCTTACTTTGCAGAAGTAACAGGTAGTGATCAGAGATTTTCACTTGACCAAATTTTTCTAACGAATCAGAGAAACTGGGATCCCAGCCTCCCACACCCTCCTTTCGACCTTCTTACCACCCGGATTAATTAGTTAACTGGCCAATGTAAAATCACACCCCAGCAGGCTGGGCAGAGACAGGCAGGTGTAAATATCATGTCCCAAAAATGACAGCGAGAAAAGGAATTAAAGCAGAAAAAAGACCGAGTTGTGGCTGAGAAAAGCCCGTCTACTTCTGTAGTTTATTATAGACCTGAGGATGTAGCTAGTACACTTGATATTGTACCGGACATTATTAATAGTTGAGTCCCTTGCTGGGATTGCTAGAGGATGCTGGGGAGTGTCAAATGCCTCTGGGGGGTCTCGAGTGCCCCGAGCTCCAGCCGATGCCGGTGGCGGGGGAGGAAGGTGCAGGGCCAAAACCTAACAGAATTAACTTTGCACAAGGTGTGAGAAGCAGCTGCTGTTCCAAGTAGTGAGGTAAGCACCGAGGAACTGCTCCTGACCTTTCCCTTGGAATCGGGCAGGTACGTGTAAGGCGAGCATATTTTGATCTCCAAAGGGATGTATTTGTGGGAAGATCAAATGAAGACACACAAGTCGCTGCAGTCAGCTGTGTCGGACACGAAGCGGCATCGCTGCCGTTCTGCAGGCACCCTGAACTGCTCAGAAAGCACAGCGCTGCTGGCAGCAGACGGATCAGGACAAAGCTGTCCCTCAGAAAGATGTCACCAGTTGGGAAAGCTGTTCTCCATGACTAGTAGGGTCGTAGTCATAATGGTAATCTTAAATAGTGTTGTAGCTTGTTTCGAAGTGCAGATAAGTTTTTCATGCTTGGGTGAACAGCTGTCCTGCTGTACATTGCTCAGCCTGTCATTTTAAGGGAAAAGGGATTGTTGGGAATCAGAAGGCTGAACTATTTTCCGTGAGAGATGAGGTATATACCAGTCACTGGAGGCTACTGGGGCTCAGCTCTGGGGTGTAATTCTTTGTTGTAAACGGCCTCGAGTAGTGCATGGTTAAAAACAACAACAAAGAGCCTTTGGTGGCCTGATCCTCACCCCCCGTGTGTAGCTGTGCTCCCCGGCCCAGCTGCTGCTGCGGTTTGGTTGGCCCCGAGGCTGAGAGGGTTAACGCTTAAAGCTGCCATCACTCAGTCCCACCTGATTTTGTCTCTGAATTCTTCAGCTTCTTAGTGGGTCTGGCTCTTGTGAAAGCTATAGCTTCAATCTGTACGTGTTGAAATTTCTGTACCTTGAGAAGTGGAAATGTTCAGGAGGGTCATAGCTTCTCTAGGGGCACTCAGCACTCCGCAGCAATCTGCCTTAATAAATCCTTCTCCAGGCACATCTTGTACAAACACTCGATTACTGCTCCGAAATGCAGCGCAAATTTTCATATGCTCTTACTTCATACTCCCATCTTCCTCAACATCCAGAATGCAGGGATCTTTTTCTTGTTCTGCTCCTTTGCACTGCCCCCCTCAGCACAGAGGAAAAGGGCTGCGTTTCTCAGCGTAGCAGGGTGAGGGGATCACAAGCTGTGCTGCTGCTGCTGCTGCTTGTGGCTTTCTGTCGTTTGTGACAACGGGGGTGAGAACAGTGACACCGTCCTCTCTGGCCCTCAGCCACACAAGTGACCATCATTCTGAGGAACAAAAGCCACTCTCCAATGTTTCAGAAAGTGACAAATACTTCAAGCTGATTTACATAAATCACGCCTGGGATTACGATCTTGAATGTAAAATTCAGGAGCAGCTTTTCCTTCTCTTATAGTTCCTCTTAGCAAGAACTTTAAAGTAAATACTGCGGCAGTATTTACTGACAGTATTATCTGACAGTACCAGGATTTCATTATTTTCCAGGACATATTAAATGCCTCTTTGCTCCTCAGCTGTGTGGACTGTTCAGTGACTGATCAAAACAAAGCAACACAGATTTACTTTTTTTTTCCTAAATCACCACAAACAAAACAAAACTAAACAAAGCTTTCCAACACTACATAAAGTGTTGAGTCTGAAAGGAGCAGAAAGTGATTTGCCAGAGTCTATTTGGATTTAATTTATTGATGGAAGCAATAAGTGCATGTTTTGACTTCTCCTAGATTTAGGCCTGCCCTAAGACACCTTGATGAGGGAGCAGTAATACCCTGATAACACCACAGTGATAGGCAGGGACATTAAACCAGAGTAAAGCTACAGGTGAGAGATCAAACAACATTGCACTGCACGAGCATTTCTTTTCTATGGTGTTTGCTTTTACCTGATGTGCCACAAACATCAGAATCTCTGAACCAAATTTCTTTGGTGCAAATTAAGAGCCAGCTCTGTATTACCAGAAAACCCCGGTTTTCCTGCCGCTCTGTGGTGTGTGCTCCCACAAATCCTCTGCACCATTCATAAAGCCTAACCGTCACTTAGACTCCTTGTTCCTTTAAGGATCTTCTTTAGTTCTGTTGCCAAGTTCTCAATCACTTCTGAAAGCTAGGGTAGTACCTCTGAATAGGAGGGAACCACCACTATGCAAAGGGACCAACTCTGAGACACTAAAAGGTCTTCCCACCTCGATGTCCACCAGTGCTCTTCCAAATTGCCCATAGTAGAGCATTTTGTGAGCACATATAAAGGCTGATTGGAGAGGCATGTGTTCCCCACCCCCTTTTTAATTGCCTCCAGCAAGAGCTCAAAGCATCAAAGGTATATCCTGACATCTAGAAGGGCAGGCAGGATAGCACAGCAGAACAGAGCTGGTCTAAAGTGATGTTGGCGATGATGGTCTCAAGTGATGATGGTCTAAAGTGATGATGACTTCTCAGCAGCTCAGAAAAAACAGCTTTCTGGAACGTGTCATCAGCCCTTGCTGAACTCCCAGGATACAGAATAGAAAAGGGACCTGGTGACATGGGAAGAGAGGGACAGAAAACAGGGTGGGTATCCCAGAAGCAAGACCATGTCCGACAGCTAATGCCCACCCTAGGTAGCTGCCTACTCTCTTTGTGTCTCAGGTACAAAGTGAGACAAGTAAATTACCATTAAGTCCAGCCACTTTCGAGCCCCCAGTCAAACAATGAGCCATAAACTGGTAGGTCAACAAGGGATACCTTTTGATGTAAATCCAGGGAAGGTGCTGTATCAATTCTTCTGGATTCACACCATCTAAACTGTTGTAAAACCTCATGGCTTGTGGGACAGGTATGTAGTAGGTACTGCATGGTAAGACAATGACACTGGGTCACATGGATCTGTCATTACACCCATTATATACTGAAGACCCACCTAAGTCACGTGCCATCATACACCTTACAGTTGACTAGGCTACAAGAATTTCTTGCAATCATCATCTGACTAGAAAAAGGTTGACTTGAACAAAATCTCTTTTGATCTGAAATGAGAATTTTAAGGATTTTTTAATGATAGAAAATTCATGTGAAGAACTAAATTCTTAGGGAATGCCCTAGGACCCTGGAGGTTAGGTCGGTCTTCTCGTAGACAGGATACCCCTGTTGAAGTCTTGCCTCAGAATGCAAGTCTCCTCTATAGACACTTTACTCCCAGGGATCTACTGCGCAAGCACTTGTTCTGTTGTGTGAACTGCACTGTGTAATTTTTGAAGCATGTCCAGAGACATCAAAATGATTTGCTTTGAAAATATAAACATCTTCCTGTTTTACATTCTCCTCTCCTTTTTACCAGTGTAACCACACACGGGCACACACAAAGGCACAAATGGCAAATTGTCTTCAGTTTTAAGCAGGCACAAAGTTCCCCACTGGGCAAAGAGCCATTTATCAAAAGCAACACTCTCCACTTTTAAGGTGTCTATACTTACAGCAGAGCCTAGGCCACAAACTAGCTGCAGCTTCCCAGTAATGGCCACTGGTCCTGGCTGGAATAATGCCTTAGGTGCTGGACTCCATGGACAGCCTGGCAATTTCAAGTCACGGAGTGAAATTTCGGAACGCGCCATTTATAAACCTCTTAAGTGAGCTGCCTTGCTGGAACTCCCTGAAAACTGTAAACTCACCCAGAACTGGCATTTTTCTTTCCAAATTTTGCACCCTGAAACGTTTCAGAAAGATAAGACTGGTTCTGAAATGGCAGATAATTTGCCAAGCACAGAGCAAACTACAAGTCAAATTTCAGAGTAGCTTAACACCCTTTCCACCAAACCCACAAGACATTTTATATTAGGTTCAGAAAAATACTCTTAATTATTTTTCCACGAGCGGGGTTCCTTCATGGACAAAAGAAATAGCTTATTTGAAGTGCTCTAATTCTGAGGTCCCTCACCCCTCCTCTTCGTGTGCAGCACGATATTAAATAGTCTGTAGAAACTCCAGTCTTACTTTTCCCACCTCATCACCTGCTCCAACTTGTGTGTTTTGCTATTGCCACTCAGTTTTGAAACCGGGCAGATCAATGATGACAAACAGTTGCACGTTGGCATGGATAATGCTGTTGGCTTTTGAGCTGCGCATTGTCAGAGCTTTGCTCACCATCCCACGGGCTGGTGTGTCGTGCTGCGCGCGAGTTAGCTCTTCTGAGCGCTGTCAGAGATCTGCCAAGTGACATCTGTTTCATAATATTTTTACTGCTTTTAAAAGTAAATAGTTTACTGAGGGACGACCAAATTGCACAGGAAGAGGTCTTTTTATACAGCATGGTCTGGGCTGTGAGATCCATCTACACGGAGTTAGTATTTATTTAGGTATGACAGTAATTATATGGTGACTGAAAATCTTAGTTGTTTTTTTTTTTTTCCAAAGCATAGCATTGCTGCAAGGAACAGTCTAGATTTAGGTGAACTCACACTGTGACAAACTGAGAATGGAGAAAACACATTTCTTGTCCATAAAAGGGCAGATCACACATCCACAGAGGGTAGCTCTGATTTTGCTGCAGTTCCAAACGATGAAGTGGGGACTCACTGTTGCTAAAAGGAATTTTACTTAGAATGGATAGAGGGTTCTCTAGTAAAACTTTTTTCTTTTCTTCTTTGTCTTCTTAAAAAGAAAATGATTTCCCTTTTTAAACAGAAAATGGTGATCTTTTGAACCTGACAATTTTCTGTTCAAGAGGTCGGATAGTTCTGCGGGTTCTTCTGGGGAGAAGAAAGAGTACCCAAAGTGTCACCAACAGGTCAAGGGAGGAGATCCTTCCCCTCAACGTAGAACGGGTGATGCCACATGTGGAATGCTGTCTCCAGCTCTGGGCTCCCCACTACAGGAGAGACATGGACACACAGGGGCAAGTCCATGAATGTTACTAAGGGATTAGGGCATCTGTCACCTGGGGAGAGGCTGAGAGAGCCAGGGCCGTTCAGACTGTGGATGGATGTGAATTTCCCACTTCTATCACAGAAGCCTAACCACTGCTTTCTGAAGTTCCAAAAATAAGAAACCCCACTTTGCATCTTGACTGCATCCTCTTCCTTCAAGAGTACTTTCCCTTGTAGCACTGGAGAGTGAAGGAGCAGCTGAAACACAGTATTTATTTCCCCGAGCATGACGATGCTCTTAGGGTAGACTCAAGCCACTTGATGAATAGGAATTGGATGGATCTAAGAGATCTCAACACACAGAACTTGACGACACTTAGCAAAGCCAGAACCTCTTCATTTTGCACAAGTAGATACTTTGCTACTCTGCATAATCTTGCCATTTTGAAATTAAACCACTCTGTGGTAGAGATGCTGTGAAAGTAACTTGGTCTCTCTCTCTCTGCTGCTGAGACCTGGATGTACACCAGGAGGTACCTACCTCTGTAAAGAAAGGGCCTCAGTGACACATGTGCCACTAAATAAATATAGATGCAACACTGAATTCCAACAAAAAAGTCAGGAAAGAGTTGCACTCAGTATAAAGTAGAATGGAGTAGAATCTTCACTGAAACACACAGCCTGTCTGTATCTATAAAGTGCAGATGTTATAGAACTGAATTCAACTGTTCATGTTTGTAGCCTCTAGGAAACAGCCCTGTTTAACTTCTTCATCTTGACTTTCTGTTTCTTTGCAGATCTTACAGGTGAACAAGGTGATGTCCATCTTGTTTTATGTGATATTTCTCACTTATCTTCGTGGCATCCAGTCTACCAACATGGATCAAAGGAGTTTGCCAGAAGATTCAATAAATTCTCTTATTATTAAACTCATTCAGGCAGACATTTTGAAAAACAAGCTTTCTAAGCAGATGGTAGAGATTAAGGAAAACTATCAAAACACAGTGCAGAAAGACACTCAGCAAGACATGACTGAAGATGAAAATGTGAAATCAGACTTCCAGCCAGTTGTCTCGATGGACAAAGACCTCTTAAGGCAGCAGAGACGCTACAACTCCCCCCGAGTCCTCCTGAGCGACAACACGCCTCTGGAACCACCGCCCCTGTACCTCATGGAGGATTACGTTGGCAATTCCGTGGTGGTGAACAGAACGTCCCGTCGGAAAAGGTACGCGGAGCACAAGAGCCACCGAGGGGAATATTCCGTTTGTGACAGTGAAAGTTTATGGGTCACGGACAAATCGTCTGCGATCGACATTAGAGGACACCAGGTGACTGTTCTGGGAGAAATTAAAACGGGCAACTCTCCAGTTAAGCAATACTTTTATGAAACGAGGTGTAAAGAAGCCAAGCCTGTTAAAAACGGCTGCCGAGGCATCGACGACAAGCACTGGAACTCCCAATGCAAGACATCCCAGACTTACGTTAGAGCACTGACTTCAGAAAACAACAAACTGGTGGGCTGGAGATGGATAAGGATAGACACCTCCTGCGTGTGCGCGTTGTCAAGGAAAATAGGAAGAACATAAATCTGCATCTCTTTGCTATATAAATTATTACTTTAAATTATATGATATGCATGTAGCATATAAATGTTTATATTGTTTTATATATTATAAGTTGACCTTATTTATTAAACTCCAGCAAATCTACAGTATATAAGCTTTCTCCCTCAATAAACAAGAGCAAAGGGTGTGTGCCTCTGCTGTGGGCAGCTCCAGGTTTGTTAGATTATGTTTGTGACACTGCTTGTCGGCAGCATACCGTAACCTTGCTGTAAAATCTGTGTAAAATCAGTATTGCTCACTCAGTATTGTCAAGACAGTGACTGTCATTTAGTAAACTTGTTACAAATCAGATCAATGTCAAGAGTTGTCTACATATTTATACTCCCCGCTCTATACATTCACATTTAATCGGATGAAGTGTTGGCTCCTCACCACCAAAACAGAAATGGACCAAAATGTGTTACAGCCTTTAGATGATATCAACATTACGGGCGTCGAGTAGCCATAAAATACAATTCCTGTGTGTTATGCCAATTTTGCCAGTGAAATGACTGTTTTCCTTCTGTTAGCATCTCGAAACGCCTGCTAATAACCCAGCAACTTTCATGTAGGTTTTTGAAGCACATTTGTTTTTCAACTGCTTTTAATGCTGCCAGTTAGTCATAGCAAAAAATGAAAAAAACCTAAAATATTTGTAGCAGAAACTTACTGAAAACAAGAACCAGTCTAAATGGACCATTAATACAATACCTAAAAGATGATTTAGTCAGAATTTTGTATTATTGTGATCAGCCCCTTTCCTCATCACACGAATCAATTAACTTCTCAAATTGTTGGATCGTTCCTCTTTGAGTTTTTAAATTGGAAACAAAGCCAATGGTGCCAACCTTAAAAGAGCCCTTGGCTTGCAAATTGTAGTTCAGAAAGATACGATATCCTGGCACGGGTATCAAAGCCACACACCCCCATGAAGCTGCTCTCCTCAGCATCTCATTCTCCATTTTTTTGCAGAGGGAAAAATGAGTAGAGCTGCTTGACAAGCCTGGCACCTTTCACAGGGGCACGAAATAATCTTTTTGAGCAGCACAGTGACTAAAATCCAGGTAGTCCAGAGTTATAAGGAAGTTCTGCAATTATTCAGGTGAGTTGTTACTTAGGATAGACAATGTACTAGCATATATACCTCAGAATCTTCTTTGTATCACCACGGAACTCCACTGGGGACAATAACAACTACACTACTGGAAGAGATGGTCTATTAGATACGAGCTGTAAAATGCCCTGGGTGGGATCTCACTCCCATAAAGAGAGTCTTGTCAAGGCTACCAACCAGCTTAAGACTGGACTGCATATGTGACCCGTGTCCAGCCAGGTCTGGCCAACAAGCAGGGATGAAGAATGCCAGCCATTCGGAAAGCATCATGGCTGCAGTGGCCTTAGGTTTTTACACTGCAGCTTTCAGCGTTGCAGCACATTCAGCATCACAACTGAAAAGGAGGTTGGAGCTCTTAAAGACAAAGTTTGTTCTTACAGCTTTTGCTACTGGAGAAACAACTTCAGTTCTGCAGCAGGTTATCAAAGGCAGCAGACTGTGTGGTCTCTAATGCCTTACAGAGAGCGCTACACATCATAAAACCACCGCAGAACTGGACAGGATCATGAGGCTGAGCACTGGAATAGCAGTGACTGGAAGCCAGGCTGGAGTCTATGGGTATAATTCTGCAGGGGAGACCATAGACAAAGGTTTTGAGAACTGCCTTTATTTCCAGCATGAGGTCAGGCTATTTACCTCACAGGAAACATCATCACCTCTCAGTACTAAATCCTAATTTTCCTTCAAGAAATAATAGCTTCAGGGGTTCAAAACCAAGTCAGTTGTTAAAAGAAAGGATGTAATTTAACAAGGACCTCAGTATCTGTGGACTAGATTTTTTCCCAGTGTTCTCCTTCCTTGGCAAACATTTCAGAATAAGTAAAAAATAAAAATCCTCAGCAGAGCTTTTTCTAATTTTACTAGTAAGAAAGCTTATATTTCAACTGTATTTTTCTGCTTGGGAGGACAAACTTATTTTTAGGAGTCCCATCCCACTGAAATTTTTTGCAAGTTAAAAGCCTAATTTTACACCCTGGATTCACAAATAAAGATCGTTTTCAGATGCTGTGAGTAATTGATGGCAGGTATCACCATGGATCGTTAGCTCTAGAGATCTTCATGCTTCATTCAGTATCCAGATAGCTCTATCTCTGTAGGAGAAGATGTAAGAAGGATAACTTAGCTTGGTCAAATCCCACTAATTGAAACCACCTTGTTCCTACACCACGGATGCCACACTCGCATCACTATAACCCCAGAGAAGATCTGCTGAAGATGCACAAGGAAATGTAGGTTTGTAGCAATGTAAACAGCAGTGGAGTTGATCCTGATGCCTCTGCTGCTGCTCACTGAGAATCAAAGGAGGATCATTATTTTGTAGGTTCAAAGAGAACAGTTTGTTATTTACCAGCATAAATCCAGTAACAGGAACTGGGCTTTGACTCTTCACTTTACCAACGCACCAAGCCAAACTGTATCAGGGTAAATAGAACGCCTGTCATCTGAAACACATTAAACACGAAAGAAGCATGGTGTGTAAGGTTATTAGATCGGCTGCCTCTTTCCCACCCCAGTGTAACAATGAACGGAAGTGTTACCCTCTGGATCTGATCCAGTTTCCACTCAAGTCAATGGAAAAAAATCTCACCTTCTCCAGTGGAAGCTGGATCAGGCCCCAAGCGATGAGAAACCTGCAGATCTCAGCCAGACAGCGGAGCAATCGCACACATCAGTTACGCGGTCGTGTAAATCCTGTGTACGCCTAAGATGCTGTATAATTTTGTAACAAGTTTGTAAACAAAGCCTGTAATAAATTTGTTAAGGACTAATTCTGGTTTCGCTGTAGCTGGGGATGGTTTTATTGTCAGCTTCAGTCATGGCACAATGAACTTGACATTACTTTCCAAATTCTGTATGTGTGTTAAGTAATTAAGAAATACTCAGCTCGCAATGCTGGTTAAATAAGTATTCTAAACTCGCTCCCATCAGGCAGCTCAGATGCTCTGTCAATATTGTTTTGCCAATAGATCATTATAAACACACATTTTATTCAGCTTTTCTCCCAAACGCCCGAGCGATAGTCTGAAATTGCCTGTTTGTGTCAAACTGTATTTTCTCCATGTTTTCCCCCTAGTTTTTTACAGTCCATTTAGTAACAGTCAAAAAAAAAAAAAGAAAGCTCTCCGCTGAGGTTTTGGGAAACCATCTGCATTTATTTTATCACCTTTGAACATGTGTTCAGGAATGAAGTCTGTGCAGTGAGTTTACTGCTACCAAGAGATTTGTGCGGCTGCACCAGGAAGAAACTTTGACTGGACTATCCAGAGCTGTACTCAAAACCACTCTGCTCATATTCTGCTATGTCGATGCTTTAGCAATCAGAGTCTCTCGCTCAGCTATACAGTTGTGTATCTGCAGATACCAAACAGGAAACGAGTCTGATTGGGCTGTCCAAAATTAAAAACTTAATGACCATGACCTGCTATTCCTGACCTTGCAGCAAACGCTGTGGTGCAGCAAAGTGAAGTGCACAACCATTCACTTCATTTAATAGAAACACTGTGGAGAAATCAATGGGATTCTGTGTTCGCCACGCTTGGTACGCGTATGTAATTCATCGTGCACGTGGGGAGGGGGCCGAGGAAGGAGGAGGAGGAGGAGGAGGAGAGGATAATAAGCACTACAGCTTGTGAGAAGTAAAAGGCTGCGCTCCATGTTGGAACATTTTAAAGTGTGGAGGGGTTGCTTTCTGCAATGCTTTGCCTGTATTTTGTTACAGCAGATGGCAGAATGACGAAGCAAACACAGATGTGGTGTAAAAAAGTCAGACAATACAAGGATAACAAAAACTTTCCTGGGAAAGTCGGCCATTCGCTACCGCTGTAGGTCTGTGCAGTCCTGTGCAGGTTGTTGCAGAGCTCAGCACTGACATTCCCAGTTAAATTATTTNAGGAGGAGGAGGAGGAGGAGAGGATAATAAGCACTACAGCTTGTGAGAAGTAAAAGGCTGCGCTCCATGTTGGAACATTTTAAAGTGTGGAGNTCACAGCTGGATAAGTTTTTTTCTTTTCTTTTTTTTTTTTTAAATTGTAATCTCTAGATGCAAAATAGTAATGCTTTCCACTAAGGTCCCAAATATAGATTTCTCCTTTGTTTTACTGCTGCTCTTTGAAGCCAGTGGCACCTGAAAGCCATACTTTCACTAAGGAGCCAGTCTTTTGATGTTATGACCTCATGTTTCCGGACGTTTTGATCACAGGGTCCTATTTTGGAGCTGTTAGGCACACAATTAGGTGAGATCATGACTAGGCTGCTCTAAATCATGCTTGAGAAGTGGGTGAGTGTACGCAGCCGAGGAGCAAAAAGAGTGAGGTAGCCCTTTGTCATCTTGACATCCACCTTCCCAAATCTCCTGCTCTGCTCTCAGACTTTTCTGCTCAGCTGCAGGTTGCACGATCAAGGGCTGCGTACTCAAGAGTTGCTTCCTGCACGTGCAGGGGTTGAGATGCCTGGCAGACCTTTGACAGAAGGACAGTTTCTCAGTTCACATTGTTTGTCTCCCAAGAGGTATGCCCAGTGTGAATCCGGATGCACCTTCTGTAAGAAGATGCCAGCTGTCCCCTCTCTCAAACACAGCACTCTGCTCCTATTTACCTGTGTTACAGGGGGGAGCGAGCACCATTGACAGAGCATCTCCATTATTTGCAAATTACATGGAAATCATTTGACAGAAAGCACTGATGTGCCCTGGGGAGGCAGCTAAGGCAGAAGGCAGGCTGATCCTTTTCTCTAAGCAAGGATATTTCCATGGAGGGTGGGAGTAAAGGAAAGTGCATGCTGAAAAAAACAGGGAGTCATAGCTGTAGGGTGGCAAATACAGACATTTAGGGAAGCACTGGGGAGAGATGGTTCAACTATAACCTTGGACAAAAGGCTCTTTCCTGCTATGATAAGGGTTAAAGAAATGACATTAGATCATCTGAAATATGCATTCAAAAGGAAAATGAACCTCGATTAACTGGGGTCAATCTCACTGCGTTGATTAGGAATTAACTACGCTCACTGAGCACAGATGATGAAGTCTTGTTCTCGGTTATCCCTTCGCCAGTCCTGTTGTCAGCACTCAGAGTTACAAAGCTTTCAAGTGAGGGCAGAATTTGACTCAGAAGGTATTAAATCCAAATTGAATGCATAAGAGGGAGCCTAAGTTGGAAGCATTACCCACCATGCAAAACAAGCCAAGGTTTTAACATTAGTGTAATAAAAATTGTTCATTGCTTTGTCTAGCTCCAGGGATTTAAGTTTTAAACGGTCTGATATGACCAGTACACAAATATTTAGCAGCAATTCACAAAAGAAAAGAGAAAACCTGTATATGGAAGTATGCAATACAACACTGTGTCTGGCGCTGTAAATAACTTCTGTTGATTCATATTTCTGGTCTCAGTGTCTGAGACAGGAATGTTAGTACAAAAACTTGTTGTTTTTTTTTTTACACATGGTATTTTATATAATAAGCACCTCAACTTACATTTTGTAGATGTTTGCAGTGTGCAGTCTTTGTGGATGATGGAGCAGAAATACGGTTTTGAAGTTGCTGGTCAATGTAAAAGTTTTAATTCCCACATTTGTACAGTAGATGGTCAAACCAAACCTGTGAAAGCGATAGAATCTGCTTCTCAGGCTCAGAGATTAAATATGTTTTAAAATATTGAATGGCAACTTTTGTTAAGTTATTCCAAATACCTTGAGTCAGAGTCATATGTAACACAGCCCACTGCTCATATGGAGTATAATTTGTAAATCTTTC
This sequence comes from Chloroceryle aenea, assembly GCA_013399075.1. Taxonomy (NCBI): domain Eukaryota; kingdom Metazoa; phylum Chordata; class Aves; order Coraciiformes; family Cerylidae; genus Chloroceryle; species Chloroceryle aenea. The sequence goes on along the minus strand of VWZY01007790.1, from coordinate 89,462 downwards.
TTATTGCACAAATCTACTAAATGTGATTCCCATTAAGTTCAGAAGACAGAAATTTGCTCATTTCTACACTGCTGACAGAGCGTGCACCGTAACTCCAATACACGAGCCAAATCACAGGTCAGAGCATGATCCCTGAACTTATGTCCCGAGGAAAAAAATTCCAGGAAGGAAATTTTTCTGTTCTGCAGAGAGTGGGAGCTCAGCTGCCAGTGTCACGGTGTCTATGCAATGAGACCACAAGGACCTGTGTTTGAAGCTTGAGGAGGTAGAAACTGTCTGGCTGGAGAGCTGAAGGGGAGAAGAGGAGGGATGAAAGGGGCAATAATCATTACACTGGTGTCTTGAGAACCAGACCACTTACCCAGTACGATCCTCCCCATCTCAGAGCGGAACTCAGAGGAGCAAATCCCCTGGGTCAATAATCTTGGCCGTCTGGGATTCCTGAGACTTGGCGTCAGGACATGGTACTTTTTACAGGCAGGGGTAAATGTGAAAAAAAACCTTCTCCCACCATAATCAGATAAGGGCAATTATGCAAAAGGGAGTTTTCATGGGAACAATTTTGTCTGAAACTCCCATGGTGGGTGTTGGGGTTTGGTTTTTTTTATGTTAGTTGTTTTTTTCCAGAGAAATGGGAGATACGGGTTCCTGAAAAGGCTTGCTGCATGTAGTTCTCTCAATGGGACATCAGGCCTGAGGACAGTGGAGAATGGATCTTAGAAAGAGGAACGTCCTGCTTTAGTAGAGTCACTCAGTGATCTGTTTTCCCTTCGGGTCTCCTCTCTCTGTGTTGGTGTTTCACTACAAAAACGTACGGTGAAGTCTTCTGGCAGATCCTGCTGCAGGAGCATTTATATGTGAGCAGGAAAGAGCAGCTGCACTACCACCCCTGGATTGAGGAGGGGCACTCGGCAGCCTCTGTGTCCCTTTCCCCTCTGTTTCTAAATGCCATGGGGACTGGGATGTGTCAGCAGCACAAAAACTGGAGAGCAGTAACAGCCTAGCTGCACAACACCCTTCCCCAGGCATGACAGAGAGAGAATTAGGTCAGTGCCATCATCTCACAGGCTGGCCCAGGGACAGGTCCTTCATCTCTTCCCATGGAATCTTTGAAGAGGACGCTCCACATTGCCATGTTGGAAATCAGGTTTAAGAAATACAAAGGCAATCCTGCCACGGTTTGGACCTGGTTGGCACAAAGTGAAAGACTAAAGAGGAAGGCAAAAGTGCATGGGGGGTTTTAGCAATGTTTGCTCTTGAACATTTCTCTTGCATCCAGAAAGTACAGAAAAAGCCAGTCTGAAGAGTGGAAAGTGTTTACGTCATCCATACAGTTTTAGATGGAACCACTACACATACAACTCATAAATACTTTATTCTGGTATTATGCCATTTCAGTGCTGGACTTTGGCAGGATTAGTCCCAGTTTTTACTGACAAAATAAAGCCTGGAATTATGTCTGTGACATTTTGAAGCAGGTGGTGAGCTCTGTACTTTATCAGACTCAGTTTCTCTGCTTAGTAGCCTGTGTAGCTACCTGATGACCACTCCAATGATCTATCTAATGTGGTAGATGACAGGGGAGCTACACTTCTATGCTGTAGCAGCTTTAAACTACTCTCTCCTGCATGGAGAGATCTTGTTGTCAGATCTCAGGCTGATTCAATGCAGCTCACCAGGTAAACTCAGGGGCTTTCCATGGCATCAGCTAAACAGTCTCCCCTGAGAACTACCATGCATAGCATTCAACATTAACTTGGTTTCATGCTTCAGGTGTAACTTTGTCTTTGTTTCGCTCGAGGAAATGATGAGAAAGAAATAAAAGGTAGATTTGCAGATACTGGCATTTAGAACTAAATTCTGAAATCCCTGACTATTGTCCGCACAAGAAACATTGGAAAATTCAGGTATCAAGTACACACCACAAGCTCAGTCAAGGTGGTCTTGTTCAGAAACAAGCAGCAAACAAATCTCAGCTAAGAAAAAGAACCCAGTCCTGTTGAACAGAGGTGCTCACCTAAGTTTCTTTTTAATTCACCAGAGACTTCACATTTTGGCCTTCCCAAGCATTTTTCAGGAACCAAATACTGAGTATCATTAACTTGATAACTTTTACTACATTAGAAACAATCCAGAACTGGAATAATAAAATAAAGAGAAATCATTCATCCTGGGCAAGCATCACATCTTGAATTTTGTGGCCTTTACCAGCCACCAGTAATGACTCAGCTTGCAACCTATGACACAGCTTAACTTAGGGGGCTCGGAAAACTTCCTTGAGATTTTTCTCTTTATCTGCTTTTCCATAAAGTCTCCATAAATGCCAAAGATTTTACAATCCCTAAACATAATATGAAGTGTCTGCTTCAGTCAGCCCTAAGGTAATTCATTATTCCATGAAGTGTTTACTAAATAATCCATTGCCCCAGGCAGTGTGGGAACAGTGCAGGCTCCAGAGTTGAAGAACTACAGCTCAGAAGCTGTGAATATAGCAAATTACACAAAGGCTGATACCAAGAAATTCACTGGAAAGCCAAAACTGGGGCTTAACAGGGACAACAATAAGAGGGAGAAGCAAAAGCTGAGGAAGAAAAGAAATCCCAGTGTTTTTAATCTTTAAAAAAAAAAGACTATCGGGCCTTTGANGAGGGAGAAGCAAAAGCTGAGGAAAAAAAGAAATCCCAAAGTTTTTAATCTTTAGTGACAATAATTCTGTTTGGTTGGTTTGTTGCTGTTCTTGGTTGGTTGGTTGGTTTGGGTTTTTTTTGTTTCTCTCATTGGATTCATCCCTCTCTGATTACTACCTTGTAAACGCCATTCCTTCCCCATGAAAGTTAAATACAATCATTTGAGATGAAATTCTGCAGTCAGGGTGATTTTTGTGCTTAAAACACTGTTTTTTCTGCTAATAATCTCGGTGGGAGTGGTTTACAGATTCAGCCTTAAAAAAACCAATGAGCACAGTCAGGATTTACTAAGAGCCAGCTCTTAAATGCAGCTTGGGCTGCAATTAAGTGGATTTAGTTCGCTCATCCTGCTCGCATGGGTCTTGATCCAACACAGCCCCTAAGCACATGGCCAGTTTTAAGGAGAACAATAGCTGTCTTGAGGTTGGTAAGATTAACCCTGTGGTTAAAGATAAATGCATCTCAGGATAAGAAGAAGGTTCCTTAGCAATTTTATTACTGGAAAGAACATTCGTTCACAAAACAAAAACAAAAACAAATGGAATAAGAATATGAACAAACCTAGTATAAAAAAACCTATCCCATAACTTTTGCCTAAAATTCCTAGGGAAAAAAAAAAGCACCACAGGTATTCAGTAAACATTCAAGATCTGATCCAAGGTCCATGGAAGTTTGTAAAAAGCTTCCAAAAATTCCACTGAGTCCTGAATTATGTGCTTAGTAACTGAGCCGTGATCAGTGAAATGCCACGGATTTGTAGGTTAAAGAGCACACCAAATAAAACTGATCCTTAAAAAATTAATAATCAAAGAAAAAATTAGCAGATAAAGAACTACCCAGAGTGCAGTAAAGCATTTGGCAGTACTTCATAAATTCTTACTTGAAAAAGTCATACAAATAGACTTGGATATGAATGCAGTCACCTGGACAAAGAGCTGGGGAAAGAAACATGAATTACATGCGGAGATAACTGGAAATGAGATGAACCAGGGGAAGAAATCCTTCAGTTGTTAACTGTGGGAACAGCTTTAGACCTGGGGTGAAATTTCCAACACCACCTTAGTGAGTCAGGTACCCGTATCACATATCTGAAGGCAAACTGACACTTTCCTTAAAACCAGGGCTTTGACAGCAGCACTTTCTAAAAGATGCTGACGAAACAGAAAAAGAAAACATTTGGGGTAATAACTTGAGAAGACTTGCTCCTTGCTTAGTGACTCTTACTCATAAAGCTGCTTAGAAGGCTGCTACAACTGCAGATGAATATTCTGGTCACATGCCCAAAGAAAATTCCCTGCACTTTCTCTGAATTTATCCCTCCTGCCATTAACACACCCTATCCAAACCTGAAGCTGGTACAGTGAGGTCCTAAGCCCTTCCAAGTCCCTGGCAGGTGGCTCCAGCAGTTTATAGAAGACATAAAACAAACACACAGAAAGCTGAGGGTTTCCTCTGGCGTAACACTGCTTATCTAGAACTTGGACTGAGAGAGTCCTTGCTATAGGAGCAACGTTTCTTGTCCTTACATAGTAAGATATGTAGGATTAAGGTCACCCCAAGTAAGGATGAGCACTTTTGCCTTCTCATACTGTTTTGCTGAACGGATATTATATAAAAAGGGAGGAAACTAAGCATCACCCAAGTACAGCCAGAGTGTCTTATGTGCAAAACAGGTCCTCTTTCCAATTCTGCTGGTAGCTGGGCTCAGTACTGTCTTAAACTCATAGTCAAAACAATTTATTCCTCCCTTTGTTAGAAGTGATTGTTGCCATAACTTGGATGGCAGAGAACGGGACACAGCTCTTGTTTGGCCACCCCAGTTCACATTCAAAAACACTTTGCAACAAGATGCCTGACTAGGTGCTGTGGAGCCAAGGCACTTAAATCCTTCTAGAGCAAAGTGGGTCAGGCTACCTGCAGTGGCCTGACAAAGTGTCGGTTGTGCAGCGACTGGAAAGCAGGAAACAGGAAATAGGAAAGGAGACCTTTTGAGCATTGCACACAGAATTTGGTCAGGACCATGACCAGACATCCTGGGATATTCATGGTTCTTACCAGCAGAGGAGAGTAGATTCTGGGAGAAATGGATGAACACTCGTTCTCTTCTGTCTCGGGTGATCTGACTAGTACTGCAGATGCTTGAGCTTCATGTGGGGCAATGAAAGTGCTTGGGCCATTTCCTTTCTGCATCTTTCTGTGTGGCTTCTTCCTGCACTTTTAACTCAAATGCTGTTTAATGTCACCCTTGCTGTCAGCAGAGGTGAGCATCTTTCACTGTGGAGATCCAGAGGTGTTACAGGGACTAATAGCTGCCCGTGGAGCGTCAAACCATTGTTGAGACAGCGCTTACACGTCCTTCCACGGCTCTCGTCCCTCCACATTTAATTTCTGGTTCTGAATGGAAGTGTCTGTGTTTCTGGGATGCCTTGAGGACCAGGGCAACTGTCACAACTAACACAGCGAAGTCAGTGAGGTTTTATGACATGTAGTTAAAGAAACAGTTACCATCTTGGACCCAGGAAACAATTAAACAACTCTAACAAAAGGCCAATTAATTCTAAATTAAAGTTGAGCTATAAGGTACTACTCAGGGTAAACCAGATTGCTGTTCTTTTCCTTCCTAATTACTTCTCCAGATTAATTTATTAGTCTGTCACCCACATGTGAGGGAATCTAAGGAAAGGTGGCCAAAACCAGACTGTGAGATTAATTATTTGGCCAGCTGGAAACAGCTTGTATGCTGCAGGCTGGTCATCCCTGGTTTGGGGACTGATGTATTCTATTCCATCATCAGAGACTTGAAAAAAGCACAAAATGAGGATATATTCCTTTTCTGACAGGATCACAACCTCATTTGCAGGCCACTTTGCACCCCAGCATGGACTGACAGATTAAAAGTAAGAACTACATATGAGGACAAGGGGTATTGGGTTAATTGAGATGTATTTGATTTTTTTTTGGAGTCAGCTGCTCAGAAAACATGACTCTAGCCCATAAAGAAATGAGAGTTCCCTTAAAATAATTAAAGGTATAGTAGTTCATCACAGGCAAATATACATCTGCATACTCACTGTATCCCTTTTGCCCTTGATGCTAGACTGACTATGAAATGGCTGTAATTATAATTATTTTTTTGCAGACCCACTGTGCTCTGCCATTCCAGAAGCCTCCCATGGGCTGGAAGACTTGTCCCTAGCCTGTTTTCTATAAACCCCAGCTAGGTAAAGGAAAGTGGCATGGACTGAGAAGCACAAGACCAGCATTTTGACTTAAGCTATTCGATGAAGAGGAAGTCCCAGGTGTTTTCAGCACAACTGTGAGCTCTGAAAATGAAATTAAAGCACTCAACACTGACTGAAAAAGAAGGGGGTCGTGAGACAGCGTGCACAGGAGATGGAAATCCCAGGGCAAACAGCTTCAAAGAGTGAAAAAAGAGAGGGAGGGAGAGAAAAAGGGAGGGCGGGAGAGAGCAAGGGATGAAGAGACAGCTTCTCTGGACATTTGGCAGTGGGGACAGAATGCCAGCTCTCAAATGGAAACGTGTGGTTTACTATAGAGATGATGAATTGGGTACAAGAGAGTCAGCCATTGCTGGGCTGGGCAGGGTACAGGATAAACTAGCAAGAAGATTGGCTAAGGTTAAGGAAAAGCTGTGGCCAAGAAGCTGAAGGCCACCCACGCAGATCAAATGGGAAAGTACTAATGGGAAAGACATTTTGCAAGTTAAAAATATAACCAATTCTTTAATCTGGGAACAGAGCTGTAAAATAACAGCTGTACAGCAAGCCAGAACAAAGTTTTCTTCGGTGGTTGAATGAAAGGTGGTTGACTGGAAAGACACCGTCTGCTTTATCAGAAGCGGGCCCTGCCAGGCCCTCAGCCAGGCCAGCCTCGTGTGGAGAAAGGCTGGGCTGCATTCCTCTGGGATGGTAGCACAGCTCTGCCACGCGGGCCAACGCAGCAGTCTTCAAAGGGACAGTGAAATATTAGACGTTTTAAAAGGATTTCCCACTATACTGATGTTGTTCCCATAACACAAGCCAAGGAGTAGGAAGGCAGCACATCAAAACACATTTGCATGCACTTGGAAACAGGCATCTCTTCTGTACCAGATAATGCTTTTCACTGCCTATAAAGGCAACATTTGGACTGTGAGTCCATGGAAAAAACTTCCTATGGCACCTGCACCAAAGGCAGGATGCTGAGAAAGAAGCCTCCATTGCTGATGGTGTTTGAAGTAGTGATAAAACAAACCCAACGACAAACCACGGTCACGTCGAACCTTGTGGGGTTGAACACTCTGGTTTTGCCCCAGGATTCACCCTGATCGCTTCCACTTCTGTCAGGACAACAGCTGGCCCTGCAGTTTAGGGCTGCTGCCAGTGCCATGGCTGACCCAGCACAGAGCAGAAACACGGGATGGTTATGACCCAGAGTAAGTGCACAGAGCTTGTGAACACTTCAGTCTGCAAGCAGAACCTGCAATGCAGGCGAGATGCTGTTAAGGGGGTTGCAAGGAGTTAATTACTCATCTGGCAGTGGCACCTCAGCTTGAGAGCGAGCACTGATAACACTCAAGGCACCATGGATGAACCAGAGGTCAGGAGATGCAGGCGAATACGAGCTGAGGATGTGAAAACACTGGCTTCCCAACCACCACGTAACAGCAGGGGACAGTCACTGGTACTGCCTGCCTCTCTGCACTCGTCTTTCTGCCAGCTCAGTGTTCCCCACTGCTACAGCTCTTTAGTGTTTCTGTCAAGATGCAGTACGTGACAAATGCAAAACACTGACAACTTCTACAACGTTTTGTCTCACAAATCTTTTCAGCTCTTCCAGAATCCCCTGAGAAACTTGAGTCACAAAGCAGAAAAAGACCATCATCTTGCAATGTAACTTTACCACTTTGAATGCTTTATGATGTAGTAGCTACCACGCACAGACTCCCCTCAGATGAGGTGTTGGCAGGCTGGCATAGAGGGTAGCTCAGCATACTTTGGATTTTCTTGCAAACTAACCACATTCATAATAAGCAGCCTGTGTAGATCCCTTGCTGCGTCATCGAGCGCTGATTTATAGACAAGCCTGTCAGTTCTTCCTATTAAAGTTTCTGGTTTGTGATGAAAGTCAGGCTGCCAGATTTAGTTCTTTAGCTTTGCAAATACTATTCTTCATTATTCCAGAGTTCTGATTCCAATATCGTTATCATTCCAGCATCCTTACCACGCCAGTGTTATTCCATAGTACTTTTCAGGAGCTGGTTCTAAAGCATTCAGTGACATCCAGATTTTTAGCTGATATGATATGGTGCCTATCAAGGGTGGAAACATTTACTGATGCTATTTGGTGACTCAATGTATGGCAGAGATCTGGAAACGGCATCCACTTACATCTGTTTGAGATGTAGCATATCTTTTTGCTACCGTGCCTCTTACCACCTTCAGCTGCTACCTCTGCCTTTTATTTTCAAATCCAAGAACACTTCAAAATGAAATTCGCTTATGCAATAAACAGGGCACCTGCCTTACACCTGTTTTATGTATTTAGCAGTAACAGTGAAGAACTGAGCTGCCCGAGGAGAGAGAAAACCAAAAATATTCCTTAAAATTGCAGGGGAAAGAGCCTACGGAAGACTGCTTAATCGATGTAGTCTGGCAAAGTGCTGCACACTGGAACAGATCCTGCTCCTCAGTACTGGCTAAAGAATAGAGACAATTTTTCAAGGCTATGGACATTCTTTTAATACTAGCAAATGATGTGTTACAGCATTTTCACCACGATCAAACAGAAAAGAAAAGTCAGACTTACCGCTGGATGAACCTTTTCCTATCACATGTGTGAGCTGCAGGGGTAAGAAGGAGAGGGCTGTGGAAAAGCATAACAGGTACTGACCAGTCAGGAGGCAGAACAGGCACCCAGCAGCCAGCAGTTGCAAAATGGCTACGGTGAGACTGGAGCAGTTCGGCTCCGTACAACTTAAAGGGCCAGATTTATAGAAGCACACTGGGGGAAAAGGCTGTGTAAGAGCCTAATTCTCCACTGGGAGAAGGCAGGCCCCACTCCCGGAAATATTTAAGCATGTCCTTAACTCCAAGCATATGAGTACTCCTATTGACTTCAGTCTGTGTACTGCTGTACAGACAATTAAGCACGTGCATAAAAAAAGGCTGCAGGACGTGTTCACCGCCAGGCAAAGAGTGACCCAGGCGGGCGATGCTCCAGCAGAGAGCTTGTTACAGCTTCATCGTGAAAGGAACGGGGAACAGCCACAGCTACTTCCCTCTCTGGTGAGTTGCTCTGGTCACCAAATAGTGTTCAGGTGCGTTCTAGAAAGAAAGAAAAAGTAAGTAAATAAAATCTGCCCTAAAAAAGATGTCAGATTGCTACAATAAACATTGCTCATGTATGCACTCTAATATTTCTGGTTTGTTCAGGCGAGCACCCGCAATAGGCCCCCATCTAATGGAAACAATTCCAAAGAGTTTTGGACTGGTCAAAGGAAGAGCAAGTAACCCAGTGACTGATCTACAGCTCCCTTCTGCTCCGTGACAACCACAGAGATGCAGTCAGTAGAGTGTCAAGATTGAAGTGAGAGCAGAAACACCCCAAGGATGGGGCACAGGCACCTTCGTAGACTTACAATTGCCAAAGGGATCTTACCCATACCCGTGCTCTGCTTCAATGTTCTGCTCCGTATCAAAGGAACGGAAACGTCTTCCTCACGTGCAGCCTCCAGTGAGTTTTCAGGTGGTAACACTCTTACTATGACCTGAATGTGAAGGAGACTTTAAAAACAGAAGACACAGATGGAATATCAGAGAGCTGCAAAGGTGGGGTTCCTCTTCTTGCTGCCCAAGACCATAGCAGTGTGGCTGCAAAGGGCAGACACCGTGTGCCCAGACTCCTGTGCACCCTAAAAAACTTATGTGAAGTTTCCTTTCGGGCGTGTCAAGTGGCATCATGACTTTGGTATGGTCAGTAGGGTACTTCTGCAGTTACCTGCCATGAACAGGCAACAAATCTGAACCCAGGCTTGCTCTGCAGTGTCTGTTCTACATGGCCATAGAGATGCAGCTACTGGGCCATGGATGGGATTTATTTACTTGTGTTGAATAATATAAGTAGTTAAATGCTGACATCACTGAAAAGCTAGTTTTTGGCTTATTTTACTCTATGATTAGAAGCTAATCTTAGTAGTTTTGCCAATGCCATCACTTTCCTCCTGCCATTGACTTTATACTCTGCTTAGGTTTCTCCAAATACGAAATCAACATTAGAGTCTGCTGGAGAGAAGTTTCTTTGTAAAACTTCATTGTATTCATATCACCATATAAACCCCTGTATATGCAATAACTCTAACTTGCACAGAACCCATAAACCACTCATATTTGATTGCCTCCAGACATAGGAGGCTATGACCTTCCCAAACATCTTAGCACCAGAAGAACTGCTTTGCAAGTTTCTTTTGCTACAGTACGTCTCAGGAAACACGGTGAGTGTTTCCCTACTAACTGAAATGGACTGCAATGTTGTGAGACTCGTTCTGCTCTTATTTACACCCCTCATTTGCATTATTTCACAGTCATCTCGGTGAGGGTGATACCAGACTCCCCTTCCCCTGGGCTTAGTCCCAGTAGTTCCCACTTCAGGTTTTGTGTGGCTGTGTGGGTTGCAGCTTTTTTACAGCGTGCCATCATCCTGATGGATTGCATGTTATTAACATGTCACGAGAACTCGCCAGATGTAACTTAAAGTGGGACTCTTAATGAATACCTGGGCCCGACTCTGCTTTTTCTTACACTTTGATCACCCTGGAGCAGCAGCTCTGAAGGCAATATACATTGGAGTGAGATTAGAAGGGATCCGTGGGCTGAATCCTACACCCAAGAACAACTCTGAAGCTATCAAGGTGAGGTGACAGATATTGAACATGTGGCAATTAGACCCTGGATTTTGCTTTTAATATTACACAATGTAAACAATAGTACCAGGGTAAGACTTCATGTAATCTATGAAAGGGGTTAGGTTTATCATCCTGAGACTTTTCAATAATGGAAATTCAAAGGCAATCACTTAAAGGGACTTCTCTATATCCCGGGATTAAAATAAAGGTGCCCTGTAAGGCATTAACACAACCATGCAGGGATAAGAAAATTAGACAGGAAGTGTTCCAATGATTATTTCAATGTCTCTGAGTGAGGTACCAGATAATCAGGACTGAGAAACTTCAGAGAGTTTGAAACCTTTCACTGTGTGAGCCAGACTGCCCTTTCCAGAGACATACTCCTAAAAAATTAGGTACCAAAAGATTTATTACCCAGAGAGAGGAAAAAAAAAAGTTTTCTTTTTTTCTTCATTGCTTTAACATGAAGCAACTTTCAGTGTTTGTCCCGCAGACATGAGGGCAGAATAAGATTATTCCATGATACAACTATGCTTTGATACAATAAGTCATTTTATAGCTTGCTATAAAGCTTGGTGTAATTGTTTAAAAGTTGGATTTGTGCCCCCTTGAATATACATAGAAACAAGAAGTTAGCCAAGCAAGCAGATACCTTTTTCATTGTACTGGAGCTTAAAAATTCATCTTCTGCTGCATCAGATGCTATCATATCCCACATTAGATGTGCATATACACACAAATACCGGTGCTTGGGTGCAATTTCCTGCAGGCAGGGATGTGTCAGGCAATGCTCTACACAAACCAAAGTGCTGTTCAGCATGCAGTTGTCTGCTGGCCGTTTTTGACGATGTGAAATTGCCTCTCCACTGCAATTATTTCTAAAGGTAATAAAAGGTTTTTATAAAGACACTTGGCTGAAAAGCAGTGAGATAAGGGAGAAGTCAAAGTAGCCAGCAGCAGAAACGTGTTATATTTGCAAAAGGAAAAGTAAGGAAGCTAAAGAAGCAGCCTTGATGGAGAAAAAAAGAGAGACTCTAGAAGAGATTTCCTGTCTAGTGAAGACAACAGGCACTTGCTTGATAAAGCAGAGTAGAGCAGACAACAGCAGGAGAAATGTTTTCAGTGGTTCTCACAGAATTGGAACACAGAGTTTTGTTTGGCAAGCGAATTAGCTGCAAGAGCCAAATGTCTTCAGAAACAGCTTATCCTCTGGTAGCTGTCTTTTGCTTAAACTCTCTAAAAAAGCATCTGTAAAGCACTGTGAAGCATGAAGCCATTCCAAATGCAGTGAGTTAGATAAGGCAGTGTCCATTCTGGCTCAGCCACTTGTTCTGACAATCTCAGTAATTCAAAGCTCTGTGGAGAAGGAACTTCAGGCTGCCTGCTGCATGGCAGGACGTCATGGATTAGATTCTTATGTACAGGCCAAGTGGTTTAGCAAGAACTCGGCCAAGATGCAAAGACCAAAGGGAAAACCCTGCTCTTAGATCTGCAGAGCCAATTTCAGATCCCCCCATCTATGAAATCAGAGACAGGTCTGCCGCGGTACATCTTTATTCCTGGCTGGAAAGAAGCACCAAGAGGTAAAACGTCAGTTTCTTAGGCGTTTACCCACTTGATTTCTGTATCTCACGTCTGATGGGGGGAGGGAAGAGGCTGAGGGACAAGGCACATTCATCTCTAGCATGCCACAAGAAAGAGCTTTGCTTCAAGAGCATACATCAAAGTTCCCTGATAGCCGCGTTTAAATCCATTCCTTACAGGGCAATGATCTGATGGAAGAGGAAAGTCTCTGGGGACACACTGGCTCATGAGAGGAAATTAGTGCCTGGCATGCAGCTTACACACTGCCGGGTATGCCCTTGTTTGTCAGCTACCAGTAATACAGGCCGTTAGGAAAATCCAAGCCCAGTTGAAGACTGGGTCTTGGTTGCCAGCTTGACGCTAGCCTCTCTGCTGTCAGGTCTTAGCTGACAGAGACCCAGTTTTAGAGTGACTCGAACATTTTATCTCTTAAGTGTTTTATGCAAATGATGAAAGGAACTTAAAATCAAAAATAAAGAATGGCTAGAATGCCTTTGCTATTTCCTACATGGACTGGAGGTCAGGTCGTGTGTTCCCTCTAATTCGGCACCGCAATACCATCTCAAGAACATACATAGAAAAAAAGAAGAGTCACCTGAACAAGATACTCAGGATCCACGTGGATGGAGACTTACGTGCTGAGCTCCACACAGATCCAAACCAGTATATGGTGACACTCTTCTCAGGCTGACCTTCTGTAGGATTAGATCCCTCATTTGCTACTTGAATGGATCTTCTGTAAAAGTGCTTCATGTGTTGATGCATAAAAATGAAACACAGTTTAAAAATGTTAAGAAGCCTGCAGAGCCCCGATGAGTAGAAGTCTTTTCATAACAGATGGGACATAAATAACCATTACCTTATTTCCACATGATTATTCCTTTCTCTGGAATGGAGAAGTGTGGAATTAGTTATAATTTTTAAGTTACTATTTTATTTCCTCTCTTTTGTCTTAGCATTGCCCATGTCTGTAGTAAGAACATTTTTCAAATAGGAGACATTGATTTATACACTCTTTAAAGATGAACTCGCTGGAAGACAATGGCATCCCTGTCAGACAGGGCAGGGAGCCACCAGCTCAGAATGCAAAGACTCACCACACCTCAGAAGACCACGTTTCTGCCTTCTCAGCATGTGCACAGGTATCAGAACAGAAGATGTCTTCCCATGTTGCATATCCTGACTTGCTCACTTCAGTTTGATTCCTTTTCCCCTTTCCCCAGCAGACATAAACCAACCATTACTATACTCTCCATAACCATTGGGTTTGAATACCTCTGTTTCCAAGGCGTGGCACTGTTTGGGTAGATATTCCAGCGTAGTTGGAATGACTCCCTTGCAACGGCGTTGTGGGCAGATTTGTTTATTCAGCACAGGGAGTGAGTGTTCAGCTCCTTCTTACCATGCACACAACTGCCAAAACCATTCTGAAATGACAGAGGTTGTAAGCACCTCTATAAGCTTCACTCTTAAGGTGAAGAGACATTGTAAAGGCTTTCAGTCAGTGTGCTGCTTAGTATCCTGTATGTTCTGCCTCTTGGAAGTCAAAATAATTGACTGAAGATAAACAACTGAAATCCTGAAAAGAAACAACTGAATGTGCACATCTTGGGTCCCTGGGTGAGCTGCAGGTAATGTGGAAGCCAATGGAAAGGCTCTCCTGGCCTTGGTAAGGTGCAGGCCAAGATGCAAGCCAAGAAGGAGTACTAAGGAGCGCCACAACAGCTTCACTTTTCTGATGGCCAAGCATCAGAGATGATAAAGGGAGTTCTGCAGGGTTTTGGCTTTCCGACTGAACTGAAGAGTTTATATTTGGCAATGGAAAATGGCCCTATTTAGAGAATTTTGTAAACAATGTTAGTTATAGGCAATGGATTTTTTCCACTGCCTATATATAGTTATCTGAAGCGCTGTTATGCTCAGGTCGAGACAAAAAGTTATCTAATCTGATTTAGGTTTAATGCCACATTGAACGGCCGTAACTCACCGTTGAGAAACAGTTGTACTCCATGAGCAGCTTTATGTGCGTGTCCCTACAGTATTCTTAAAAGCACATCTAATTTACCAAGATCAGACTATCTGTCAGGAGTCAGCAAATGTAGAAGTGTAGCCCCAGGCACAGTCAGACACCAGCTTTGAAATATATGCCATTCCCCAGCCCCCAGGTTCATGGAGTGTTGATTCTCAGGTTGGTGAGGCATCACAGGAGCACCCAGACTGGCTCTAAGCATATGGGGCATCCACGTGGTCACGGGGCTCATCTCCTTGTACTTGCTGCTCCTTGCTGGTGCATTGTTCTCAGCCAGTGAGCTCATGTACTTCTTGCAAGATGAGATATACCTTGATCTGTGTAAGGATGCCAACTTCTGTTCTTGATGTTGTCCTCTGCTGCTCTTAAAGATTGCAGAGGAATTTTCTGTATTCCATTGTCATGACTACTGCGTGGTTAATCAAAAGTTTTTGAGATATTGCTCTTTTCTCTTCAGTCACACCCCCCAGAGGCTGCTGTTTTCGTTGTCTAAAGTATTAGTCAGTCAGTGTTTATGAGTACTACGTTAGGCCTCAGAATCCAAATCAAAACCCAGGGTACAAGGCAGTTCACAAACATAAAAGCCTGATACAGTAAATAGAAAAGACACAAGGTGGCAAGAAACTAACACCACCTTTCCACACCGTTACACTGAATTACGAAAGTCACTGTAGGATATTACTGAGACAAAAGCTATAGATGTAGTCATACAGGAGAATTAAGTTGGCTCTTAATTAACTCTCTCTTACATGAAAAATATACAGAAAAGACCTTTTCAGTCAGTATGTGAGTTGTCTTCTTTGACCCAACAGGAAATGCTTCATCTGAAGCATGGGCAAAAAAGGGAAGGCTGGTAAGAACCAGAGACACGAAACCACCTTGAGGAGATAGACACCTGCTTTGGTTTTCATCCAGTATCTCATGAAGTTCACCCAGCCTTTCAGCCAGGATGTGCAGACTGTCATCACTCCTCTTCCCACCCCAAAAGCTTCCCACAGAAAGTGCCATACTCATGAAGCTCCAGAGTGATGAAGAGGGGAGGCGGTGAAGGGAAAACAGTGTTCCTCTTCTGAATTCTGCATAAATATTCAGGAGAAGAGTTATTTATGCAAAACAGATTGTCATAGGCAACAGAAGAGTCACAGCATTTTGGGCTGGTTTGTAGCCCAAAGCAGTAGGGTGTTTTGGGTGCTCATTCTCTTATCTCCTTTATCCAACCCATGTCCATGGAATTTTCAAACAAGAACTCTGTGGCACTTTGTAATCACTAAGAAAACAAGCCAGCAGAGGGAAAACAGCTTCATTCCTTCTTTCTAGAATTCACAGAGGAAACACAGCAAAATACCATGTCTAGCTCGTGCTTCCAGTGGGTGAAAAGCAAGAGGACTGAAAGCACCAGACTGGGTTGATAATAGAGCAGTGACAAGACGGATGGCCTCGCCCCAGCCGTGTTTCACCCCGTATCTCAGCTCCCCACCGGTGAAGCTGGAATGGATAGTGTACAACCGAGAAGCACCGCGTTGGAGCTGGGCATTGCTCCGTGACTGCTGAGAGCAGGGCCCGGCGGGCTCCATCAGCTGGCCAGGAGGTCAGTTCCACCCCAAAACGCTGCCACGAGAGATGAGAAACTCCTGTTGCCCTTCATCGGGGAATTCAGTGGCCCTGAGAAATCCTTACACACCAAGAAGGGCTGCAGCTTCGGGCAGGCTTTAAAAAAAGATAAAAGCCAACACAGCCGCATGGACACACAAATGACATCCGTTCAGAATTAGCTCTGCCCCTTTTATCTTCATCAGAAGCCACGCTGAACTCCAACCTTTGGATCCTCTCGAGGCTTTAGCTTTTCATTATGACTGCCTGGCTGATCACCTTCTGCCCAGCAAAGGATGGGCAGCAGGAGGGTTTACCAACATGCCGTGCACTCCCACAGTCACCGAGGGGGACGGATAATGAGCAGATAACCTGCTGCAACTTTCAACATATTTCCTGTAATTGAGAACTCTTCTGTACCTCGTCTGGAATGCAGATGCCTGTCAGTCACAGGGTCATAAATAGGATTAGGGACTGTTTCTGGGGAGGCAGGAGACTGGCTTTAGATGCTCTGTTGAAAATACAGATGTTTCCTGGCTGCATGGCTGTTAGGCAGTGTATCTGCAAGTCTGTGCAAGCAGGGCTGATGCTAGCTCTTCCTCGAGGACCCAGTCCTGCAGCTGGTGCATACTCCTCCTAAGAGCACAGATCCCTAGTAAGTTTTGCCTGTGCTATCAGTTGCAAGACCCAAGCATTAAAAGCCTGGCTTAGAGCTATAGAGCATCTCTCTTCCTCTATCAAAATGATCTAATGGGCACTGAGATCTTCTTCTGCCAAGAGATCTGTTTCAGACTGTAGCACAAAAGGATTTAAAGCATAATATCCACATAAGGAGAATCCCTAAGTTACCATGAGAAACTTCATAAAATAATGCAGTCTTTGAGAACTTTATCCTCCTCCACCCCAATTACAACTGCTGTGTGTGACAGAAATGCCTGAATAATTAATAATTACCAGTATTTAGTTAGATTTTTTTTTCTTTTAATGCAATGTCTTATTATCAGCTGAATTGCTTGTTCAGACACTGAACGTTGTGCAACTTTTGTTAAAGGCCACGTATGGTAACTGACAGGCTCTGCCTCACAGCTTTTCTCTTCTTCTTTGGCCCTTCATTTCCATATTACATCAGAACTTCTTTTTCCTGTCAGTAAAACTATTTCTCCTGACAGTAAATCTTCTCATTTTAGGAATGTTACAAAAGAACCTTAAGATCCCAATCAGGATCAGGGCTGGTGAGCCACTTCATAAGCATGCAGACACAATCCCTGCCCCGAAAGCACTCCAAATGTCAGTAGCCAGGGTGCAAAAAGTATAGGCTGAGAGCTACTGCAGTGAAGCAACTTCCTCAAGGTCACACAGGAGATCAGTGACCAGACCAGGAATAAAACCTTCATCTCCCACGCATCTCTGCTGTCCTCTATTTTTCTTCAGTAGAAAGGAGTAAGTGTTGAAACTTTTTGGTTTCATCCAAGGCAAATTCCACTGGATCTCCCCATATTGAAGGTAGGGAGAGGGGGGGATATCCACTCTAATAGTGGATATGCATCTGAACACAAAACTCTCCCATTCCGGCAGCTTGTTCAGGATATGCCATCCAGACAGAATTCCCTGTATTACATGGTTAAATGTACTCTGGATCAGAAAGGAGGAATTGCCAGAATCATCCAAAGCAATGATATGAGAGAGGTCATTGTCTCCTATTCATCTATGTTAAGGTCACAAAAGCCACCACAGAGATAAGGGGATGTGGTCAGTGCCCTGAAAGGCTGACACACTAATTGCAGATGGAACAAAGGGGCCAGGGGATAAAGCACAAGCTGGGGTAAAGGAATGACGTGGGGTGCTGAGGATAAGGCCACAGGGTTATTCAGCAGAGACATGCCTAACAAGGCTGTCCGTGTCTCCTGCTAACGTTGGGCTGATCCTGGTGCAGACAAGGTTCTGCCTCTTTGGGGGTGTCACTGTCAAGTGACTATATCCAAATGCACTCTTTTGTCACAGGACACAGAAGAAGGTTTCAGAGGAGTAGTTCCTTCTGTCAAACACTATTCCCATCACTGTCTATCTCTAGAGGTCCCTTCCAACCCAGATGGTTCTATGATTCTCTAAGTCACAGCCACACACAGAGATACATATTGTATTTACAGGAAAAAAAAAGATGTTCTACCTAACTGCCAGCTCTGCTCCTGGATTTTATTTCCAGACAATGCATCACCCTCAGCATGCATTCCTATTTTTCAGGTAAAACACACTTACCAAGAATGTTGAGCTGGCAGCTGTAAGAGGAGGCGAGTATTACTGTAAGCCTCTGGTACTTTCCCTTATTACATTTTGCATTATGAAACATAAAACCATTCAGATTTTGTAGTCTAAAACATTTGGATGAGTTTTATCTAGAAACAAAGCACGAACAACAACAACAACAAAAGGAGGACTGATGTGCTTGGCAGTTGTTTCCTCCCCACACTGTCTTTTTCCAGTTTTTGATGCAGCATCATGAAGAACGGCTACGTTTTGTCCTTTAGCAAAGCTAAACATTCTATCAAGGATGCACCAGTCAGAGCAAACCTAGTTCAGTTTCCTGTGATGCTTTTCTCCCTTCCCCTCACATTACATTTGCCTCAGTAACACCCTGCAGCAATGAATTACACTTGTCACACACTCGTGCAGGCACAAAGGACTCTACAGGAGTCCTTTGTGTAGTACAGGACATGAAGTACTTCATACAAAGGGACTTCACTAAACACCACTTTCCCGGGTGTTTCCAGCACACCACCGACAGCAGTGAGGTCTGAGATGTAGCCAGGAATTATTTACGTTGCCAACAGCAGAATGGGATTGAGTTTAAGATGCCTTAAGAAGCTAATGGGTGGCTTTGAGACAGGCCACAGGATGGCAGCAGCCCAGGACCAGCCCTGGCTTCAGAAACCCCGCTCCTCATTGCCAGACTCAAATTCCCTCAATTCTCAACAGTTTCTTTCCTTTGCCCATGTGCATTCCCACAGCCATGAGGGCACTGCAAGTGTATTGCTTTGGGTCTGCCAAAGCCCCCATTTATCCAAACTACCAAGTGATCCAAGATCTAGTGCCACAAAAACCACATTCCTCTGTCTCTGGGGACCTAAACAGCTTGAGAAATTTGACTTAGGAAAAAAAAAGGCAAAGAAAATAAAGCTTGACTCTGATTTTCAGTGCTGAGCAGAGTTTGAGTTCATTAATGAGAACACTCACACAATCTTCAGCTCATTGTTTTTCTCCTGCTTATGGAGTAGTTGACTATAAACTTCCCTCCTGTATTCTTTCTCTCAAATTTCTGTATCAAATGTCAGAGACTGTTCATCATCCATGCCTGTGCAACACCTTGCTCACATCCATACTGAACTACATTGCTACCTGCCTGCTCCCTCATCTTCCTCCCTGCCCTCTGTTCCTCCGACAGAAGCAGCCATTCTGCAACTTCTCACCTATAAGGCAGTAAAAGTCAGTGGAGGGAACATTGCCAAGAAGCTGTCAGATGACTTCAGACTGCAAAGTAAGTTATTTACATCACTGTGCAAGTAGAAAACTGGGCAGAAGGGAAAGCCCAGGGACTCGATTTAGCTGCCTTAGGTACTTTTCTTTGACCATTTGAGCTCTCTGAGCACAGCCCAAGTCATTCCCAGGTGTCTTTATGGAAAAGCACAGGTCTCCCTCTTCTGACACATCCGACAGCCCCCGAGGATGTTTCTAATGGCCCAGAACATCTCCAGGCTGCAGAACTTGATGGTATGGGGGTAGCTGAATTGATCCTCCTGACTCCTCACTTCTGGTAACAGCTTGGTGTGAACCTCTGCTTCCCATGCCAAATTCTCATCGTAAACCAGAGTTCAAAACAAAAGCCCCGGAGAAAGTCTGCTTTTGAAGAGATGCTGTATTCATTTGTGCCAGGGAGACAATGGAAATCTAATGACTCAGCCATCAGGAGGGATGGGCCGAAGTAGAAAAGACTGGTGATAGTCACCGAAGTTGTGTCATTGAAAGTACATGAAGGAAAGTAAGAGGACAAAGGGAAAAGTAATAATTTATATCTTTGAGTAGGAACAGGACCCAGGGGCAATGCAGCTCTTTCAGCAGTCCTGCTTGTGTGCTCACGAACTCTGTGTACCAAGAGACTGACAAAGAGTAAACAGGTTAAATCTCCAAGGGACTGAAGGTAAGGTGGCCCTCACAGTTTCCTGGCCTCCAGGCAACACACTTTCAAAACCAAAAGGTGCTGCTCGATGTCAGTTCTGCCTGACTGCAGACCCACTTAGCAGTCCACTGGATCTCTTTCACAAGGCTCTCCTGAGCATGGGCGTGCACTCTGACAGTGGATGGCTGCTGTGCTTTCAGCTTTCCTACCTGTGAACAACAAAACATCTGCTGCCACTCCAGAGCAGCTAGGATAACAACAACATTAGCAGTGATGCTCAAGAGCAGCAGGAGGGTCTTCAGGGAGCAGGGTAAGGTATTTGGAGGCAGGAAGCGTGCTTTCTGTCACATCAGGGACATGGAGATGTGTCCATCATCAGGCTGTAATCAGCCTGGGTGTCTATACTCACTTTGAAAGGGCTATATAATCATTCTGGAGAGTAATTCTTCCCTCCAGAGACAAAGTCCATCCAAAAATCAGAGTAGCCCAGCCACTCTATGCCATTTTTCAGATTACCAAAGGAAAGGGGAAGCAGTGAAGGAAGACCATAGATTGATCCTGGGATGCTCTGGCTTCTTTCTAGTCTCCGCAGTTAGAGAAAACGTTTTCCCACCACACTGGAGAAGCACACAGCTTGTGCTGCCAGTGCAAAACGTGGCTAACGACAGAGGACTGTTTCCTTAGGAGAGTTTGGGTCCCTGCCTCAGACTCTTGCCATCTAGCAAGCTCTCTGATCTGCACACTCTTCCTTAGGAACCACAGTGTCAATTAAAACAAGTACCTTTGGAGGAGGCTGGAGGAGTTAATGAGGATTAAAGTGAACTGATAGAAAACATGTTGTTCTAGAGACATGAGCTTTGGAGAAGGAGGTTAGAGGTTCTGGAAAATCCAAAACCTAAGATAATTCTAATTGTCCAGCTGGTAGGGGATTCTTTTGAACATAAAAAAAAGAAAAGAAAGGAAAAGGAAAGGGAAAATGAAAGTAAAGAGAAAAGAGAAGGAAAAGAGAAGGAAAAGAGAAAAGAGAAAAGAGAAAAGAGAAAAGAGAAAAGAAGAGAAGAGAAGAGAAGAGAAGAGAAGAGAAGAGAAGAGAAGAGAAGAAAAAAAAGAGAAAAGGAGAAGAGAAGAGAAGA
>VWZY01007790.1:32743-68179 GCA_013399075.1 Chloroceryle aenea | reverse complement strand
AGAAGAGAAGAGAAGAGAAGAGAAGAGAAGGAAAAGAAAGAAAAGAAGAAAAAAAGAAGAAAAGGAGAGATAAAGATGCTGAATTCTATATGCCCTGCATCTAAGGTAGCAGATTCTGCACAGCACCCACAAAATTTTCTTTTGTAAACCGCAGTGCTATCAGTTCCCTGCTCTCAAGAGGATGAAAGCTGGATGAAATACCAGAAGCGACGGGCAAAAAAATATATCTGGCACTGTTTCAAGCTGAGAAGCAGCATGTAATTAGCTAGCAGAAAGGAATTGGTATTCAACCAGGGCTTGCTAATTTTCTGGTTAATTAAACATAACATACATGAATATTATCTGTACTCTTATCATGTAGTTAGATTTTCATCTTGGCTACAAGATTTCCCACATCTCTACTGATGTCCTATCTTTTCTTCCTCTTCCTGGTGGCTGCCTGCACTGACAGCTGGCAAATTTAGAGATGAAGAACAGCTCAGAAGGTTGAGGTGGCTCTGTACCATCCACCGTCAGCCCTTGCAATACTTGGTTTCAAAATCCACACCGGTGGCTTTTTTCCCTCTGCCATGAGGTGCCTTACAAACCAGGAGCCAAAGCCCCTCTCCTTTTACAGAGATGGACAATCGAAAGCGTGCTCTCTCTGGGTGCTCTGCCTGAGTCCCGATGCATCTGTTCCCTGTTTTTATACCCAGCTCTATCACTGCAGCTCTGCTCTGACTCAGCCAGTGCCTGTCACGTAGTCCAGTCACCTGGCACCTGTTCCCCTCCTTGGTTTCAACTTGGGTCACTTTACACAGCCATAATCTGCATCTATCTGGGGGAGGCTGGTGCTCGTGGGCGGCTGGGAGGACGAGACTGTAACTCAGGAGGAGAAAATCTTGCAGTTGTTTGAAGGATGGAAGGGCAGGCCTTTATCCTGCATCAAAGAGGATGGCTTTGAATGGAAACGCAACTTCTCGCTTCAAATATTCCTTTGAACTGGGGACTGACATGCATGGGCCATTCCTAAGAATAGCAGCCTTTTATATATATTTTTTTTTCAGTTCTGAAGAAAGCTATTTCTGCCCAAGCATGGGATCTCTTCACTTCTTGCATCAATAATTATTTATATCAGAAAGATTCAGGAAAGAAAAGATGGAATTGATCTCACTGAAGTGTACTCCTAGATAAATACCTCTACTGACTTTATCCCCCTTATTCCATCCCCCCTGCAGGCAATGTCCTCCCCATCTCTGCTCACCGCTCTGGCTCACGGTACCACACGAGCCCAGGATCCCTCCAGGAGGAAACTAACCTGGGCCAGAACATAGCTGAAAGGATCAGTCTGCGGACAGAGGCTGAAGGAACCCACCTCTCAATGTGTGTGAGGTGGACACGTGGGCTACAGCACTCACTGCTCCCCTCTGCTAACCTTTCATGGTCCGTCCTGCTGGCTCACGTAGGCACAGGCAGCGCTGTTCTTACAGCATTGTAAGGTGTTCCCAACGCCACAACAGCACCTCAGTGCAGCATCTGAGGGGCTTGCATGGCTCAGTCTGCAGCTTATGGCATTCGATTCAAACTTGCAGTAAGGAGTCACACGTGGCCTGTAGCAAGACAGGAGAAATTTCACATCACAGAAGGAAAATGCTGCAAATGGTCTAGTCAGAAAGGTTCCTAACGCAAAGGGCTCGACTGATCCACCAGCACTGCTGAAATACACACACAATAACAGCGTTCAAACGCCTTCGGGAGGCTGGACTAGTACAGACTTGGCTGGCTTTTGTGGTATCTGAGTGTTCTGAGTGACCACATGGTCAGAATCCTGAAACCTACAGTTTGTAATAAATTACCAGCCCCTCCACGGACGTCTATGCAGAAGTGATGCCTCTTTTTTCTCATCACTCTGGTATATTTTAAGAAAATATGATGGTTAATTGAAAATAGATATTTTTTCCATATGGCCTGGAACAAAGTTTTGGATAAACAGAAGACTGAACCTTCTGGAAACAACAGATGGCAGTGTTTTAAAGACGAAGAGATGAAAGCTTGGGTAACTAGCGCTGAACATCGGTAGTAGCATCTGATGGAGGCAGCACACGTACACCTGGGGATTCATCTCCCCCGGATGGACATGTGGTTGAAGTAGAGACTTATTTTTTTTTAAATGAAAAGGAGGAAAGTGAGCTACCTGTCATATTCCAGCAGCCAGACACACAGTCTCTTTGCATTTAATTTCAACAGTGTCACTTAGGGCTGTAAATACCATTCCCAGATCAACTGGCAGACTGCTACCGGTGCACGGCCTTAACCCCTTTCCACTACCTATTTACTGACAATCCCGGGACAGGAGAGGACAGGAACAGGAAATGGGAAAGGAACACACAAGGTCCAAACACATGTCATAACTACGTTAGGCAATAAAGAATTACTGACCCACCCCATGTTTCACACGTGCCACAGTCGGGTGTCTGCCCGTAACCAGTTAGCATGGAGCACCTGCAGCAGCCACCCTGCAGTCAGCCCTGAGAAAAGGTTCTGTTTCCTTCACACACTGAGATTAGCGTCAAGGAACCGTGGCAGTACTTGCCTGAGTACTGTCACAGACAGCAAGAGGAGAGCTGGTCCCAGTTTTTGCAGCAGGTTATGCTAATATTGAAGGGAGATCCCGAGCCAGCTCAAGGGCTGGCTGGAACAACCTTTCCTTCCCATACTAGAATGCTCAGCACTGTTTCTGAATCATATTTCTGCAGGATATGTTACATTTTACAGAGAAATGTCTACAGCAGAGAAGGAAAAACCCCACCTTTTATACTTCTCTCTGACAATTTGTATTTATTTTTGAAGGTGACAGAAATGGAGGGGATAAGAAAAAACAGAAAGGAGTCAACCTGAAGAATCTGAGGTAAAGACAAGAGAGTCATTTGGTTTATATCTTTTTAATCCAATGGTAGACTTCTTTCAGTTGCCCCAGGCTAAGGATCTGACCTAGCCTACACTTTCTGTTAAGCATATCAGGGTATTAATGTATACTTAGCATACATCTATAGGGATGGCAGCCTGAGAAATAGAACTTCGTCCTCTAAGATGATGTCACAAGCTCTGTGTAGAGCCCAAGATGGGACAACAGTGATATGCTCACAGCAGAGGCAACACCAGGAATCACTTGGAGTTGCTTGTGGAGTTTAGGCTTTGGCAGGCAGAAGCCCACCCAAGAAGCAGCGCTGTCCCCAGAGTGCCACACACAACACCCCTGGCAGCCCACCTGCAAATGCCCGGTTCTGCTGGTGCAGAGAAAACTCTCCAGCTCCTTTTGTCAGATGCACTGACACTGAGATTCTGGGTACAGCACAGGGCAGATGTGCAAGGGGGAAGGAAAACCCCTTTCTATGCCTTTTTGCCCTTTCTTCACCTCAGTGATACGGGATAGCTCCATTCCTGCTTCTGCAAAGAGAGGAACACAAAACATCCTTTGAGCCCCACCTTTCTGGGCAGAGGCAGAGACAAAGCTCTCAGTGCATTACTGGTATTTCTATTCCTTTAGGCTTCACCTTCAGTTCTGAGACCCAATTCCTTCCCCTGTCCACAAACAGACTGTTAAAATGCAGTCCATCACTCTCGAGTTGGGTGCTTCAGTTAAGCCACAGCAGGAGATCTGTTCTCACTCTTATTTGAAGTACTTTTTGGAGAATATGCACGTTCGTGCAGTTACAGCTTTATGCAATAGTCATATGATTGTCATTAATACATTTCAGTCTTCTCATTGAGACAAATCATCTTATCATGCAGGATGTCTTACTCATACTTCTTATCCAGCACAGCTACCATTTTGCAGAAGTTTTAACTGTTTGGTTTTTTTAATTAACATTTAATTAACTGTTTGGGTTTTTTAATTAACATTCTTGGATTTCTTATTTTCTTATCTCATATTTAACAGTATTTTTTAAATTTCCTTAACTCAAAGTGCAGGGCTTTTTGGATCAATACAGTGTTTTCATAACACTTTTTTGCTCATGTGTTGCTGGCGTAGGCTCCCAAACCTCCTCTCAGCTGCATCTAGCTTAGTGCCTGGGAATCACACAAAGCACCTGTACCTGCAAGGGCGTCGTACAAATGCATCCTTCCTGGCCAGCAGTGTTAGGCAGTCAGCAACAGCACCCATCAGTAACAGCACCCATCAGTAACAGCACCCATCACTAACAGCACCCATCAGTAACACCAATTAGTAACAGCACCCATCTACTGTCAGCAGCAAACTGCTGCAGGTGGAAGGGGACTTTGTGCTGTAACAGAAACTTGTGTCCAAGCATGATGTTGTTTGTAGCCTGTTCTGCATTTAATGCTCAGCCTTTTGCACACTTGTATCTCACTTTCGCTTTGTGTTTTGTTCTACCTCACTTAGAGAGCTGGAGCTGCTCTTCAGAATCAGCTGAGGTCACCCTGGGTTTACACGGGAAGGGAGCAGGAGCAGATGGGGAGTGTCCCAGCAGTGACAGCATGGGACCTGGATTTTCTAACTGAATTCTTGAGCGAGTGTCTCCTCTCACCTCTGCTTTGCCTGTGTAGCTGATCTACGCCAGCATCCGAGAGGAGAAGGGGTGGTCACTGCAAAGGGCTATCCTGTCAGTACATCCGTCACCGTGTACGGAGGAGCCATTCAGCGTGTGCGTGTTTTGAGCCCTTTAGTACCTGCTGCAATGAAATCCATCAGGCTTTAGGCAAACCTTGTTGGCAACATCACGGGCAGAAGATCCACTGGGCTGCCTGGATGGCTCGAAGAGCGAGACTGTGACTAATAGATTTCCTCAGGATCAGATTGGAGATGTTAATTGCACCTCTCTTTAAAATGAGTAGAAAAATCCACCAGCAAATGCAGTCTGCCCAGTAGAGCTGGAACATGTAAAAATTTCTCCAGGAATCAAAGAGCCTTTTTTTAAAGAGGTGAAACCAGGTGTGAGCACCTTGAAGTCCGAGGAGTCACACCAGCAACAAAGAAAGGCAATTCAAGATAAGGGAGACCCCAAACATCAGAACTGACAAGGTATCACTGCTCAAATGATGTTCAGACTTCGCATTAGCATCCGCAGAATCTCCCTGTATCCACTAATTGTGTAATACATGCAAAAGAGCAACCAGATTGGTTTCATCTGTTACATGTTGCATGGGCCAAACCCCAGGAAAATATTTCCCTTGGCTCATCCCAAGAAAAACATTAACATACGCTGTTTATTTTGATATTCTCAAATACTACTTTTATCATATGTTTTAGCTAGTTATTCCTTTAAGCTCACTCTTCTGATTCCATGTCCCTTTGGTATCTCTTAATTAGACCTGGTGACTAGTTCAGAAGGAATGATTTATTTAACAAATCCCACCCTTTCCTATCCCTAAGCATCTACAAGCAAAACTCTAGCTTCCTAATTTATTTCTTTTTTTTAAGTTGGTATTAATTAAAAATCATTTGCAGACGTTCAGAGCAGGATTCTTGCTCTGTAGCTTTCCCCTTGTGCTTCTTTGAGATCTGCTAGGATGTGCTCCGCAGGACAGCGGTGCCTGAATGACTGACGTGAGCAATCACGTGACAGCTTGGAAGGGACAGTGTTTATGTCCAGACACAGGCTCTTGTACAGATGTAGGCTGGGAAGAGGACACAGGAGAGCATACGGACCGCTGGGGTTACCTGCAGTGAAGGAAGTGCCAGCTACAACAGACTCCAGGTGCATCCCAGCATCTCTGCCCGGCCAGCTGCTCCCAGCTGACAGCATGGGCACACAGAAAGCATCCACCACAAACGCCTTCTGGAAAGGAGGTGGCTCAAATGGAGTGCAGGAACTTTGTGATTGGTTGGTTGGTTTGGATTTCTTTTTTTCTAGGTAATTTTTAAAGGAAATTAAATGCAATACTTTATGTAGCTTTCAGAACAGCTTGTTCAGCTCAGTTTTCACAAGGAAATTAGGGGAAACACAGAAAGATGAAGGTGGAAAGTGAGGTCAAACTAATAACTACTGCTGCCTAACTGCTAGTAACGATTGCTATCTGTTGCAAACCAATAACTACTGCTACCTAACTGCTAATAACTATTGCTATCTGTTGTAAACTAATAACTACTGCTACCTAGCTGCTAATAACGATTGCTATCTGTTGCAAACCAATAACTCCAGCTATCAAAAGACTGCTGTGGAAGTTGCAGGGAAAACACCGTGGGGCTGAGCATCGCATAGGGTGTGGAGATGACCGCAGGGGGCTGAGTCTTGGTTTTAGGAGTTAGGGAAGAAGCAAGAAGAGGGGCTGACTTCCACCAAGCCTGGAAGAGGAAGGAGTCCCTCCTCCTCACTGTCAGCAGGGGAAGGAGCAGTACTCACAGATGTTCCCTTTTCCCTTGAGCTGGGTGTCACAGACTTCCTGGGCCGGTGACGGGACGCAGGCCTGGCGGATGTTGCTGGCCGGCTGCCGGAGGCTTCTGTGATAAATAGGTCTGGTTAAAAAACCCGAGACTGACTGGAGAGAGCTCTTCTCGTTCAGTCCCACCAAAACAAGCGGGTTCTTTGGGTTTTTTCTAGAAGATGTTAACACTGGGGGGAGGAAAATGTATTTAAAAAAACATCAAAACCCAGCCATTTCTTCCCAGGGGAAGAGCTTGGTCCCCCCTTGGCTCCCCAGGTGCTGCGGTGCCTCCCAGCAGCTGCAGCTCAGCAGCGGGTGATGCTTGGTGTGGTGCACACCCCCCTTTATCAAGGTAACATAAAGCACATCGAGAGGCAGGAAAGAGACACAGTGGAAAATAATATGCTGGAGATCGTATGGGATATGTACAACTTGTCTCATTTAATTCTTCTCCAGAACATTAGCTTTTGTTGAAGCATTAAGCTGTCTTAATCTCCACTAAAGCCAAGAGAATAACAAGCCAGTTATAATTAATCTATTTTCTTGGCTTTGGAGAAAATCCCAAGTGGTTATTTTTCTTTATCTACTAAGCCAATTCCGAGGAAAAACTCCTGTCAGTGTCAGTTATATGGAAAGGATTTCTGACTGAACTTGAATGCACGGAGCAGCTTTTGAAGTGCTTTCTCCTCTGATGGCTCGAGGTGTGCTTTAAGACTGTGTGTGCATTTCATGTGCTGCCTCACCAGCATACCCTCCTCCTCCTCCTCCTCCTCCCAGTGCCCTCGGCACGTGGCAGTTTTCCTTCTGCTTTCTTGCTCCATCTACTGGAACCAGTTCTACACGGCATTTGAATGAACAACTCGTATATACAACGAGTATTATTTATTCTTGTTAAAAAACCCAACCCAAACCAAAAACCCCTCTTAATCCAGTCTTTACAGTTGATTCATTTTAGTTTTATAACCAAATGCACATTTTGTAAACAAAATTCCCCCTTTTTCGGGCTCCTAATCAGAGCCCTGACAGTAAGACTACTCTCCCAGAGCTAAATGTCCTCAGACATTCGTGTTCTTACTGACCTCCAGTGTTTCCAAACTCTTACCAAGAGCTGCTGCTGGTTCCCAAAAGGCTAGATGCAGCAAAACAGCGGTGTTGGGAAGTTCTCAGCTGGGCCTACCAACAATTGCTGCTCAGGGGCCTTTTTTCCAACCAGCCCAGCATTTTTCTCGCAGCTCCATCAGGCTGCCCTCATGCTCCCCCTGTTCTGCCTCTAGCACAAGCTCCTTTCTGATTTTAAAGGCTCAACTTTCCTCCCCAGAACAGTCTTTCCCCAGAATGTGTGGTTCACCTCGAGGGCCGCAAGAGCCTTTCCAAGTTGACAGATCCCACTGCTTCCCTGTTCATTCTCTCCCTGAAATCAAACACTACCAGCAGGCACCTCTTCACCACAGGCCACGTGTCTTACAGAAACTCCATCTATTTAATCAGATTATGGATGGATATTCTTAGATTCTTACCCGTATCATGGTATTTAGAACATTACCAAGTGCTACCTCCTCTTTTGTCAGGATGCCAGAGATAAAATGATTTCTCTTTTAATTCCTTATATATTTAAATTCAAGGAACATCATTTCCAAAAGTGAATCACAGTTGTGTCCATCTTAAGCCCCTGCCACGTGGGAACACAGAGTGATAACTGCTCTGAAAATCAAGTTTGGCCCTAGGAAGACATCAGGATGTATGTAAAGAAAATTGGTGGTCGGTGAGTGCTCCCACCTCAGGAAAATGCAGGGCCAAATCCCAAACTGCTGACTGCCCACGTTTTCCTTAAGAATCAGGGGCAGTGAACCTGCTGGACTGCGCTGACAAACGGACCGAAAACACAGGTAAACAGCAAGGAGCTCATTCGAGCATCAGGGATCAATGCAGTGCATGATCAGGCTGTCTCGGGAGTCGTTATGGAATCTGATTAATTCGAACACTTCCATCGGTAGGAAGGCAGGCTGTTAATTAATGCACTGATTCATAATTTAATAATCAATTAATAATTGAGTACATTTGCGGATGGCGGGTAAAGGATGGGAACTGCAGGGAATATTTGGTAGTACTGAGCTACTGAGGAAGGGTTGAAGCACATTTAGGAAGTAACTAAAGCAGAGTCTTCCTCGCAAGGGCTGAACACGGGCAATGCAGAATCTGTATTAATAAAAATGATAGAAATATTCTCCAGCCTCTGTTGTCCATGGGCCTCTCAGCTGAACCACGTACCCATGTCCTTTACATGGTAAGAACTGCACATCCTCATCCTCTCTCTGCTCCTCCAAGTGCAATAAAGGCTTTTGCTAGGGGTGTATCTGAAAATCTTGTGTTACTGGAGGCAGTTTATGGTGTGGAGGAATTTACCTACAGGAACAGGTCGCAAACAAAACCCGTTTACATTTTCTTCTCAAAAGCAGAAGAATTAGAGCAGACGGGGCATGGGAAGACCATCTGTGCCTAATTAAAGGGTGAGACTGCAGAGCAGCAACAGATGTTATGTTATTGTAGTCAGATGAGTTTATTGCTAACAGTGGTAAATATTGTGCACGTTAAGTTGGGTATTTCCAAGCAGTAATTTAACA
This sequence comes from Chloroceryle aenea, assembly GCA_013399075.1. Taxonomy (NCBI): domain Eukaryota; kingdom Metazoa; phylum Chordata; class Aves; order Coraciiformes; family Cerylidae; genus Chloroceryle; species Chloroceryle aenea. The sequence continues at coordinate 59,192 of VWZY01007790.1, read as the reverse complement.
GCCCTGCTTCCATACAGACTACCCTTTCCTTCCCGGACTGCATGCCATGAGCTCTGAGTGTCATGAAGGTCAGACTGCAGAGGAGATCTAGACAGAGATATTTTCTACGTACTGAGAACAGCGAGAACAGAAAAGCCAAGGATACCCATCACAAAGAAGGCATCCAGGGCTTAATGACTAAAAATAGATGGGCAAGTCTGCATGAAGAAGACATGGCAGAAAGGGGTGACATACCTGCAGCTTCGCTCCGTTCCTGCAAGTCCTCTTTAGAACTGAGACAAGCACCGCGGGAGGGTCCATCTGGCCGTGGGGTCGGAGGGATTCTGTCACTGATGGTGTTTAAGCACAGCATGGCTCAGAGTGAGGAGCCTCTTCAGTCTGGGTGAGTTTCTTCCGAGTAACTTCTGGAAGCTGTTTGAAACTTACCTGCACCAAGAGTCCAAAGGAGAAGCTGTGGTTAAATGGAGCAACAAACTCTTTCCGGAGCCACAGAGCGGTGGACACACCTCATGCTGCCTGATAATCACAAGGTCACATCCAACTGTATCTGTTTTAAGGTATTACACAAGCCTCCGTCCTCCCTTTTGTTACTTCCTATTTGCAGGGTTGTGGTTAGATGTGCAACTCCTACATCCACATGGAGCCCACAGCGTGGACCCACCTGGGGGCCTGGGATGGGGCGTGCTGTAGCACCCAGAGTGGTACAAGCTACTCGCACATGAAGGCACGTGGGTTTCATCTGTTTGCTTTAGCTGCCATTTTTACTTACCTTATAGTTGTAGTAGGACAAAGGGCTATGAAATTCTGAACTAAATGTGCAGAAACTTCTACGCGATTTCTTTTCTGCTTACTTTTTTCCTTGCTTTTGCAGAGACTTCATCTCGTTTTCATTGCTGAAGCAAGGAGTGACAATAGCTGGCAGGTTTTATTACTCCTGTGTATTTGCATCCCCGTTGTCCTGCTCCCTAGAGAGGGCTTTCCATGCGTGTCTCTTCAGACAGTCATTCTCTGCTTCTGAGACACAAGCTGTGGTAAAGGAGGGCTTTTTGTGTAGACTTACAAGTATCATGCTGATAAAAGGGATCAGATAAAAGTCTTTCTTTCTTCAAAAGAGATAAGTTAGAAACCGGGAAGCAATGAATGCATGAATGGAAGCATGAATGAATGCCCCATCAGTGGTCTACAATTACAGGAGCTGATGGGAAGCAGTGTCAGGAGAATCCAGAGGTTACCCTAGAAAGGGAACAAAGGCTGCAGTCCTCAGGGACTGCACCTGAGTGAAGGACCAAGCCTGCAGGAATTCTCAGTGAATGAAACGTTCACATTTAGGAGAGAATAGAAACCATATCACAGATAAAGATAATGGAGCTGTGTCCCGTTTGTGATACCATGGCAGATCCCACCTGGCCGTCAGCCGTGATCGCTGCTACGCTGCTTTCCCAGCCTTGTCTGGGGGAAACACGTAAACCTCAGAAGAACTTGCAGAGCACCGGTGTGCGTCTGCCGGCTTCTCTGGTTCCTTTTGTGGGGAAATCTAGAAACACTTTATCAGTTTTGGACCATCGAAGCATTTCGGTCGCTTGTTATGGAAATTCTGGGTAACAACAGCCTAATGCATCAGCTCTGGGAGAGCGTTTTTCTGACTGTTTTTGAGTGACTGATGGTTTTTAAAGAGACAACAGGGTATGTCCTGAGAGGACAGAGGGAGCACAAAACCAGCTCTGTTTTAAAAAGAGCCCTAACTCTGAATATCCTTCATCAGACAAGCCACTGGAATAGAGGCTGCCACGCAACCTGCCAACCTCTTTCTAAAACCATCTCTGCATTTACTCCCACGCTGCTGGAAAAAGCAAGGGAACATTATGATAATCTGGTATTGCTACTGCCTGGAAACATGTTATTTAGCCCCATCACAGGCCTGCTGGAGTGAAGAAAATCAACCCTATTTCAATCAATTACAACTGTAAACAACAAACACAGGCAGTTCCAAGCCTTTAAATCACCCACCAGAACACCCTCTGGTGTGATTGTGGGAATAGAAGTCATTAAGATACACCAGACCGTGGATTCCCCAATAGGGAAATTTCTTTTTTCTTTTTTCTTTCTGAGGAGACAGTGCCCCCATTTCAATGTTAATCTCAGAGGGGAGAAACCAAGGTTTATGTCTCAGCCCTGTCACAGATTTCCAGCAGGGAGGCAATCCCTTAAAAAAGACATCCCTTCAAGCACCCATCACAATTAGGAGAGAACAGAACAAGCAGGATAACCTCTCTGGGGACTGCGATGAGCCCACCAGCACTTCCTTAGCTATGCCCTGGTCATACCAATCCCATCACCTCAGCTCCCCGAGACACAGCAGCATTACCTCTGGGCTTGACAAGGGTGCAGTTCACCCGGCCACGGGTGACTGTGAGCTATTCATGCCAACAGGATGCTCAGATTCTATTTAAGAAGAGGACTAATTTCCCTAATTTTCATATCCATCCCAACCAGTTAGAAACAGCAGCTACACAGACGGTCAGTTGACAGACACTGTGTCAGGAGCTCTTCAAACAACGTGGTTTATACCAATGCATATATAAAAAAGGGAGAGAGGTAACACTACACATCTTCTGCACATTTACAGCTCTATCTGAAGGTTGGAGCACACAGAGCCAAACTGAGATCTGGGCAATATCCCTAGAAAATGGATGATTAAAAAACCACAAACTTTAACAAAAACAAAACAACCCAAAGCACACAAACAGAAAAACCCACAAACAAAACACCCAATAAACCACAAAACAAAACAAACAAAAAACCAAACCAACAAATCAAAAAACAACCAGCCAAACAAAAACAACCACCAAAAAAGGAAACGCCTTCAGAAGGGGGAAGAACATATAAAATTTAAATGTTCAGTTAAAATTCAGCAAATGAGTTTTCACAGAGGAAAAAAGAAGAAAACATTTGGAAAGGTCAGACTTTTTTTTTTTCAACAAAGTGAAACATTTGCAGTTGTATCCAAGTTGACCTTATACTTTCAGATTTGATCTACTCTAAAGAAGGGATAAATGACCCTAAATGAAATGATAAAAATGAAACTCCAAAATGAAAGTTTCAATTTCAGCCCACCCTGAAACAGTTCCCCGGTTTTCATTTTAATTTAGGCACTGAATGAAAAAAGAAAACAATTGTTAAGTTACCAAAAGCCCTCATAGAGAAAAATCTTTGCACCTCAGAGGAGAACGAAACACGTGGTGCAGCATTATAACGTCAGAGAGCAGAGACCGCCTGCACGGCAGCGCTTCCTTCGCTGTGTGTTTCTGATGGTGTCGAAAGCACTGTTGAGAAGACAAAATAAGTAAAAAAGTAATCTTTTATCTAGACTCTGAGTGCCAAGTCGTGCTAGAGACAGAATTTACAGTAAAAGAAAGAGATTTTTTTATGAAAGCTTTATTTTCATTCGTAACAGAATGAAATTATTCGTTAAATGCTTACAGACGAAAGCTGGGTTAGTGAGCACGGGGATCTCCCAGTGAAACAGTTCTGCAAAATACCTCACTTTAGAGTCAACGCACAACTGCAGCAACTTCTGGTTCCTTATGCACAATGTACACGAAAATGTCACGTGATTTACAGGGCTTGATGCCATTCTCACTTGTCAGCCTCGCACTCTTTCTGGTTTAATGGTGCAATTCCTCATGATACTGGCTGAATTCCCAGTCTAAGTGAGAGGAGAATCAAACACGCAGGGTTTGTTTGGGTTTCTTTTTGTTCAGGACAATGAATAACAATGAGCTTCCCTGGTTCTAGCAGCTTTAGTCGTTCTGGTGCATATGCTGTGGCCTCTCCACTCATCAGCACACAGCTTCAACTCCTGCTAAGCCAGACACAGCCCACCCGTAGATGAAAGCGCTCCGTGATTTTCATACCTTCTGCTCCCACAGCAGTGTCCAGTCGGAAGGCACAATGACTTCTTGAGGCTCCGTGTTTACAAACCATGCAGGGAGCTACAAGCCGTTGAACCCGGGCGTTGCGCGCACTTCGGTCAGGTCTGCCAGGAGACAGACACTAGAGCAGGGACACCCCCTTCTGTTCCCCGTGCCCCGCGGGCTGTCTGCAGGAAGAGGGGCGGTTGGGGTCCTACCAGGACGACTACGTGAGCGGGGAGCCTGCCGGTGCTCCCCAACGCACGCGTCACCACGAGGGCCAGCCGCAGCCACCAGGGAGCCCTTATCCCGCAGGCAAACCTGCGAGACCGAAAACGCTGCAGCCCAGAGAGTGTAGAAAATGGAACAGAGACCCTTTCGGATGGAGCTCGTAAGGAAGCAAAAGAAGCCTCCTTTTCTGTCCTCTGTCTCTTCCTTGGCTGTCTCCCGTCCCTTGCTCGGGATCAGAACCCCGTCGCACAGTAAGCAGGCACTGCAGAGGCAAGCGCTGTACGTTCCGGTCCCCAAGGAGTCACACCTCCGTGTGCTGCGAGCTGAAGGAGGCAAAGCTGCCCTTCCGACTCCGGTTAAGCTGGCTGAAGCTGGCAGCACGGAGCCTTTCGCCTTTGCTCCCACCTTTGCGTTTCTGCTTGTCCCGTGCAATAAAGCTTTCGATCAGCTTCAGTTTTTCGTGCTCCTCCTTCAGGAAGAAGTCAACCAGCACGCTTTTCTCCTTCTTGATCTGTTCGCTGATGTCCTTGGGGATGTCAGGAATCATCCAGTCAACCAGAACACTGAGGAACATCACCAGGTTCTGCAAACACAGCGACAAGACGTGAAGCGTACACAAAAAATCCCAGACTCTCTCATCAGAGCAAACCCAAACCTGCGCTGTAGCTATGAGGCAGGTATCAAACATGCTTTGCTGATGGTGTGAGGCCTTAGCTCAAGAAACAGCTCCTGTTTGTGCACAACACCCCCTTGGTGGAGCAGCTGAATTACACACGTGGTTCAGTCAGGTTTGGAACAGGAAAGGACTGGGATGCTAAGCAGCTACGATAGCCTGATTCTTTTCAGGCATCCAAAGGTGCTCAGTTCTCGACATCAAATCCATTGAGACTGAGCTCAGAACCTGTTCCGGCGACATCGGTGAAGGCATCCTCCAACCTCCACCACAGGCATACCCACGTGTGCCCAGCACGGCCTGAGCAGACAGCAGGAGACTTCCACGGTCATCCTGTCCTGAAATCCTCCTGCCTGCTGACAAGCAGGGCTTTGCTGTGCTAGCTCAGGGGGCAAGCTACAGCCCTGAGCCGCAGGCGCCGAGGCCGTTACAGGCGATGCTCATAACGCAGCGGCAGGAAGCAGGCTGGGCAAAAAGTTTGTGAAATCCATAGATAAATTATGCTTTGGGGCTTAGATTGTCACAACAATGCTTTGAGAACTGCTGGGTTGTGCAATGCCTCAAAATGTGTGAGAATGTTTGCTGAGAGGGCTACTAGCATGAAAACTTCATTCCCTTCTGAGGCGGAGGGGATAATTAACCAGGGAATGCGCTCTGGCAGAGGAGCAGGCAGGCGAGTTGAAGCCCAGCATGACCAGTTGGTTTCAATGTTTCTCAACCAGTGGTGGAAAACTACTGGAAACAGCGAAGAAGCAGAAGAGGGCAACACAAACCAGGCAAGACTCAGAGGCACACTTACTAACATTCGGCAGGTGATGGGAGAAGACAGGGGTTTCAGTGTGAGAGGTGGGCAGAAGGCTCCTGCCATTCAGAAGGCAAGCCATGATAGAGGTGATGGGAGAAGTGAAATCTCCACGCCCGGGAAAATTTACTCCCTTGACTTGCAGGAAGCAGCAAAAGACCTGGAAGGATTTATTCCTTCTGTTCAGTCCTTGCTTTAGGTAAAAAGGAGCACTTAAGGCTGCAGGGTATTTATGTGCTCTTTACAAGTTGTGCCACTGCGAGTATGAAAGCTGACAGAGTCCACTCAACTGAAGCACTCAAGAGCCTGGGGTGCTTTGGGGATGACAGCCAGTGCTAGGGGATAGCACAGGCTGTGTGGCTTTGTTTCCCTGAAGGAAAAGGAAATGTGTTCCAAGGAAGAGGGATGACTGTGGCACCCCTGCCACCTCAGCAGGCTGGCTGTGCACAGGAGGCAGGGCACCTGCAGACAGAGAAGCTCTGCTCGATCCGTTTGTCATGGCATCTCTGTGGCTGGAACCGAAACAGCTCGAGGGACTTACCTGGAACAGGATAACGAACGCCAAGCGAGCCGACAGCACTGCCCAGTACTGTTTAGAGAAGTCATACTGGTTCTGGGACCACGGGGGTTCTCTGTAGTCTTTGAACCTGTCGATGGAGACAGCTCGGTTACGCACAGCTCCGGCACGCTCTTCCTGCACCAACAGCTTTGATTAACGGGATTTTCCAGAAACAAACCCTAAGGAATCAGATCTTCCAGATGTTCCTACTTCAGCCCTTGTTGTGAAATACAGCTCCAGAATTAGAGCTGGACTACCTTCCCTGAACTTAGCAAGATCAGGCAGTTTTTTTCAGTTGTAACCAGAATCAGAACATTGTTCTAATGCTGGAAATTTCCAGATTTGTCCAGGATCTACAAATGTCCCCTCCTTTATTGTGTTGGGTTTTTTTTTGTTAACATTAACTTGATCTCTGTGTCCAGGGAATAAATCACAGAGATAGTCCAAGCACTTTCAGACTAAGGGAGACAAGCTTGCATTCATCACACCTAAACCTTGATTAATTTAGGGAATAATTCATCCCACATAAAATGTGACTCACACTTTGGTGATCCCTGGCTTTGCATTAACGACAGGGGGAGCCAGGGGAAAGGCACTTCCTAAATTAATTGTCTAGCCTTAGGCAGGATAAAACAGAGCCTTAGTGGCTTGGTGTAAAGGCTGATGCTTTTAGTATTGTCATCCATCATCTGGAAGTAAACAACAGGCTAATAAAAGTCACAGATGCTCCTAAATTGGGAAGTTTGGCAAATAGCAGGAAATAGAGAAACCAATAAGAAATACAGACAGGAAACACAATGAGAATAAACTGGGGAAATGGAAAATAATTAAAGAACAAAGCAGTTTAAGGATCTTGGAAATAGAGTTTGAAATCAAATGCCATGAAAACAGCCCGCAGCCTGCAGTGACCAGCAAGTTAGGGCAAGTCTGAAGTATGGCAGCAGGACCTGGGGATGTACAGACAGAAGGCGTGATGCTGCTGGGGGGTATCAGCACTTCTCTGAACAGCTCAGGTAAAGCTAAGCCTGGAATGCTGCAGCCAGCCCTCCACTTGTGGGGATTTCAGAGAGAAAAAAAGAAAGGAAAGAAGAAAAGAAAAAAAAAGAAAAATAAAAAGATAGCAACAAATTGAAGACAGTTCAGCAAAACAATCCAGGGGCTGGGAAGACTGACTCACCAGAGAAGATTAAAGAAGAGCACATGTATTGCTCCACTTTGGTAACAGCCACAGTTGGACATGATAACCACGCACAAATTGTGCCCTCAGGACTGAGAGGGATAATTTAGTGCTGTTCACAGTGTTTGACTAGAAGTAATGGGATGAAATTAAGAAAGGGAAAATCTGTTTTGAATACCACAAAACCCTTCCTGACAGTAAGATTCATTAGGCTGTGGAAAAGCCTCCATCAGGGGATAATGGAGAAGGTTCATATATAAAACCTGTCAGCTTCAGTTTGCAGGTGCGCTTACCCAGATTCCCTTCAGGTTCTACCCACATGGCTTTGCATGTTCAATTACACATTTACAATCCACACAGCCCTACGTCCTACCCCTCCAGAAATGCAGTCTGAAAGGCTGGATGTAATTCTGTGCCACACCTTCTGCAGACAAAGAACACAGGGTAGTCCAGGATCGGGACAGGAGGAGAAAATGATTTTAAACTGGGGGCTGTAATAATTTCTTGAAGCACTCTCTGGGCTGTTTGTGTTGCTCAGTGGTGCATGCAAAGCAGCCCAGCTCTCCGTTCTGTCTTGCCATGGCACCCCTGTTTGGTCTGTGCCTGCACTGGGAGATTCCCCCTCTGCTACCTTCCCGTACAGTGAGGACTCCCACGTCTTGCTCAGACCCGCATACGAGGGCTGCAGAGAGGGACAGAGTCACTCCCTTGAATTTAATCTGCTTGAACATCAAAGCCAAGGAAAACCACTGAGTTCCTTGTGGATTTTGCCGCGCACTATAAATCAATCCCAGCCTTGAAACGGAGCCCAGGTTCACCTGGAAGGGTCACCAACTGTGGTGGGTTTTCCACTTAACGTACCCTGAGCTTCACAAACCATGTAAGTGTTGCAGGACATCAGATCCCATGGAAATTTCACCTGGCTCAGCTGGAAATCACACTGCTTATGATGCCTGAATATACATTCAGCAGAACACTAGCAAATGATTTATGGTGAAGGGAGATGTTGTCAGAGCTACAGACAAGGTACCTGGGCCTCCTTCCCACCTCCCTTTTTAATTATTCTACGGCACATGGGACTTCAAAGTGTAATAACCCAGGCCTTTTCTAACAGTTAGTTTCTATTCAAAAAGATGATCTTTTCCCTCACCACTTCAATTCTTCATTCTTAAAATAGTTGATTCAGCAGGTATCTCAGCAGCACCAAACAGCCAGTGCTGCAAAGTCTACTGTGTTTCAGAAAGAGCAAACAACTCCAATTCCACCAGAAAAGGACAAGAATGCCAATGAGCTAATGGGGGTAAAGAGCAGAGCACATAAAAGTTCTGAGGGGAAAAAAGAAAACCACACACTCTAAGTAGAGAAGCACTGAGGAAGTGAGGATGGAGGGGTGGAGAGGACCAGGCAAGGCTTAGCCAAAACTGGTCTGAAGCCAGAGCTAGGAGAGGTATTCCGGTATATTCACCGGGTATAATGTGTGGGGAAAGACTGGCAGGAAAAAACACAGTTCCTGTGTAGGTGCAATGGAAAATCATCCAGAAAAGCTGATCTGTTTAATGTCCTTTAGAGCTGGTCTTTGGTGAGAAATGGAAGAAACACGACTGAATCAGGAGGAAGCAGTGCTGCAGCAATTCAGGATTAGCTGTTCAGGGAAGGATGTCAGAATCCACACTGAACACTGGGAGTAGATGAGAGGAATCCCAGGGAATTAAGACAAATAATTAATTCAAAGACACTTTATAAATTTGCTGAATACTGGAGAAGACGTGTTAAGGGAAAAATTCCTGCAGTGACTGTATCTGATGCTTCCTTCCTTAGTGTCACCAGCGTGCTTTGGTGTGCTCTGTTACCCAACCAGCTTATACAGATTACACCAGTGACAATGTCACATAACTGAGCAAGGTTTGCCTTTAATTGGCCTTCAGCTACACAAACATCATTTTGCTCTGAAGAACTCATTACAGCCACTGCTGTGCACCAGAATGGTGTTAGAGCAGCGTTCACTTGGGGCACTCTCAAGGAGTTCACAGCACTGTAGAAAGTGCTGCTCGAAATATTCCAAGAATGCATTATTCTGGATGTTCGGTGGGAGAGTTGTTTCTGGCTTGTCATGGTTATTTTTAAGATACCTTAATCTCTGGCAATGCCCGTAAGGAGCAAAATGCAGGCTTATTGTAACCACATTTATCTCCAGGGGTCACAGAAATCTCAGAATGGGAGAGGTCAGCTTGTTCCCAACATATTTGCCAGAAACAGAAAAACAGCTTTTCCTTCCAGCTTAAGGGACAGTATGTGTTGCCGTCTCTCGGGACACAAGCTAGATACCCCGAGTTTTATCACAGCAATAGCTCTGTCCCAAGCTGAGATTCTGATAAGATTCAAATGAGGCGGGCGATAATGAGAAACAGTGAGTTGGATGCTGACATATTTTCCTAACTCCTTCCTGATAGTGGAACAGAAATGCTCTCATAGTTGTTTGCCACTGAGATTACTCCATGGTCAAACATTTACTGTATGCTGCTTCTTTGCAATCCCTTTTTTTTTCCTCAATGGCACAGACTCTGTGTTACCAGGCAGGGAACACTTTTATACCTAGTGCAGATGATTCTCTTCTCCCTGTATTTGGGTTCTGTTGAACACATCCTCCTCCAAACAGTGCACTGTTGATCATCCACTCACCATCAAACGCACTGGCAGTCACGCACCAGGAACAGCGGCCGGGGACTGAGACCAGTGAACAGCAGCACCCAGAAAGTGCCAAAGTCACAGCGAAGCAGGGGATCCATACAGACCAGAATGCTTCTTGAAGGAAAACACAGGCTAGCCTGGGGATGCAAGCTAAGTGCCAGGAGCTGAGAGCAGGAAAGCATTCCATGGACTCAGGGGTACAGAGGTGCCGCGTACTCTGACACATAACAGTATACAAAGAAATACCTCCCAGCAACACACTGGAATGGGGAATAGCAAAACTCACAAGGAACAACTTCTAGAGAAAAGAAAAAGGAAATTTTCCCTTCCAGATGTGAGGTGCTTTACTCTGCCTGCCACAAGCAAAGCGGCAGGTAGAGCAGAGTTGCTGCTTTAAGCACTGGCAGACACTTCTTCCCTGCAGTCTGCCCTCAGCTCTCATCTACACACCTCCAGGAGCCAGCAAAGACTCCCTCACCAGAGCTGCTAACACTGGGACGTGGCTGTGCTGGGCCATACATTCTCTGATGCTGGGAGTCCTATCTGTGTCCCCATCTCACCTCTCCCAGTCAGTGTCAGAAGGCAGGTACCTCCCAAAGGCAACCCCCGGGCAGTGCCGGAGCTGGGGGGACAACTCTCCCTCTGCCCTTACTCTGCTCCCAGGGAAGGAACCGTGACGTGTGATTTTTGTGGGTTATAGAGGGTGAGATAAATGCCCTGCTTAAAATCCGTGAGATCCTAAGTAGGACTGAACTCTGCTTGCAGAGCAGCAGGAGACAAACATGTGCAAACAGGCGTGACATCATTAGTGCCAACTTCCAGACTTCCTGAAAATGATGGCACTGGGGTATTCCGTGTGTTCTCTAGGATGGGTACTGATCCGTAAGCCTCCTGGAAGAACTTCCACCTACCCCTTCCTAAGCTACCTGAGCTAAACGTCTTATTCCCTGATAAAACCAAAACCTCCCTGATCCTGTGGGAGATGGGGATGAGTTACGTTTAGAAATGCACAGGCACTCAGAAGCAAAGGGAGATTTTCAGCTCCTTCGGGAAGCCAGGAATGAATATGATCTCTTGAACAAGCAGAGAAAGGAAGGGACCTGTCCTGAAGGGCAATTTACCACGCCTGTCAGAAGCGTAATTATAAAGTTAATTTATCTCTTTGCTTTCAAGTGGCTGCTTGTTTCCAAATTAATTCATTTTAGAAAGGTCAAAGCAGCAAATATTTAAAATTAATTTTGTGCTGCTTGTTCCTTTTGTTTTGTCTTTTAAATCAGAATGTTTTGTTTATTTTTGTCTCCTCAACTTTAACATGAAGACAAAGATTTTGGTGGGAGAAAAACATGCAACCTAATGAGCTTTAGTGACAAGCCTTCTATGCCATGCTGGGAGCTTTTCTTGGGTTTGTACAGAGAGAGCAATGGACATAATGGTAACTACAAATTCCAGCTGCTTTAGATAACTCTGTTCTGTAAACCCCATTTCTCAAAGAAACTTAATGTCAGATATGCAGGAACAAAGGCATCACTGGAACTAGTAACAAATAAAACTATCTGTATTTTGAGCATGGATTTATCAAGGACAAAGAATTCAGGTGACAGAGAAGAAAGAATTCCAAAGCTCTAAGCAGAAAACACGACGTGATGTTTACAGTACCAACACTACTGGCAGGATTTTCTGCCAGCATCTGAGTATTCAGTAAACCAGCACTGCAAGAAAAGGCCAGTCTGGTGCTGGATGGTAAGTGAACATCTCCTGTGAGACTTGTCACATCATTCCACCTGGCTTGGTGACTGACTTTGTGCCCTGGCTTTGACACTAATGCTGAGAGAATACGGGGACAGATTTGGAGAATCCCATCTTTGGCACCTTAGGGAAAATTTATCTCAGCGTAAAATCACACAATGAAAGCATGAGAAAGAAGACCTGAGAAAGGAGACTGGGAGTGAGAGAGGTGAAGCCAGTTTTAGAGCCAGGACAGGCTGAGGCGGCGACTGTCGGGAGTAGGAGACTCTAGAGCCTCACCACACCCCAGGGACACAAGCAAATATATTCTGCATCGAAGGCAGGGAGCCAACCGAAGAGCTGTGCGCAGTAAAGCTGTGTAAACGAAGGCTCTCCTTCCAAAGAAAATGGAAGAGCAACTTTTGCCATCATTTCTTGTCTTTGCAGAGGCTAAGCACACTGTGAGTTCAAGGGAGTCCAAAGAGAGGCTGGGGTGACCCAAGGCTCTCAGCTTAGAACAGCCTCAAAACAGCTCTTTGATTTTCTGCTTATTTTTATAAAAAAGCAAAGTTTCTCTGAGAGCCGTGGAACCCTGTTAGTGATTGATGTCAACTGGAACTATTCTGTAGGTATCTGCACTATGGAAGTGGGGCTCTAGACCTTTCCAACATATCTGAAAGGGAGCTGAGTCTTACTGCCTGAATCTGGGAAAAAAAAAGACTTGCAATGGGGAGTGGTGCAGATTTTAAAGATGGTCAGAAGATGCTGAGAATCAGATCACACCAGTGAACACTGCACTCGATAAAGAAAGCCTACTTCTAGTGAGGAGGTGTCTATTTAAAACCTCATTGTTTTTAATGAGAGTTATCATTCAATAAAGATTTTTTGAGTGTCTGCCTAAATTGTTTAATTTGCCTTTGAATGCACTGGAAAAAAACCCTTCTAAGAACATTCTAACACAGCGAATACACTCTAAAATCTCTGCTCTTAAAACCACCTTTTTAAAGCCACAAATATTATCAGCTCCCAGCTGGCAAAGTTCTGTCTGACAAAGGACTCAAAGGAATGACCAACTCAGCAAACTGTCCACGGCAGCACTTTACCTGCAGAACACAACATCCCGGGCAAAGAGGGAGTTCTCTGGCTGTGTTCCAGCCTTGAGATGACTGACATTGAAGTATGAAAGCGTGTGATTGATGAAGCCATGCATGGTTCCATTGTGACTGTACGCGTATCGATACATAAGGCGTGGAATGAAATCGGATGTGACAGCAATTACAAAAGCCTGAGAGAGGAGAGAAAAACAACAACCAACAGCTAAACAACAGTTGTGAATCTGATGTGTTTCAGATTAGGCTCATCCAGGTAAGTTTAGGATGGTAACGATGTGAGAGTTACATGGCCAGGTCTGGTACAAAACGTCTGCTTACATAAATACAGTAAGCTGCTCTCTCTCTCCAGGGGAAGGCTGTAGCCAGGGAACTGGAATACTTAGAATCATAGAATCATTTAGGTTGGAAAAGACCCATGGGATCATCGTGTCCATCCTTTCACCCTGCTCTACAAGTTCTCCCCTAGACTGTATCCCCCAACACTACATCTAAGTAACGGATGCTTCTTGGAGCACAGAATAGCAAAAGCAATTGAAGCCCATTTCTCCAACTCTTTCCATGCCATTCCTGGTGGCATTCAGAGATTTACCACTGGTTTTACCAATACTGCAAGACGTAACAGCCAGCTGGTATAAATCTGAGTGTGATCGTAAATCTCCAAAGCATGTTCTGATAAAACCGAGAGGCTGGATGAGTTTTACTCATCCAGCACAGACTGTCAGCAGCACCAAACAGCCAAAGTTATGGGTGTGTGCAGGGATGAGCAGATCTCCTACCCTGAATCCTGGAAACTGCTGAGCCATAAGTGAGCAATGCTCTGCCCAAGCCAAACAACACTGCTGCTCTGGAGCCGTTCTCGTCCTCCTGTTGCAGTGATAGCTTGATAGCTTACACAGTCACAGGGCCCTGCTGTGCTGGAGGTTATTACACCAGATCAATTGTACAACACCTCTGCACAACTTCCCCCTTCGATAGGCACAGTCACCTGCTTTTCTAAAGAGCTTTGATATCTTTGATATTTACAGTTGCCCTTGATGATTCTCTGACACGTGGGTCAAAATAGTCATAAATCTTTTTTAGCTCAACGCACGTAGGGGGAAATTTTACTTCAGAACAATAAACATAATATATGTGTATACCAGACACATATTTTGTTCATGGAATCTCTCCTGTTGTACAAAAGAATATATTTTTCCACTAAGATTTTGTAGCTTAGGGAGTGCATAACCCAATTCAAAAAGTGATGCTACTCTTGCAGAAATACTCACTCTGTGGAAGAAATTATGTTGAGGGACAAAACCATACCTTTCTATGTCAGAGCAAACGCTAATCTAGCTAAGGACTTTCTGCTCCTGGAATCTAGGATGCTATATTTACATCTCTTTTGTTCATACCAACCCTACAGTGTAACTAGTAGAGGAGCAGAGACAAGGCAAGGCTCCTCTGCTGCCAGAAGGAGATCTGTATCAATTGCCTGCAGTGCTGCCTGCTTACATCCCCTCCTGTGGCTGCTCCTTATGAATGAGTCTTCCTGTCCTGCACAAGGCAGGGAGATGAGGTGAGGTGAGGTGAGAATGGCCATCCTGTCTCTAATTAGACCGTGGGTTACGCTTCCACAGGAATCAGCTGGGTGGGTATTTTATAGCAATGGAGAAAATTAGACTCCTCTTCAAGTTATACTGCAGGGGCAATGTAATGGGACAACACATTATCATTTAAATTACATTGGAGGGACCAAATACTTACATTAATGATAACCGAAAGCTTTCCAATTCCACTCAAAATGTTATACCAAATTCCTGTAAGTGAAAAGCAGAAGTTATTCAGGGGTTTACTGCCTTTTTCCTTCTTTCCTGTTGAATCTTTGGTGTTACCTTTACTGCAGTATTTTTTCATTACTTACCTATATCTTTTTCTCTTACAGTGTCTGGCCTCCTTAGCTCAGTTACAAACTTCTTCGCATCCAGCCGGACTTCTATGATGTTGTTCAGAAGAGCAAAGAGAGGTGCCAGAGGGAATGAGGCAACGAAGAGTGTGACAAAGCCAAACTGGATAACTGGAAGAGAAATACACAATGGGTTTTGGTATCTTCTGAGGGGAGCTGGTAAATGCAGCTGGCAGCAAATCGTTGATGAGCTTTGCAGGTTACAATGCCCATAAACTCCCCAGTTTGGTCCCAGTAATAAATATCACAAAGCAAGGCTGTGAGAGAGGAAGGTCTGTCACTATGCTTTATGAATATTTCTCATAATCCTTCCAGTCTCTAGCACAAGCATGAGCCAGAGTAAATAATAAAATTAATAAAGGACAAAGGATTCGGGGTGTATTCTTCTGCATTTATAAGTAATCAACTGATTAAGACTGTGCTGTTCTTCCCTGACCTTTTGCCTGTAAGAAAAGTGATACACGAGCGAGAAGAAAATCTAGTAAGTTGTCACTATTTCTTCCCAGCTTCCTTCTGAAAGCTCCGTGGCAGTTTGTCAAGAGCAGGAACAGGTAAGTGTCCTTGCGGATGCGTGAGCCTGTGGCGTTGTACGGCATTTTCATCCCTCCTGATGCCACTCAACCTCCAAAGTTAAAAATTTCCCTCTAAATCTCCCTCCTTAGCTCCTAGCAAAGGGGAATGCAATTGGGTTTTTTGTTTTGTTGGGGTTTGGGGAGTTGCAGTTTGAGTACAGTAGTTTGGGAAAAGCAAGCTCCAGTCCATTGGTCATAAAGAACGAGCAGTAGTGCAATGAAGTGCAGACCTCCTGGGTGTTCCTACATGCCTGAAGAGACACACAACTAATAAGCCTGGCTTCTTCCACAGGGGAACAGAAGCCCCCACCCAATCTACCAAAGGAAGCCCTCTCACTCTGAAATGGATGGTGCATTTTGTATCATCTTGCTCCCAGTTCTAGACCACGAGCACCACCGCGCTCAGCTCAGCACTCGTCGTATAACGACACAAGCCAAAGAGCACGTTGTTCTCCGAGTGAATCGTGCCTTTTCCCTAGGCTGTAGGTTGACCTGTCTGCACACAAATTATCTTTTAAGCAGCTAAGGAACTGATGCCACCCTGCAAAAGCACAGTGCTGTCACAGCAGTGCCTTGCTGACAAGGCTCTACAGGTGTCTGCAATAGTGTCGCAGAAAAACAGGTCCTGCCAAGCAAGCTTCTTGTGTACCCCTAATTCCTCCCTTCAGTGGCACTTCAGGATGTACCTCATCTGGCTAAATCTCATTTGGGTACAATTAGAGCCTGGAAAGAGTTGGCTTTTCTTTTTTCTTTTTCTTTTCTCCAAGGTGCTGAGGAGCTAACAAGCTGCCTCAAGGACTGTCTTCCACGGAAAGAGGGAGGCATCGGTGGTGAATGTTACCCAGGAGACTGGATCATTTCCTGGTAAAAAAGCTACATTATTTTAAAGTAATACTTCAGGGAAGTTAGAGAGGTTTATTATGCCAGAAAAATAATGAGGAGTAGAGAAGAGGAAGGAGACCAAGAAGCATGCTGCCCCGATGCAAAGGCAGTAATCCCAGTGAGATTAAAATAATAAATCTCACTGTGATTTACGCTTCAGGATTAAATAAATAGTAGCATAGAAACAGGGTTGGTGGACATGAGGCTTCTCTTGAAGTAAATCCCTAAGTTCCCTCTCCAAGATGGGAGGAATCTGTTGCACTTTTGTGAAAACCAGGGGCTTACGCAGCACAAGCGTTTGCCCGAAATCACCTCCTCGGGCACTGCTGTCACAGCCTACCTCTGACTGATAAAACCCTTCTCCAGGGGCTTCTCTTGAGCAGGTCTGACTGCTCTGTGCAGATTGCCAGTCTCCTGACTGACACTCTTGCTTGTCCCTTCTCAGCGACAGCGTATTTGCAGGGTAAGGTTTTCTCTCTGCACTGTAGGTATGGACTTTTGATTTCCATTCTCACTGTTTTGCTTTGAGATAAAGAGTTGATCCTAACATACACCAAGATGGGGCTTTTTGAAAGCATACAAAGATCCCATCCTTGAAATCATACTTTCCTGAATATTTTATGTTCAGAGTCAGGAAAAGGAATTAACAAGGAAATAAAAACAGATGTTAGAGTAATGTCCCCAAAAACTGTGAAATGCTTAGAAAAACACAGAGCACCAAAATATGCCTTTTGGGTTTAAGAGAATTTAGCAGAAAGAGAGCTGGGAGGAGTCTGGTGGAGGGTTTTTTGTGGTTTTGGGTTTGTTTGGTTTTTGGTTTTTCTAAGGGGCTATTTGCAATGCTTTAAGTATAAACCACACAGGCATTTGCTTTGATGTTGTTTGCAGCCCCTTTATTCATTGCCTGGGAAAACGGAGTTTAATTTTTTTTCAAGTTCATGAAGGAATGTTCAAGGTATGCAGAAGACTTCTGGGCAATTGTGTAAATGTCTTCACAGAAAACTCCTCGCCAGAAGTGTTTGTGTGGCCATCTTGAAATCTCTTCAGTCCTCTCGCCTCCTCTTTATGAAAGTGTGAATGATGCAAAAAGCAGGCAAAAAACCCCAACCAAGTACACCACGATTTGTATGGACTTGTGGAGTAAAGGAGAGAACAGTCACTCCAAACAAGCAGTCTGTGAACAGCCTCAGCAATTTGAAGGTAGGTACTCAGTTCGGTCAGTGTTTGTAGAAACAAACGTGTCAAGAGAGGATTAAAAGGAGAGGAATCCCTGCTGTAGGCATCAGGTGCCAGAAGCAATCCAGTCACAGCATCCTGGAATTCCACCATCTATTCAGGGTGGAAACTCAGACAGTTCCATTAAGGACAGCTCATCCTGAGACACTATTTTTTGCTGGAGGACTTGATGGCCACCCTGGAATATCCTTTTTATGTTCATGCTTATGTCACAAAACTCCCTACAAAGCTCTTTTAGAGTTCACCTACACACAGGAGCCTTGCCTGACTTGGGCACTTATTCTCCTGTGCTTTGAGGCAAATGGCCAGAGAGACCTGTGCCAGGAGCTGGACTCTTGGACATCCGACCTCTTTCATGGCTTTCCTCCAGCCCGACAGGCCATCCTGGAGACAACAGAGATGAACACCCTGCGGCCTCATGGCACGGGCTAGTGAACAAAATGATTGAAGATTGTGTATAAGGAGAAGTCAATGGCATGGGAAATAAAGCCTCCCCCTGGGGCATCCAAGTGGGAGACCAGATGTGCTGTCAGTGACACAGACTCTATTCCTGACGAGAGAAAAAAACTACAGACCACATACTACTGGTGCTCAGGACAACTCCTGCAAGAAAGAGGCAAAGGCTGCCAAGCTAGCCACGAGGTTCTGAACACCTGATGTCACATCTGCAATGTCTCATCCAGGCTTAGGCTGGCTGGGCCCTGGGACACAGACTGCACAAGGCAAAGAGCACCAAGAGAAGTTTCTCAGACCACAGAGTTCTCAGCAGTACACTTTTCATGAGCCTGAACAGAACCCAACCCCAACAACAACATAGCCACACTGTCACACTAGCTCTGGCCTCCAAACTACGATGAAGAGCAAAGACCAAGGCTGTAAGTGATGGATCTGGAGAGTGCTGGCTAGTGTTCTTCTGCAAGGGATACGGAATCAGTGCCCAGCACAAAAATCCCACAGTGACTATCACGGAGGTTCTACCAGACTTACACACTGAGTAGAATAACACTAGTATCTTTTCACCAAAACCTAACCTACGAGAAGGAAACTTTTTATGATTCTGTTGGCTTTTTCCTTCTGCATCAGCATCTGTCATAGGATCACAAACTACTAGAAGTAAACAACACACAAATCATTCCTGTGCTGACTTCCAAAGTCCCAAGAAGAAACTTGGGAAAATAGGCAATTTCTTGTTCTTTGGTAAGGAATGGATGCAACAAGCCCACGGACGACAGGCTGAGCTGATATTTTCAAATTCATCCTCATTAGAGAGCTTAAAGAAAAATGCAGGTTTTTAGTGAATGATTCCTTTTTTCTTTTCTTTCGCTGCCTCACACATTGCCTTTGTGATGGCTTTTCCTGCTCTAGGGGAAATTCTTCCAAACCTCTGAGATTAATCCTTATGGTAGTCAGTAGCTAAAGATGTAGGGCCTGATAATTTTCTTCTTAAAATTCAAAAGATAGTTTTGCATTGATTTTTAACAAAAGCTAGATGATGAAACCCTTTATTATTTCTCTTTGAGAAAAAGTGTTTTCAATTAATTGCCACATGAACCTTGGACTCTTCGAGGGATTAGAATGGAGAAGGAAATACCAAATGAAAGAAGAATCTGTAAGTCATTGCTGATGTCAGTTTCTTCTCAAGAAAACAGTAATGGTATAAATTTCACATGTTCACATGCATCATTAGCTGGTTTTAGAGCCAGTCTCATAAAGTTTGTTTCATTAGAAATATTTATTGCTACTCTAAACATGAATTTCTTGCCAACTCCTATCACTGCAGGCTAGCTAGACATGTTGCAAGCTTGCTACCAGCTGGATGAGGAACTGGCTGTACATGCTGCCTACCCTGGGACTGCGTGTGGACTGGCGTGTTTTCCTGGTCAAAAGTCATTGCACAGTTTTAGAAGTAGTGTCAACTAATAACATCAAACCAAACAGTCATCAGAAATTGCAATGGTGCAAATCAAAACTCAGTGCAGAGATGCTATTGACGAGAGAGCTCAGCACAGTCTGCTGACAGAAATCAGAGTTCAGAGTTCAGCTCACTGAAGCAATGACCCACGAAAGCCTTTCCCAGAGGAATACTCCAGAGTTTATTTGCAATGGTGAAGTGTTGGCCTCTTACTCCCAGTTATCTGTAAAATACCACCGAACTCAGTGGAAGTCTGCCTGACTTGGAGACTCTGGGTTTTACTCTCCTATGTTTTCTTGTCTTTTAGATTTATATGACTTTTACCTTAAAACTAAATCAGAGAATCATAGAATGGTTTGGGGCTGGAAGGGACGTTTAAAGGTCACTTAAGTCCAACCCACTGTGCAGAGAGCAGGGACATCCTCAACTAGATCAAGTTCCTCAGAGACCCATTCACCTGACCTTGAATGCTTCCTGGGAGGGGGCATCTACCACCTCACTGGGCAGCCCTGCAGGAAAGGACCTGGGGGTGCTGGGAGAGGAGAAGCTGGACAGGAGCAGCCAGCGGGTGCTTGCAGCCCAGCAGGCCAATCCCATCCTGGGCTGCAGCAAGAGAAGTGTGGCCAGCAGCTGGAGAGAGGGGATTCTGCCAGTCTGGAATCCCCTGAGCAGGGCACAGGACTCAGTGAACTCCTCTCTTCACTTGAGAAGCTAATTGTCTGCTGTAAACAAGTGGTTAGATGGGGGACTCATCCCCTCCTTTGCGGGACATCTACCTAATTACCCCGAATGACTGCGGGATGAGGCACTCACCATTGTTTATGTTCCAGGCACAAGGGACTAATCTAAAATACAGGCTTAGTGCCCAGTGATTTACAGCTCAGAAGCATAGACCCCGATACCATAACTGATTCCAGCAAGGCAGACCTCTGCATCTAAGTGGTATCCTTATCAGGGAACCAAGGCTGATGTCCTGCACAGACATCTCAAACCAGGATGACAGCACCATCCTGGATGCCACAGGATTTTGCCACAGGTAACAGAGAGTGGCAAGAGTTTCCTCCCACGCCTGGATGCTTTGCGTTAGGTCCAACTACAATTAGAAGAAAGCACCAGCATAAAATGTTTGCAGAGTGAGATATTCTAGTTCATAACACACTCAAGCTGCCACCCTGCTTCTGCAGCAGCCGGCCACACCGCTCGGTTATTCCAGAGCTGCTCAGCATCCTCTGGCCCACTATAACTGGGGAGAAAACCTTGCTCTGCCTGCAGCTTTTGCTGCAATTGGCCCTTCATGCTGCGACCGATCCTGCGCTCCAGCTCCCACAATGAGCAGGATCAACTATCACAGGACAAGAAGTGAAATATTTACAAACAGTTCTGTTCATTCTGTTTGTTTATTACTAGAGGTCCTCATCCCCGGGGAGAACTGGCTAACCAGGAAGTTCTGGATGTTAAAGTGCAGACATTTCTGAGTTACACCTGAGCATAAAAACATATGAGAATGTTTACAAGAGGAAATATCTCTATTTTTCACCATTGTTTAACTCAAAATTTGCAAAGCAGTTTGCTTAAAGTTTCCAGGAGGAAAAAATAATTGTGGGCTGAAGTAATGCATGGAAAGAAAATCTACCCAAGTGTCATCGTGTGCAGAAGGGGATAAGGTTGTAGAGGCTGCAACACACAGCCAGATTCTGAGGTGAGTTGAAAGAGCTGGGAGGGAGGTGATGGCAGGTGAAGGCTTTTTTACCTCGACTGAATGGCCTTACAGGGGGCAAGGGTCGGATGCACAAATATACCCATAAAAGAGATCTCCAAATCTGCTATTATAAGAGATACCTCCTATACACTTAATATTTACATAAATCTATCATTGTGTAGAATCCCTTCTAGCACCTATAAACCCATTACACACTGCATCTCTAAATCAACAGAGCTCTTTCTGTGTACCTGATAAACAATACACGGTGTTCACCTTTCTGCTCCTAACGTGCGTTCTCTTTCAGCTGTTTTGAGAACAGTGGCTTGTCAAAACAGGAGTTGTCACATACAATATTTAACAGATGTCTGGGTTTAGATAACATGCCCGTTGACAAGCTGTGGTTCTCCTGAATGCTTTCATGCCCTAAAGCTTGGGTTTGCCTAGATGATTTCTCTCCTTCCTCCTCCCCCACCGATACCATCTCCCTTTTTCCATCTCTGCCTCTCCAGGGTCTACTTGTGAATGAGACAGCTACAGAGTTGAGGGGTGCACTGCAATCTTGGTTTGCATCTGGTGTGAAAAGCCTGGCCTTTTACCTACTCCCCAGCACCCCTGTGTGCTGCTGCCTCTCGGGCTCATTTCCCTGTGGACAGCTGAACTGGGCTGTGTCCCAGGGCTGCAAGACTGAATGATTTGGCAAGGGTTTGCACCAATGTCTTCCCGGGTTCTGCTGTCACAGAGCTACTCCTTGGAGTTTATAGCACACACACTTTAGAAGGAGAAAGAAGGCATGTGTGTATTTCACTTTGGAATTGTGTACCAGGTGCTTGGTGTTTGTCCTCATTCATCTGATTTATCTGCAGCCCAGACCTTTAACCCGGGGGCTGTCCTGCTGCTACTGTTCCATCTAGGTTTCCACCAACATACTTATCTCCTCCAACATGGAAAAGCCAACTGTGGAGCAACCTTGGAAAAGCACTTGCTGATCTCTGCCATAGTTTATCAGCAACGTAAGTGGCTGTGAAAAGCAGTAAGCACGTACGAACACATCAGAAGATACACACATAGTGGGCACCAGCTGTAGGAGTTCAGAATACTGTTGACTTCACCAGTTTCTCCTACTTTACATGGGTTTGAAAAGCAACCAAATGCCTCGCAGTGCACACCAGCAGTGATGCCAGCCACTGCCGCAGGACGACGCACGCAGACCGAGGACACACATTCTATTCAACAGACCCAGAATGTGCTGGTTAATGAACGGGGGTGAGAGGTGGGAGGCTGGGACAGCATTCCCAAGCGTGCCCTGGATTGCCTTAGCAAGCACGGCCAGCTCAGTGCCCGCGTGCTACAGCTCCCCACGGGAAACCACTCTGCATTTCTCTGTCTCTTGCAGCTGACTGAGCAGCTCTGCCAGACTGAAGGTCCTCTCTTGTAGCCACACGTGGAGTTTACTTTCAGCATAGCTGGGAACGCCGTGTACGTGATTCAGTGTCACGTGAACCTCAGTCATGAATTAAGTCATCTAAAAAGATATTCCTCTAGCTTTTTGTCCTAAAGGATAATTTACTTCTACAAGCAAAACCACATTTTGGAATGCATGCATTTTTACTGCACTTGAACCATTAATGAATGATTTTCATTTTGGAAGATGTTAGAGCAGATGGTTGTGTTGCCATCTGGAAGGACCTCAACAGGCTGGAGAAATTGTCCAAGAGGCATCCCATAAAGTTCAGCAGAGGGAAATGCAGAACCTAGCACCTGGGGAGGCCTAAGGCCAAGCTCCAGCAGGAGCTCGGAACTGAGTAGCAGGGAAGCAACTCTGCAAAAAAAGGGCCTGGGTGTCCTGGTGGGCATCACGTTGAACGTGACCAAGCAACGTGCCATGGCTACAAAGAAGGTAAATAAGACTTCTGGGGTGCATTAGGGAGACCACTGATGGCAGACTGAGAGAGGGGATCCTTCCCCTGTTCTGCTGTGACTACACCTGGAGTGCTCTTTCCAGTCCCAGGGGAAGAAAGATGTGGAAATACTGTAGTAAGCCCAGTGCAGAGCTACTAAAATGATTAAGGGATTGGAGGGCCTGATGCACAAGGAGAAGCTGAGAAAGTTGGGATTATTGTACCACAAGCAGAGAAGGCTCAGGGATCTTACCAATGAGTTCAAATACCTCCCGGGTGTATTACAGAAGACAGAGCTAGACCCTTCTCAAGGATGCCCAGTGAAAGGACAAGAGGCAATGGGCACAAAATGAAACATGGGAGATGCAATTTCAACATAGGAAAACACTTTTTTACTGTAAGGGTGATGAAATACCAGAGGTTGTAGAGTCTTCATCCCTGGCAATACTCATACACCAACTGGACAAGCCCCTGGACCAGCTCTAGCTGAGCCTGCTTGGAGCAGGGGGGCGGACTAGATGTTCTCCAGAGGTCCCTTCCAACCTTAGCTATTCCCTGATTCTGTGGCTGAATGTTTCCTATGCCCTCTGTCAGCTGAGGACACTGGAGTCTCACTGGACGAGCATTACCAGGTGCCAGGACTCCTCGCCATTGCTGCGCTGGTAACGTGTCAGTCCCACAGCCCTGCTGTCCTGCATGGATTTCTGCAGACTACAATAGGTTTGGGTCCCCCCCATCATGCCAACTGCAGAGACGCGCTCACACGACACACAGCGGCTGGTCCTCGGCAAAGCCAAGGTCATTGCAGAGAGGGAATTCAGGAACTTACTCATTTCCATGTACTCCGGAGTCAGCCCGGTGAAAGGTTCCAGGATGTAGTCAAGATCCCATTGCTGAGGGTCCTTTGACTGGTTAGTGTCCATTTCATTTGGCTCAGTTCTTTCATCCTTCAGCTTCCTGAAGAGCTTCTTTAGCTTCCTGAGGAAAAAAGTTTGAATTGAAACAAGTCTTTTCTGGTTTTTCCCACTGTAAGATTTGGCCCCAGACTTTGGCAGCCATACAGAATGTATCTATCACATTCTTTGGTGCCCCCATTACTTTACACCATCCTCTGAAGTTCTGGTGCTGCCTGTTGTCAGGTGATGGGCTGCTGGGGGCAGCAGTTCCTGTGCTGCTGTGTTAAGAGGAAAGTCACAGCCACGCAGTGCTGCTGGGATGGAGGTGACCCAGTACCTTTCAATCATTGTTTCCCTCTGGACATGTGTTGAACTGGCACCTTCCTGAAGCTCAAGCACCTTGGACCTAAATAATATCAGTAGTAAGCAATACTCTCAAAACCAACAGACTGAGCATCTCTCCCGGAGGGGAGGGGAGGGAAGGGAAGGGAAGGGAAGGGAAGGGAAGGGAAAAGATGCATTTTTCTCTCACCATGAAACTTGTGAGCTTCCAATATAGTACACTTTTAAGGTTAAAATGACTGGAAAGAGGGTGCAAGAATGCACTGATTCCTAAACCTGGTGGGCTTAGGAACATTAGAGCAGAAAAGCTGCCTTTTTTTCAGAGGAAAAGGAAATGAGCATTCCTGCTAATAAATCCACAGCACCAATGAAACAAGTGTCTCTGAGAAACTGACAGGTCCAAAGCCATTTAGAACTCTAAAAATAAATATTATTGACTTCAAGTCACCAGAAAACACCTGCAGCAATCCAGGTTCTTGTCACAAGCACAAATACCCGAGTTGAACTAAACAAACCAAAAAAAGGGAAACTCCACACACACACAAAACCCCAAACCAAGCCAAATAAACAAAAAACCCAAACCAAACCAAACAAACCAAAAAACATTCTGCCTGTGAAATCTTAAAGGGGGTTATTGAACCAAGATGATGCTACAGCTCATGGAAATATCTACCTGTGAAACATTCAGTAGAAGAAATGTCTTAATTTTACTCATGGCCTTTGATCCTGGAGAAATGCAATTCCCCTGCTCTGCCCAACACGCAAACAGGGCTCAAACCAACAGGGCACCAGAGACTTTCAGCAAGGTCAGCAGGAGTTGGTCTCAGGGAGGTGTATGGTTCCTGTCCCGGGCAAACAGAAGTCCTACCATATGCACTTGCAAACTACTGCTGGAGAGGTGTTACTGGGGATGAAGACCTCTCATAATGCAGTCCATACTGGAACTCACTGGAACTCCTCTGCAAGCTATTCCTAAGGCACTGGAACCTATAGAACTCCATCACTAACATCAAAATGGAAACATTTATTGAATGCTTCTGTGAAAAATATGTATTTCTGAAGTATTTTTTCCTAAGTCTACCAATGGTGTATAAGGCAAAGTACGCAGCTCTGTGTAGACCCTGAAGAATTTACTGCACCAGGATCCCGTCAGAGGCTTTAGGCACCTGCACAATCAGATAAGCTTCCTTCAGAGCTTTCTCACAAGAGCTTGAGAGGGGCTGACTTGTCTTGAGATAGGTCAGTGTGTGTCAAGGAGGGAGGCTGAGCCAGCACACAGCCACTCCTATGGTGGCACTTGGAAATTCCCGAGTTCAGTCAGCAAATACTTCTGCCACCTGAAGAGTATCTGGACACCATGCTGGTGACTTTTCACTGCCTCTGAAGCAGAAAAGCAAAACTCGTTCCTGCCATTTCTTAAGAAGCACAGATCAGCTGCATCTCCCAGCTCCTGCAGACCACAAGGGGCTGTAGCAGAGGTTCTGACTTTGGCCACATTCTACAGGAACATCCCCCGCTCTGGCTAGGCTGTAAATTGCTCACATGGGTGGGCAGGGACTTGTGTCAGTACCTCTCTGGACCGGCAGCAACAGTGTCAGTCACTGTCCCCCTGAATGGGGTACAAACCTTGCAACAGTGACAAACAGATGAATTTCACAAGTAACACAATCCCAGAGCAAAACGAATCCCCCTAAAGGAAAAGTGTTCACAATGCCCCCCACGTGCATCAACAGCTTCACACTATTTTACACATTGAGAAACCCCCAGGGAAAAATGCAAAGGAATGACACATTTCTTCAAAATCAAGGAAGCTGAGTTTGCATAAACCATCAGGATTTGTGCTTTATTGTACGCCTTCATTCTGCAGATGCAGTTTATCTTTCACAAGTACGCATGACATCATTTTATAGCTCCTCACATGCGTGCCATATGACTGAAAAGCCAGACTCATTCCAGTGAAGTTTTGCCAGTAGTGTAAGCAGGGCTCTCCCCCAAACCGGTCTGCGCTAAGTCCTTTGAACTGGAGGTGTGTGGCCCGGAGACGGGAGCGCGTGGGGAAATGGCAGGGCTTTCATTTCTGCCTCCAGCGAAGCAGAACCGCTTTCTCAGACGCCGGCTTGAGTGGCAGGGCAAGGCTGGCTGGCAAACACCCTAAAGGCTTTGCTGGGTAGGGTTACTGCTTTGCT